>CM035441.1:69556652-69949152 GCA_020310875.1 Ceratopteris richardii
TAAAGACTTAAGCCTGAAATACTAAAACCTAAATATTAAACACCTAAAAAACCTAAAATCCTAATCTATATAATTATCCTATTTTATATATTTATTTATTTATTTATTCACATTTTTTTCTTAATTAATCCTATTTTTATATATTTAATTATATGTATTTTATTTAAAATACTAGTTCTTTTTATATTTATTTATCTATATAATTATCCTAATTT
This sequence comes from Ceratopteris richardii, assembly GCA_020310875.1. NCBI lineage: Eukaryota > Viridiplantae > Streptophyta > Polypodiopsida > Polypodiales > Pteridaceae > Ceratopteris > Ceratopteris richardii. The sequence goes on from CM035441.1 coordinate 69,556,868, forward strand.
ATATATATATTTATTTATATATTCAGATTTTTTTCTTAGTTTTTTTCTATATTTTCTCTTTATATAAATTTAATTGAGTTATATGTTTGCCTAAACCCTGAAACCCTAAAACCCTAATCTAAAAGACCTATATGTATGCATGTGTATATACATGTATATATTTACAATATGTGTATGTGTATGTGTGTATATATGTTATGCAGGTGTTGAAACCCTAAAAGCTTAATCTAAAAGACCTAAACCTAAAACATGTATATATGTGTATGCATGTGTATATATATGTGTATATGGATATGTGTATAAGTACATGTGTGTATGTGTATGTGTATATATATTTACTTTGATTAAAATCCTTAAAATTAAAAATATTTTTATATATTTAATTATATATATTTAATTTATTTATTTAAAAACTAGTTCTTTTCATATTTATTTATCTATATAATTATCCTATTATATATAAATATTTATTTATATATTTAGATTTTTTCTTAATTTATCCTATTTTTATATATTTAATTAAATTATTTAAAACACTAGTTCTTTTTATATTTATTTATCTATATAGTTATCCTATATATATATATATATATATATATATATATATATATATATATATATATATATATATATATATATATATATATATATATATATATATATATATATATATTTATATATTCAGATTTTTTCCTTAATTTTTTTCTATATTTTCTCTTTATATAAATTTAATTGAGTTATATGTATGCTTAAACCCTAAACCCCTAATATTAAAGATCTAGACCTAAAATATGTATATTTCTGTATGCATGTGTATATACATGTATATATGTATTATATGTGTATGTGTATGTGTATATGTGTATATATGTTATGTAGGTGTTAGAACCCTAAAACCTTAATTTAAAAAACCTAGACCTAAAACATGTATATATATGTATGCATGTGTATATTTATATGTATGTGTATATATATGTCTATATAGATAGGTGTATACGTATATGTGTATATATATCTACTCTGATTAAAATGATTAAAATTAAACCTATTTTTATATATTTAATTTGTTTGTTTAAAACACTAGTTCTTATCATATTTATTTATCTATATAATTATCCTATTTTATATATATATTTATTTATATATTAAGTTTTTTTCTTAATTAATCCTATTTTTATATATTTAAATATATAAATTTAATTAAATTATTTAAAACACTAACGGAATTGGAGAGGAGCTTCTGATTTTCTTTAGTAATAGAGCTGAAGCCAGGCTGCTTCTGAGGCATTACGAAGCAGCTGAAATAGATGCCAGAGTTGCATTACAGTTGCACAGCGACCATCTTAAGAGCCTTTCAAGAAGAGGGAGGGCTCTGCATGGACTACACCGATATAAAGAAGCTAATCTCTGTTTTTTATCTCTGTTTTAAAAAAGCTCTATCTGTCATTGCACATAATGGAAATCTGGAGACGGAGAAGGGATTACTAAGGAATCTCTTAAAAGAAAGTAGTCTTTGTGAGAAGCAGGGAACGACTGGAGTGTACAATCTAGTGGAATTATTTAGGGATGCGAAGAGTGGTGGAAATCCTATATGTGGGGAGTGCGTCGGACCTATAAGTATTGGAGCTGCAAAAGATGCGAATATGGGCCGGGCCATTGTTGTCAATAGAGACGTAGAGCCAGGTGAGTTACTTATTGTTAGCAAGGCTATCGCTCATGCCAAAATAAATCTGTCTGACTTGTCAAGCCCTCTTGTCAAGAGTGCTGTGCCTAAGAGGAAAAGTACTTTGAAGCCACTCTATGATGTCATTGTTTCACAAGTTCTTCGGCGGGCTAGATCGTCAGAGCTATTTCAAAACCAGGTACTCCGTATCCTGATTATAGAGAACTTTGCATATTATACGCATTGTCGCTTCTTTTTGTCTGTCGTGATAGAGCATGACATAGCATCGAATGCTGATGGTAATAATGCATGTTATGATGTAGTTCTAATGCGAAGATTATGAAACATAGCACCGTCATTTCCGTTTTTAGCTGGAATTACCGTGTAATATGCCCATGCAGTTCTGTAATGGGAACATGATTTTTTATATTTGGCGATGGCTGCCGCCATACTGTTCCCTGATGATATATCGTTTTATTTAAGGTCTCTGGCTTGAGGTTCTCCACTCATGGCACGGAGGATATAAGCATACCTTCAATAGAACTGTATTCGAGTGCTAATAAGGAGACAGATACGTGTGTGACTGCAATAAAAGAGGAGGGGATTTCGACTCTCCTGTTTGCAGATGTAAATTTGGAATTGGACGCAGACTAGATTTATCAGAGGGTACAGAGTTCTTCATTTATAGGCTTCGAAGGGTGGGGTGGACTCTGGTTCCTTCCCTCTTTCATTAACCATTCTTGTCTTCCCAACGCTTGCTAGATAAAAATCGGGGAAGATGCACTTTTCGTGCGTGCTGCTCGCCACTTACGGAAAGGAGACGAGATAACCGTATCATACCTGAAATGTGCTACTACGCCTTTCCCTCGGAGGGCTTTTCATCTACACGGACGTGGTTTCAGATGAAGGTTTGTCGTGTTACTGAGCTTTCCATCTTTCGCCAATGAGTTGACATTTGCATAAATGTTTGCGTATCGGAAATATTTTCACAGCTGTCCCAGATGTCTGTTCGAGCAATCGGAGAAGTTCCTGGAGATGCTGGATTATAAAAAATGGGCAACTATGCTGCAAATGTACGTGGAATCTAATAAGGAAGAATTTCACCAGGCTCAGCTGTTTGGAAGTTGTGATGAGCTTATCCAAAAACTAGAATGGGGACTCAAGAACGTCGCCTCCTTATGCGATGATGAGGGGAAGCAGCAATGGTTGCGCTGCTCCTTTGCTAATGCCGACAAAGTTCGCCTATTGTTCCACGTTGTTCAAGAGCAGGTGCCCGTGCGAGACGTGGAAGTAATCATAAGGGTTGTGCATGCGACAATCGGAGCATCAGAACAGTTTCTGGCTTCCATGTTTTCCGTGTGGCCAATCATATTAGAGCGCCCACAGCTGGAAGCTGTCATCGCCTCCATGTGCGTCTGTCTTTACGGGAAGCAATCGTCGTCAGCATTGAGGGAGATAATTGGGTCGTCCCATTTTATATCTGATTTGTTCTGATGGATCCCATCAAACATGATGAAGGGGGATTACAAGACTGAGAATCAGTGTTGTATTTTGACGGTCTACCATGCCCTTCAATTTTGAAGGTGTGTATTGAGGATACCTGTATTTTTCATTTTTAATGTAATTTTCAAGGTAATTTTTGAAGGTCTGATAATATTTACGACCTTATTTTATGGTCTAAAATGGCCATAACAGGCAAGAATAGTAGAAGAAGAGACGGAAATAAAACTTGCACAAGATAAAAAAATTTGATGTGAAAGAGGGACAACATATGACACAAAGAAAGAAGTTTTGATATTATAGAATTGAATCAATCGGTACAATAGCTTTGAAAATAGTTTTTTGACGAAGTTTCAATATCCCAACCATCTTAGATCTATCACAATCTCATTCACACTCGCACTCTCAATCACACTCTCACTCTCACTCTCACTTTCATTCTGACTCTCGATCACAACGTAATTCTTTGATTTTTGATTTCCGTTTGCATGATGTAACAAATCTTCTTTTAAATACAGTTAACCACTCTTCCAAACAAGTTTGTGAATCCTCGAATTCAAAAAAAGTCGACTCTTTTTAAAATGTATGTAAAACTTTTGCACAAGCATGTGTTTGTAGTAATCAAGTGCTTTCTTTATCAATGTTATCCAAATATAGAAGAAAAGCAAAGAAAAGTTATATCATAAGATATCTTGAAAGTGTGCATCGTAACACATGCATCAAAATCATTGATTCAAATAGAAATAAAGCGCCTCACTTTGTTTTTAAGAAATATAAAAAAATGACACTTTTCTAAGCCTTCTAACTAAAAAACAATGAAGAATTAACGTAATCTTATGAAGAAAAAATGTCATCTCCGTGGTTGTGCACAATAGTTTGAAAGATGCCTTGCAAGTTTATAAATTTAGCTCTAAATATAACTTTTGAGCTTTGCAAGTTTATAAATTTAGCTTTGCAATTTTATAAATTTCAAAGAGTAAAGTCAAGGCATTATTTTATAGTGAACGAAATGTAGAACTCAAAACGAGGTACTTATATTCTTTTATACATGCTTTATTTTTCAGAGAGAAACTTTTATTCTTTTATACATGCTTTATTTTTCTCCCATACAATATATCTTTTAATTCTCTCATTTTCATGTTTAATTTCTCACCAGAATACATGATGGAAATAAGGTGTAGAGAGAGAATATAAAACTTTGCATCCTTAAATTTCTTCTATATGCATAAAATCAAGGCGTTATCCCTAAACAACTTGCAAGTTTAGAAATTTTAGAGAGAGAGTGAAACCCAAGCATTATCTTACAGCGAACTAAATCTAAAACCAAAAAGAGGTACTTAAAACATGATTCACACTTTTTCATAGAGAGACTTTTTTTATCATGTATGTTGGAGTTAGACGTCCGCGGAAGCACGAGAACAGCACAAGGAAGAAGAAGAAGCTTGGAGCACAACACACAAGACTGAATGTATTACTAGAGAATGTACAAAGATAAGTAGCCCTTTAGGGCAATAGGCGTATACACAAGCCAGGGGGAAAAAACCTTTGAAAGAGGGAAAAAAGTGTCCCAGCGGTCCGAAAGTGTTCACACACATCACTACCTAAATATATCAACAAATCCCCCCTGGGAGTGATGCGATGAACAAGGAGCTGGCACTCATGTATAAGGAAGTGCCAAGCTATGTGGAAATCACTCCACAAAAGGAAGTAAGCCCAAAGCTTTGCGGAAAGCTTCAAACTTCTCCCTAGGCAGAGCCTTCGTGAAAAGGTCTGCAATGTTCTCCTGCGTGGGCACATATGCCAAGCTAATCTCCCCAGCAGAGAACCTCTCCCTCACATAGTGATAATGCGCCTCAATGTGCTTAGTGCGAGCATGGAACACAGGGTTCCTCACAACTGCCAATGCGCTCTGACTATCAGTGAAGATGGTGGTGGCAGAACTCTCAGTGAAGATGGTGGTGAAGATGCGCTCTGACTGTCAGTGAAGATGGTGGTGGCAGAACTGTCAGTGAAGATGGTGGTGAAGATGCGCTCTGACTGTCAGTGAAGATGCCAACATCCAAATCAGCCATAAGGCGTCTGAGCCACACACACTCAACAGTCGCTGTGAAAGCTGCCATATACTTAGCCTCACAACTGGAAGTGACCATAGTAGGCTGCTTCTTGCTCAACCAAGATATACATGAGCTACCAAGCATGAAGCAAAAACCGCTGGTGGACACACGAGTGTCATAGCAACCAGCCCAATGTGAGTCAAAAAAAGCATGCAAATGTGGCGGTAGTGATCCCCCCTTGGGATAAAACAACCCAAGTAGCCGAGTACCACTCAAGTAGCGAAAGATGCGCTTAACCACCTTCCAATGCGTGACTCCTTGGCAATGCATAAACCTGCTCACCTGTGAGACAGCAAACTGAATATCTTGCCGAGTAATGCATAAGTAAATCAAGCATCCAACAGCCTGTTGATAGAGAACAACATCAAATGCATCTCCAACATCATGAAGACTCAATCGTAAACATGTCTCCATAGGAGTGGCAATAGGCTTACAGTCTTCAAGGATAAAATGCTGCAATAATGTGTCAATATATTTCGTTTGACACAAAGCCATTCCACCATCAACTTGCATAAACTGAATGCCCAAATAGTGATGCAAATGCCCCAAATCAGACATCTCAAATGAGGCATGCAAATCAGCCTTGAAATCAGCAATATGCTTCTCAATAGGACCACTGAGCAGCATGTCATCAACATATACAACAATGATCAGAAGCACATCATTAGCATGCTTAACATATAAGGTGCTTTGAGTTGGACTGTTCTCAAAACCATGTGCAACCAAATAGGCATGTATCTTCTCATACCAAGCACGTGGTGCTTGCTTTAAACCATATAATGCCTTCTTTAACCTGCACACATGGTTTTCATGCCCTTTCTGCACAAAGCCACGGGGCTGAAAAACATACACTTCTTCATGCAAGTCACCATTCAGAAATGCTGTTTTAATGTCCAACTGATGTACATTCCAACCATGATGGGCTGCAAGTGCACAAATGCTCCGAACAGTAGTCATACGGCATGTAGGTGCAAAGGTCTCATCAAAATCAATGCCTCTTTCCTGCACATAACCCTTTGCAACAAGCCTAGCCTTATACCTGTCAATTGTACCATCACGTTTACGCTTCAGCTTGTATACCCAGTTAGTGCCAATGGCCTTCTTGCCAGGAGGCAAGTCACATAAAGACCATGTATTCTTCATTATAGCATCATATTCAGATTGCATAGCAGCCATCCAATTTTCTGAATTCTGTGCTTCATCAAAAGAAATAGGCTCATTCTCATCATAGAGACTAGATGCAGCCATAGCATAGCAATCTGATGCAAAGGAGGCACTATGAGAGCCTGAACGAGTACGATATGACAAAGGTGCATCTAATTTGTTGTCACGCAAAGTTTGCACCAGCCATTTTGGCATAGTTTTTGCCTGCTCAATATTAGCTCTCTCATCAACAAGTGCATCATGTAAATCTGCATCAGAAATGGAATTATCTACATCATCATATGAAACTTGCAAAGGCTGAGAAGTTGCCTCATTAGGACCAGCACTAGACTGTCCACCTGTAAAAAGAGGCATCAAAGTATCATACATGTCTTTGGAGCTAATAGATGTCTCCTTAGTACATGAAAGCAATGGCTGAATAGCATCTTCCACAAAGACAACATCACGGCTAACCAGAATGCGTTTAGTCTGTGGATGATATAGACGATAGCCTTTACTTTCAGAATTGTACCCAACAAAAATACATTTTACTGCCTTATCATCCAATTTTCTGCGATGTTGTTCAGGCACTAGTGCATATGCCAGACAACCAAAAACACGCAGATGAGCAAAAGATGGCTTGCGGTCATGCCAAGCCTCATATGGAGTGATAGACTACAGCGCTTTAGTGGGACACCTGTTCAGTACATATGCTGCACACATGACAGCCTCAAGCCAAAAACTATGTGGTAAAGCCTGACTCTTGACCATGCACCTCGCCATCTCCATGAGTGACATGTTCTTTCGTTCAGCAACTCCATTCTGTTGAGGTGTATACGGCACTGTACACTGGTGTTTTATCCCACGTTCAGCCAGAAATGCATTAAAATCAGAAGACATATATTCCCCCTCTCGATCAGAACGGAGGGTGCCTATTTTACATGCTGACAGATTTTCAGCCAAAACCAAAAACTGTTTGAAGCACATGAACACTTCGGACTTTGCTTTGAGTGGATATACCCATGCATGCCTGGAAAAATCATCAATGAAAGTCACGAAGTAAAGGTAATTTCCAAAAGAGGGTGTTTGTATAGGACCACAAACATCACTATGTACAAGCTGCAATCTACGTAGCCCGAACTGAACCATCTTTTGGAAAGGATGAACGCTGCATTTTGCCCAAAATACAGCCCTCACAAACATGTTTTCGAGGTGCCTCAATTTTGGGCAAAGAGGACACCATTTCTGATTTTTGCAAGCGTAGCAAACTAGCAAAATTCAGATGACCAAAGCGTGCATGCCAAAGCTTTGCATCTGACATAGCCTGAGAATCATGAACTGCACATGCGGAATCATTCACTGATCTTTCATGGTCTATGAGCTTATACAGCCCACGACATAAAATACCAGAAGCAATAATCACATCGCCATTTGAGAGATCATGAACTATACACCTGTCATCAACAAATTTCACAACCAAGCCAATCTTGGCTAATGTAGAAATTGATAACAAGTTCTTTTTTATCCCTAGCACAAATAAAGCATCTGACAAAGTGAAAGAACTACCATCTGCAGTAGTCAGAATGATCTTACCAACTCCCATAACAGGATAAGAGGATTTGTTGGCACATGTGGCAGTATTCCCTGTAGGGGCAGGCTCGAGTGAAGAGAAGAAACTGCGCTGCGAGGTAATATGTTTGGTCGCCCCACTGTCAAAGTACCAAACATCTGAGTCTACTGCAGACATGCACTACTCATGAGAAGATGGGTCAAAACTGCAAACAGTAGTAAACGCCCATTCTTCTTCCTGCACAAGATTAGCAGACTCTGTTTTTGGTGTAGAGGCTTCTGCAACAACCATTCCATCCTCTTTCTTCTTTGCCTCTTTTGCAGCCAGTTTTGGATAGTTCTTTATGATATGATCATTTCCTTTACAGTACTTGCAAAACAATTTCTGCTTTTCTGATTTCTTCTCATCTTTATCCTGGTTCTTCGATTGTGCAGCATTTGCAGATTTCTGCTTACTAGTAGAAGAGCTCCATTTTCCTTTGCCCTTCAATGGACCTGCTCTGCCTGGATTGATCTTCCTGCAACAGAACAGAGGCTAACTCCTCAAATGACAAGGCATTTGGATTGCCTTTCATCATCAACCGAAGAGTAGAGGCGAAGCTCTGATATGAATCAGGAAGACCATTCAGAACGGTCTGCACAAGTGAGCTATCTGGTATAACCTCATCAGCAGAAATCAAGTGTTCCTTCAGGTCTTTGATCTTTGTGAGAAATCTGTCCATAGAATCACCTTCATTCATGTGCTCACTCTCCAACTGTTTTCGGAAGTAAGCAACATGAGCCTCATTCCTAGCCTGGTACAAAGTGGTAAGTGTATCCCAAGCATCCTTTGCTGTTCTGCAAGAGTGAATGTGAGGAATAATAGCATGTTTGACAGACAAAGCTATCAATGCATGTGCTTGTGCATCTCTGCCATCCCAACGAATTTGCTCTACAGTAGGTGCAACAGAAACAGCAGCACGAACAAGAATCTGCTATCATCTTCGACACCATCTTCATCAGCTCCAGCACCTGTATTTGCAGCACTTGTCGTTACAGGTGTAACAGGACGTCTTTCAACACCCTGCACAATGTTCCACAGTCCTTTTGCAACCAATACATGTCCCATTATATAGGCCCATAATGGGTAGTTGGTACCATCCAACTTATCCTCAACAGCCAATATACGGAATACATCACTACTTTCAGCCATGGCCGGTGACTAAAATACCTTGATGCAGAAAATTGACTGTATCTCAAAAAGTTGAACAGAACTGCCGAGACGAGTTCTGCTAGACCTGTAGCAGACTTTGAGACGCTTAAACTGGCGAACAAAAACTGGTATATACCTTTGGCACAAAAAGACAAAATAGCATGCACAAGCACTGCGATAGTGCGTTCGGAGGCCGAAATGAGCTCAGATTGCGATTTTGGCACCACATAGCAAAGCTGTTTTGATCTCGTAAACACGCTGAGTATGCTCACAAAAATTCGTGCGATTCTGAGACTGCAAACGGAGGAGTGTCGATGGTGCCCTAGATGAAGCGACGACCTGCTCTGATACCAATTGTTGGAGTTAGACGTCTGTGGAAGCACGAGAACGGCACAAGGAAGAAGAAGAAGCTTGGAGCACAACACACAAGATTGAATGTATTACTAGAGAATGTACAAAGATAAGTAGCCCTTTAGGGCAAGAGGCATATATACAAGTCGGGGGAAAAAAACCTCCTAAAGAGGGAAAAAAGTGCCCCGGCGGTCCTATAGTGTTCACACACATCACTACCTAAATATATCAACAATGTACATGCTCTACCTTTCTCTCATACAATATTTCTCTTAATTCTTTCATCTTCATATTTAATTTTCCACTTGGAAACATGATGCAAATAAGGTTTAGAGAATAGGGTATATACAAAATGGAAAAAGAAAACCTCCTAAAGAGGTAAAAAAGTATCCCATATTGAGATATCAAGCTCAACATGTAATGATCTATGATGATATGTATTACTTTTTCGTTTCTTTGATATGTATAGTGCTCATGTCAGTACATGTTAGGGATACTTTATTGAGCTTTCGTAGTTTTATTTACTGAGAGTGATGGCACATTTGTTTCTTGCTAGCTCACTCATTCACTAATATTAGGATTTTCCTTATAAACTATTATTTATATATTGCACTAGTTGTATTATTCTTTTAGGTAATTTTTGTATATTCCTTTTATTTAATAGAAAAATGAAAAGAAGATTAATCCTTCTTGCCTCAATCTTTGTGTGCATGACCCTCTTTGATTGTGAGAGTATGTATGTGAGCTCTCTTCCTTATCTCCTTCTTTTTGACATGGTATCAGAGCCATTGTGGTTGTAGAGAGCCCATTGAGAAGGCTGACGGTAAAGAGTATGCAAGATGTCATGGAGATAGCACAATTCATAAGCTTGACTCGAGAATTATTTCTATAGAACCACACATTTTTGTCATATTTTTATTTTGGAGCTATCTCTACCTCCATTTCAAGCCTATGAGATGGGGCCCATAAAAAAACGAGATCACTATGCAAAATTATAACTTGCATTCTATTTGGAAACACTAAAATATTCCTTATCCAAAATTTTGAGCTATTCCATGTACTAATACATGAAAAGTGCATTTTTTGAGATTGAATTGTCACCTCAAAGTGCAATAGTGTTCAAGAAGAAGTACTACTTGTAGTGTTTTTGTACTGTTGTGAATCGCTATAGAAATGTAAAACACAAATGGAATGAATTAGCTTATGAGCGATAAGCAGGATAAGAAAAACTTCCATGCTTAGAGATTTAGAATGAAGAATTTCCTGATAGGAAAAGACTACTATAAGTACATCAAAGGAGAGAACAAAGACACTCTACAATTACCAGAGAAGAATCGGACTGAAGATTGCCAGTTAAGAGCATATGAGGAATGAAATCAAGAAGTACAAAAGATAATTTATTCGCTCTTTGTTAGCATTTAGGATAGCATGATTGGGCACATATAGGATGCCAAGACTTCAAAAGAGTCTTAGAACAGTTTGATCACATTGTATGAGATCAATACAAAGGCACAAAATGCAAGAGAACTACAAATTACAACCACCACATGCTAGAGAGATGACTCTCCTCCCAACCTTATGCCTGTATATATAGTTACTCGAATCAACAAGGACCAAAAATGTAACTACTTCCACAAGTGCATGTGCAATCTCCTCCATTCCTTTAATATCTTCCACTAGAGTCTACTAGTGGTTGAAGTGATCTCATTCATTGCTTTAGTACCTTCCACTAGAGTCCACTAGTGGTTGGTGTACTTGGCACTCAAGTTAAGTCTCCCTGCAAATTATGACCACCAAATGCTAGAGAGATGACTCTTCTCCCAACCTTATGCTTGTATATATATAGTTGCTCGAATCAACAAGGATTACAAATGTAGTTAGAGTCCATAAGTGCATGTGCAATCTCCTCCACTCCTTTAATATCTTCCACTAGAGTCTACTAGTGGTTGGAGTGATCTCATCTACTGCTTTAGTACTTCCACTAGAGTCCACTAGTGGTTAGTGTACTTGCCACTCGAGTTAAGTCTCCCTGGACTCAAGTTAACTCATGTTAACTTGAGTTAGAAGGCTCTAGAGCTCTTTGGGCAAAACACTCTCCCCATGCTCCCCATGGGGGTTGAACCCAAGACCTCCTCCTTCACAAACTTGAGACTTAACCACTAGGCTAAGTGGATCACGTGTTTAAGAGAGCACATGGACTTATGCTTAAGTCTAGTCTCGAGATCTTTGGTCATACACATGAGTGATCAAATGATACACATGAGTGACCAAACGGTACACATGAGTGACCAAACAGTACACATGAGTGACGAAACAGTACACATGAGTAACCAAAAGGTGTCCGATTTTAGATCTCTTTGAAATAGCCAGACCCTTAGATCATAGACTTAATTTATTACAGAAAAACTACAACTCATGAACGAGCTACATACATTAGAGAAAAAGGGCATGTCGATAAGTGACTACATCTTGAAAAACAAAAGCATATGTGAGTCACTTGCATCTATTGGCAGGAATGTAGATGATGATGATAAGGTGGAAGTGTGCCTTCATGGTTTAGGAGCTGCATATAAGCACTTCAGAACATCTATTTAGATCAGGGAAAATATTGTGATATTTTTTGATGTGGTGTCCACGTTGACTATTGGAGAAATGAATCTTCATGAGGACTCCAACTCCCAAGGAAAACCTAGTTTTGAGTAGGTATTCTACTCTGGCAGAGAAAGAGGCAAAGGTAGAGGCTTCAAAAGTAGAAGATGACACAAAAACGAAGAATAAGCTCAACAACAAAATCGTGCAAGAGGAAGAGGACAGTTTCGATGTAGAGGGAGCTAAAGAGGCCGCATAAATTTCCAAAGAAATAATTCAAGTAATGATAATAAAGGATGGTGGAATTGTGGTTAAGGAACCCCAACATCATATGATTAGTATGATGTCTACAAATATTTCAAAATTGAATGGTAATGTCTAGTATGTTGATTCAGGTGCTTCAAATCACATGACTAGTCATGTAGAATGCTTTAGTAGTTTGTAAAAATTATGAGTTCCTGGATATGTTGAAACAAGTGATGACATATCACAGTCCTATCGAGCATACATGAAACATAGCAATGTCTATGGAGGATGGAAAGGTAAAACATCTTGCTGATGTGCTCCATGTTCTATATATAACAAGGAACCAAGTTTCTATTGGACAAATGGTTGACCATGAATTACAAGTCAAGGTCAATGCCAATGGGTTGCATGTAGAAGAATACAAACAAGAAGGAAGATTGATTGCTAAAGGAAATAAAGTAGTTAGGACGTTCACCTTAAATGTGAAAATTCCTAAAATAAATGTACTCATGTTTGCAAAAGATGAAAAAGTTATTGTTGATATAGAGATCTTACATAAACAAATTGGACATGCAAACTTGCACAGATTGAAATCGATGGAGTCAAAGGAGATTGTCAATGAACTACCTAGTTTCAAGGTTGCACCTTAAATGTGAAAATTCCTAAAATGAATGTAGTCATGTTTGCAAAAGATGAAAAAGTTATTGTTGATATAGAGATCTTACATAAACAAATTGGACATGCAAACTTGCACAGATTGAAATTGATGGAGTCAAAGGAGATTGTCAATATGAGCATAGGTATGAGAGAATGAATGAGATAAGAATTCAAAGCAATAAATTTATTTTAAGTTCTATAAAACGTACTTATATTTTTTTTGAATGATTGTTTTCAGCATTGAAGAATACGAACCATACCGAATGAATTTTTGAAGATGAACATTGACAAATATTGAAGAGCATTGAAGAGTAGTGACGAGCCTTTACAAGCAACTAAGATCGGAAGATTGAAGATGCTTCATTTCTTCCACTAGTACTTACATTTTAGCTTACAATTGTATTAGGGATTTGAAAAGTTATCCTAGCATTGTATAAGAGAAATAGTTTTCAATCATTAGCTTTAGCAAGAAGCATAGCAAGAAACAGTTTTAGCATTATTCATTGATCAATTGGAAATTCATATTTATTCTTGATGTCTAATGAGTCTTTGAATGAGTCTATGAATATTGAGTCTAGAAATGAGATTGTGCGTACTGAGTCTATGGAAAAAAATACAAATTCTACATCTTTCATTTTTGAAGTTTTATTACCACCGTCTGTTAACACTACCACTCAACCTAAATAGAACGTAGCTGATAACGAAGTAAAAGAAGAGGAATTAGAAGCAGAAGGATTTATCATATGTTCATGGATCATAATAAGCTATTAACACGATCTTAGAGAGTTTACAAGGATTAAACCATTAGCACTTAGATAAATATTTCACTTAGGATAAGCTTAGCAAATTTATAGGTCATAGTTAAAAACTTCCCACTTCACTGAAACACATCTTAGCTCCTAGAGTATGCTACAAATACCCTGCATGTAGTCACATTGTGAGGCCATAGGAAGTTCAGTTTTGATCGGTTGTTGGTCTCCATTCACACCCCTCAACATTTGGTGAACCCGAAGTGAAACAAACAATGTCGGAATGATGTTCACATTTAAATTGACATTTAGAAAAATAAAAAGATTTTGTTTTCAAGATTGGTTATCTCGAAAACTCTCTTAAACCTTTTTACTAAATTTCTTTTATGTGACTAATCTCTCTTTAAGTTCCTATAGGTACAAATTAATGAAGATATAATGAAAGTGCATGAATACATGATTATATGTGACACCATATATACCCCTATATGTGCATACATGTATTAGGGTTTACTCTAAAAGCCTATGAAGTTGTGTGATTGTGTGTATGTATCCGTTTGTATGTGGGGTTATGGGTAGAAACGTATGCGCTTAGCTAGATATATGAGTATTTAAGTAAGTATGTGAATGAATATGAGGGTTTCAATGTGTATATGTATGTGTGTGATTATTAACATAAATATGAAGTGTATGAATATTTGATTTATTAATTATATGATTATAATTAATTAATAATTTTTATATTTTACATTTACTTAATTTATCTTATAGTATGAATTAATTATCTATCATATTTATGTATATATATGTAACTATTAAGGTATTAAACCATAGTGTAAATCTAAATTAAAAGTATTAGAGAATTATTAAAATAAAAAACAAATAAATTAAATTGAAAAAAAAATGAATTAGTTATATGTGGTGTGTCTGAGTGCTTGTTTAAAGAGTGGTGCATAGGAGATGTGTAATTAAAGTGAATTTAAAAGTATGGTGTGAGTGAATGTAGATTAAAAGTGTGGAGTGAGTGAATTATGCACTTAAAGTGGATTAAAGTGAAACATAAATATGAGGTATGTGTGGAAAGTGGATTAAAGAATGGAGTGAGTGAGATATGTGATTAAAGTAGATTAAAAGAGTGGTGTATGTGTGTATGCTAAAGAATGGTGTGTGTGAGTTGTTTGGAAAAAGTGATGTATGTATGAGAGGATATATATGTGTGTGCACTCTTCTTTTTCATAATGAAATTTTGTAGGTATTATTCTTCTCTTCTTTCTAAGAATAGAGAATGAATTCTTCTTCTATTCTCCTCTCTACTGCTATAGGCATATACAGAAAGATAGTCATTCTTGCCCCCCTCCTCTTGGTGGCTGCACATACTCACTACAGAATAAGAGAGAGATAGAGAGAGAGGGGAGAGAGAGAGAAAGAGAGAGAGAGAGAGATAATTAGTTATTTAATAGTTATGTAAAATATTTTATAGTAATTAATTTATTTTATAGTTAATTAATCTGATAATTAAAATCTATGCATATACCTATAGTTATATGACCATATATGCATGTGTATGAGTGCATCTAATTTTAATGCATGTGTATGAGTGCCTCTAAGTGTGAATGCATGTGCATGAGTGTAACTAAGTGTGAATGCATGTGCATGAGTGCATCTAAGTATGAATGCATATGTATGAGTGCATCTAAGTGTGAATGCATGTGTATGAGTGCATCTAAGTGTGAATGCATGTGCATGAGTGCATCTAAGTGTGTGAATGCATGTGTATGAGTGCATCTAAGTGTGAATGCATGTGTATGAGTGCATCTAAGTGGGAATGTATGCATATGAGTGCATCTAAATGTGTAATGCATGAGCATGAGTGCATTTGTTTGAAAGATTGATGCATGTGCATGATTAATGCATACATAAGTAAGTGAGAATGTAAATTTGCATGTGCATGTAAAAGGTAGAAGCAACATAATGAATATAAATGCATATGTGAAGAGTGTTAGGATACAAAAGAGGATGTGTGTTAGCATATGAAAGTGTGTGTTAGTATGGGCATGAGAGCAAGCTAACATATGCATGTTGATGTGAGCATAGGTATGAGAGAATGAATGAGATAAGAATTGGAAGTAATAAATTTATTTTAAGTATTATAAAATATACTTATACTTTTTCTGAATGATTGTTTTCAGCATTGAAGAATACGAAGTGTACTGAATGAATTTTTGGAGATGAACATTCACGAATATTGAAGAACATTGAAGAGCATTGAAGAACAGTGACGAGCCTTTACAAGCAACTAAGATCAGAAGATTGAAGATGCTTCATTTCTTCCACTATTACTTACATTGTAGCTTACAATTGTATTAGGGATTTGAAAAGTTATCTTAGCATTGTATTAGAGAACTAGTTTTCATTCATTAGCTTTAGCAAGAAGCATAGCAAGAAACAGTTTTAGCATTATTTATTCATCAATTGGAAATTCATATTTATTCATGATGTCTAATGGTCTTTGAATGAGTTTGTGAATACTGAGTCTAGGAATGAGATTGTGTGTAGTGGGTCTGTGAACGAAAATAGAAATTCTACATCTTTCATTTTTGAGGTTTTATTACCACCACCTGTTAACAGTACCAGTCAACCTAAACAGAACGTAGCTGATAACGAAGTAAAAGAAGAGGAATTAGAAGCAGAAGAATTCATCAAAGACCGTATTACTAGTGAATCTTTAATCTCTCCATCATACAAGTATTGTTTATCTAGGTTTCAAGCTACTCAACCTTATGGTCATGGATCACAATAGGCTATTAACTTGATCTTAGAGAGTTTACTAGGGTTAAACCATTAGCACTTAGATAAATATTTCACTTAGGATAAGCTTAGCAAATTTATTAGGTCATAGTTAGAAACTTCCCACTTCATTGAAACACAGCTTAGCTCCTACAGTACACTACAAACACCGTGTGTGTAGTCACATTGTGACGCCATAGAAAGTTCAGTTTTGATCGGCTATTGGTCTCCATTCACAACCGTCGACAATGTACAAGTGTTTAATTAAAAAAACCTCTGTTCTAGCATCCTCTTGGAGATCTGATGCACAGAGGATATCTATCTCTACATTGGCAACTTCTTTGAACCATTTCACATGAAAAAAAAAGTAATCAAAATTCATGAAGGATAGCTTCAAGATATCTTGAATCACTCCATAATAATCTAGCTAGCCTTCTTGAGCATTGTTGTCTTTTTCATGCTTTACTTTTTTGGAAAAATTTCACCATCACACCACTATCAAAAGTAGACATATTTTCATCGATTGGTGCGATCCGAAAGTGTCGTCCATGAGACCATAGTGCACCATATTTAGAATACTCCCAATCACATCCCTTTGCAAGTTCTTCTTCTTCTTCAGAGATATCTTTAGCCACTGCCTTTGCTTGTGAAACCTCTGTATCTAGCCTAAAACCCTAATACCCTATTTTTTATATATTTGGTTATATATGTTAAATACTAAAACTCCTAAAGACCTATTTTTTATATATTTAATTATATATATTTATTTTTATTATATGTATGTAAAAAACCTAAAACCCTAATCCCAGAGACCTAGACCTAAAACATGTATATGTGTGTATGCATGTGTATATACATGTATATATGTATATGTATTATTTGTGCATATGTGTATATATGTTATGCATGTGTAAAAACCCTAAACCCTAATCGTAATGATCTAGACCTAAAACATGTATATGCTTGTATGCATGTGTATATATATGTGTATGTGTATATATATTATGTGTGTATATGTGTGTATGCATGTGTAAACAGCTTAAAACCCCTAATCCTATTTTTCCATATTTAATTTGATAAAAAACTCTAAAATCCTATTTTTATATATTTAATTATATATATTTAATGAAGACACTAGCTAATATTTATCTATCTATACTATAATCCTATATTATATATATATTTAATTGTATATTCTAATTTTTTTCTTTTCTTTTTCCTATATATATTTAATTTAATTAAAAAACTATAAATCCCTATTTTTTATATATTTGGTTATATATATGTAAAAAACCTAAAAATTGAGTGGAAATATTATGTATATATCTAATATATGTGTATGCATATGTGTGTATGTATGTATGCATATGCATGTGTGTATGTATTTATGCATACACATGTGTATGCATATGTGTGTGTATGTATATGCATATGTGTGTGTATGCATATGTGTGTGTATGTATATGCATGTGTGTGTATTTATATGCATATGTGTGTGTATGCATATGCATGTGTATACATATGTGTGTGTATGTATATGCATGTGTGTATGTAATGTGTATGTGAGTGTGTGTATAGGTGTGAGTGTGTATGTATATATGTGAGTATATGTGTATATGTATGTGAGTGTGTATGTATATGTGTGTGTATGTATATTCATGTGTGTATGTAATATGTATGTGAGTGTATGTATATGTGTGTATGCATGCATACATATGCATGAATATGTGTATGTGAGTATGTAATATGTATGTGTGTGTACGTATGTGTGTGACTGTATGCATGCATATGTTTGTGTATGTATATATGTATGTATATATGCATATGTTTGTGTATGTATATATGTGATTGTGTGTATATCTATGTGAGTGTGTATTTATATGTGTGTATGTATGCATATGCATGAATATATGTATGTGAGTATGTAATATATATGTGAGTATGTAATATGCATGCGTGTATGTAATATATGCATGTGTGTATGTAATATTATATGTGTATGTATGTGTGTGTGTATGTGTGTGAATGTATGTATGCATATGTTTGTGTATGTATATGTGTATGTATGCATATGTTTGTGTATGTATATGTGTATGTATGTGTGTGTACATATGTGTTTGAATGTATGTATGCATATATATGTGTATGCATGTGTGTATGTATGCATGTGTGTGTATGTATGCATGTGTGTATATATGTGTGTGTATGTATGCATGTGTGTATATGTGTGTGTGTATCTATGCATGTGTGTATATGTGTGTGTGCATGTGTGCATGTATGCATGTGCGTATGTGTGTGTATCTATCTCTCTCTCTCTCTCTCATTCTCTCTCTTTATCTCTCTCTGTCTAATCTCTCTCTCTCTTTCTCTCTCTTTCATATCTCTCTCTTTCATCTCTCTCTCTCTCTCACTCTATCAATAGAGAATAAGAAAATCACTTATCGGTATGTCCCTCTTTTGGATCATTGTCATCAAAGCCTAATGAACACCATCTCTCATCGAATTCCAAAGAATTGATGCCAAAAAACTCCTACGAAACCAAAGAGAAGAGAAATTATAAAACAGAAAGAATAGAGAAAGAGAAACGTTAAGAGTATGTGCACCACTTACCAAGATGCGAGATCTAAAGAGAGAGAGAGTGTGTGTAGAGAGAGAGAGAGATATGTGTGTGTGTGTGCACAAGACAATGCAAGTCACAATTCAGTTCATGCACACAAGTTTGACAAAAGTAGTGCTTAGTTCAAACGACATGCAAAATATCCAGTTTTTGATCTCGGATCCTTGTATGTTTAAAAGACGGCACCAGTATATGCATCAGTATATCCATCAATATAAGCATCGGTATAAGCATCAATGATTAAAGAAAATGACCAAATAAGAACTATGATTCCTTATGGATGAAAATATAGTTATTTGATAATAACAATATCTACTATAAAAAATAATCCTCTACAATGTCCATACTCTGAAGTAACATGTTCACAAATGTTTCCATGGTATGTAACTCTGAAAATAGAAGATTCCTGTTGTAGCAAATTTTTACCATACTATATAAGAAGTATATAGTCACATGTTACGGTTCTCAAGGATAGTAAAATTCATCCTCAAAATGATAAAAAAAAGTAGCTATGCTGCTCAATTATTGTTCAAGGATCATATTAAATTTGCATATTTGGGAAGATAAAAAGTAATTTTGCATTTAAGTAGATGGAAAACCAAAAAAATGAAAATAATATAGAGCATCCATATTTCAAATACCTTGTACTATCCATATTCCATACCTATGGAATCTAGTAACTTATGATAAGCAAGAAGATACTTCCATCTTCAAATAAGGTTCTCATATGCAATAAATAATGGATGATCTTTTGCATATGTAAAACATAGAGAATTTAGGAAGCTGTAGAAAATTGATTTTATTAAGAGAAAGATGATAATTTTTCTAGAAAATTAAAAGTTTCTACATACTTGAAGTCATCCAATATTGTGACAACATGCTTATCATAGCAAGAATTGTGAAACACTATATAAGTTTCTTAAGTCGAGATTGACAAGCATGAAGCAAAAGCGACTAGTGGATGCATAAGTGTCATAGCAACGAGCCTAGTCAAAGTAGACAAAAAAGCATGTAAATGTGGGAGTAGTGATCACCTCTTGGGAGAAGTCAATCCTAGTGGCTGGGTACCACTCAGGTAGTGTAAGATGTGCTTAAATGCATGCCAATGTTTGAAACATAGGAAATGCATAAACATGCTCATATGTGAGATAGAAAATTGAATATCACGATGAATCATGCATAAGTATATCAAGCACCCAGTATCTGTTGATAGAGAACAACATCAAATGCATCTCCAACATCATAACGACTCAGTTGTAAACCTGTTTCCATAGGAGTGGAAATAGATTTGCAACCTTCAAGGTGAAAAGACTCTAATAGTGTGTTAGTATATTTTGTTTGAGACAAAGCTATTCTACCATCAACTTGCATAAATTGAATGCCCAAATAATGATGTAAATGGCCCAAATTTGACATCTCAAATGAGGCATGCAAGTCAACATTAAATTCAGGAGTATGCTTCTCATTAGTACTAGTGAGCAACATGTCATCAACATAGACAATAATGATAAGAAACACATCATTTGCATGCTTAACATATAAGGTGCTCTCACTTGGACTGTTCTCAAAACCATGTGCAATCAAATAGGCCCCATCAGACTTACACTTCCGCTTGTATACCCACTTGGTGCCAAATGGCCACCATTTTAGGAGGCAAATCACATAAAGACTAGGTACCATTCTTCATAACAGCATCATATTCTAATTGGATAGTAGGCATCCAATGTTTTGAATTTTTTGCTTCATCAAACAAAACAGGATCATTCTCAACACAAAGACTTGAGTAGTTCGAACTGAACCATCTTTTGGGAATGAGGAACACTGCATTTTGACCAAGATACAACCTTCACAAACATGTTTACTAGGTGCCTCAAGTTTGGTTAGAGAGGACACCATTTCAGATTTTTGTAGGTGTAGCAAACTAGAAAAATTTAGATGACCAAAGTGTACATGCCAAATCTTTGCATCTGAGATCGCTTGAGAATCATGTACTACACATGCTAAATCATTCATAAACTTTTCATAGTCTATGAGCTTATACAACCCACGACATAAAATGCCACAAGCAATAATAACATCAGCACTTGAGAGATCATGGACTGTACATCTGTCATCAAGAAATTTGACAACTGAGCAAATCTTGGCTAATACCAAAATTGACAGTAGATTTTTCTTAATCCTTGGTACAAACAAAGGATCTAACAATCTAAAAGAACTACCATCAGTAGTAGTCAGAATGATCTTACCAAATCTGATTATAAGATATGAGGATTTGTTGGCACATGTGATAGTATTCCTTGTAGGGGAAGGCTCAAGTGAACTAAAGAAATTGCATTGCAATGTAATATTTTTGGCAACCCCACTATCAAAGTACCAAATATGTGAGTCTACTATAGACATACACTACTCATGAGAAGATGGGTAGAAACTGCAAATAGTAGTAAATGCCCATTCTTCATTCTGCACAAGATTGCAAATATGAATGGAAAATTTGGAAATAGCACTTATTTACCTCCATCATAGCTATGCCCTTCCTTTGATTCAAATTGAATACTTCCAAATCGAGGTTGAAATTTTGGGACATTAAGGCTTTCCAAAGTTCCCATGTCCTTCCTTGGGCATTTATATGCTTACTTGTATGCTCGCATATGCATTTAACCTTATAAAGACTTTAAAGGTGTCCACATGCACACTAGCACTAAAATATGAAATGATTTTCTATGCTTGCCTCATCAAATATAAGATGAGCTCAATACATATTCAATGAATTTCATATCATTCATATAATAATCAGAAAGAAAGGAAGTGTACTTTAACTTAAATGGATGGTTCCCTAAATCCATTGTAATAAAAGTACTACGTGAATTGTGAGATATGCATTCTTTCTTCATGTGGTGCATCAAATACATGATGAACTCAAAGATATGAGAGTGAAGGAAATTAGAAAAATTAGCTTCAATTGATGCAATCCTTTTCCTTTTTGAGGTTGGCAACCATTGAGACATCTCCCTTCTTTGAGCTCCAAGACTTCAACTACTATCCTTGTCTCATGAAGTAAACCTCCATTCTTCTTGTTGAGGTTGAAAATCATGAAACCATATTCCTCATTCTTGTTAATAGTTCAACTTGGCCTTAGAAGAAGCCTCGAAAAATCTTCAGATGACTCTCAAGTTTGTGCAAAGTACTTGCAGAGAATGCATAGGCTCACCTACTCAAGTTCTTTCTATCCCATGTCTGCAAGAAGTTCTTGGATAGCTTGATAGGTAGGTTGCACATGAGGCAAAGATGCTCACCATGTGGCATGTATCCCATATGAGAGTTCAAAATTCACAAGTAGAGAGTATACATAGAAGGGTAGATTCATTTTTGTATCATCAAGCAAGAGGAACATAGAGAATTGCCCTCAAGGGTGCTCTTCCCACCTTGTACACATTTGGAGTACACCTAGGCGAGCCTCAAATGGGCGATCGTCTACACAAAAATTCCATAGCAGCCCTTAAGCTCTTGATAAGGAGGTGTTTCCATGTGCTCCCATGAGGGAGGGGATACTTACTTGGTGTTTCACTTCACCTTTCGATGATTGATCAACCACAACCACTTCCATCCCAAACACTAGCTACTCAATTCATGTTTCCACCCATCCAATTCCACCCATACATACACATCTAGGCCAAGGGGGTACATGTACTTGGGATCATCCAAGTGCCCCACATGTGGACACTTTCACAAGGACCTTCACATGCCTTTCAATTCCTCAAAGGCTATCACATGCCTTCTAATTCAATGAGGATCCTTCTCTCATATGCACCCCAAGGTAGCACCTAGAGAAGCTTCTCTCATGTCTAAGGTTCCCACACCTTAAGATAAATCGAGCATAAGGCTCACAACCATTTGATTGGGAGCTCATACGAATAAATATCTCAAGGGTTAAGACCAACCTTTCAACTCAAAGATTCAAGCATTTGTCAAGAGTAAATCAAAGGCTAAATGAAAGCGTATATACATCCTCTTCCTAACCTCTAGAATCCATATGTTTAGCCTTCCAAACTCATGATTTATACAACACTACTCAACGTTTTTTATGATGTCAAAAGCGAAGCAAACAAGTTGTTAATAAGGTTTTTAATTTTATGGCAAATAAAAGGGCCCTTGAAGACCTCCAAACTTTTCCTAATGAGCACATGTAAGAAGATATATATGTATGAACTTAGATATCATTCTCTTCCATATGACGATTGAGAAGAGGAAATATATGTTGATATTGACCACCATGTAGAGAGAGATGGGGCTAATGAAAAGTTAAGAAGCTTCCTTTCGATCCTTCATGTGCGGAAGATACATATTAAGGAAGAAAAGATTGGGCTAATTATTCTTCTTTTGCCTCAAATTCAAATATTCGGAATACATATATATATATATATATATATATATATATATATATATTCCAAAATTATTTGAAAAGATAGAAATTAAGGAAGAAAAGATTGAGCTAATTATTCTTCTTTGGCCTACAATTCAAACATTTGGTGTGTATATATATATATATATATATATATATATATATATATATATATATTCCGAAATTATTTGAAAAGATAGCTATTAAGGAAGAAAAGATTGGGCTTCCTTAATAGCTATCTTTTCAAATAATTTCGGAATATATATATATATATATATATATATATATATTCCGAAATTATTTGAAAAGATAGCTATTAAGGAAGAAAAGATTGGGCTAATTATTCTTCTTTGGCCTACAATTCA
The DNA here is from genome assembly GCA_020310875.1 of Ceratopteris richardii. NCBI lineage: Eukaryota > Viridiplantae > Streptophyta > Polypodiopsida > Polypodiales > Pteridaceae > Ceratopteris > Ceratopteris richardii. The sequence goes on from CM035441.1 coordinate 69,580,809, forward strand.
AACATTTGGTATATATATATATTCTGAAATGGAGTGAAGACTCGACACGGCTTTGAAATGGCACCCGAGGAAAAGTGTTACAGAACGCCTACAGTTATGGTAGGACAATTTAAGAATGACATATATTATTATAATATTAAACTTGCATTTATGAATTTTCATAGTTTCCTTCTACAGATGCAAAATCGAATCCGAAATCTATGCCCGACCGAGGAGTTGATACATGTTTCTCAAGGTTTCGCTGCCGCTCGGCATAAGTGTTGCACAAGATCCCATCTTCATATAAATCGGATTGTCTGATATCCGGATACGAAACATGGGACCAACGGATAAACAAACATGTTTATGATGATTTTTGAGAAATGAAGCACTTTGATAACAATGTACAATGTAAGCATTCTACCAGATTGCATATCCCTACAGCGAACTATCCGCACAGTACTTTGCACAATCAAGGCTATGGAGAGCAGTCTTCAATATCAGAGAAAACGAATACTTAAATTGTACCAGAAGTAAGGTTGGAGTGGCGATCCGTCTTGCACAGGCGATAAATTTAATCGCCCATTAGAAAGCTGAGAAGCTTTTATGTATATAAATGCATAAGTTTCAAAGTAAGAATGTCGGATGCCTGATGGAAAATGGAGAGGTGAGAATGTCGGAGATCGGGAATAATGAGTGAACATGTACAGAGAACTTGTAGATCACGGTATATAGAGAGAAAAGAGAAGGGATGTGTACACCGAATTTGCAGAAATCGAAAGGAACGGTAACTCTTTCAGTGTACAGAGATTTTGTTGCAGATGACGAAGGGATGCAAACTCTTTCTGTGTACAGATGTACAGAGAATTTGTTGCAGATGACGAAGGGATGCAAACTCTTTCTGTGTACAGATGTACAGAGAATTTGTTGCAGATGACGAAGGGATGCTAACTATTTCTGTGTAGTACCTATAAAGATAAGATAATGGATACATGAACACCTCTCATGACAGTTCCTGGGAGGTTTCAATCTGGGCGGAATTCTCCTCTCTGATCTTGACAATCTGCATCGTCCGTTCTGTAATGTCTTCTGCTTCATCGCCGTCCCCAGCAAGAGCAGGATGCTCATACAAGATGTCCCCTTCATGATTGCACGCATCCTCATACAAGATGTCTCTTTTCTGATTGCGCTTAATGAATGCCACCATTGCTGCTTCTAAAGCGCTTATAGAGCCAGCGAATGCAGGCGAAGACTCATCGTAAGAGGTGTGAAAACAGTGCCCCATCCCTTGCGACTCGATAAACTGCGCTTCGTGACCAGCTCTTCGCAGCGCTTGGAAGTAGGCGACGTCGCCAGGAAGTAGCGGATCATTAGAGGCGGCGGCTACAAGGGCTGGAGGAAGACGCAGTTGGGAAAGGTCGTCCGGACAATCAGGATGGAGCGGATTCATCAGAGGGTGTCCGAACGGCGCTCGGGGAGGCAGCGCAGATTTGTGGAAGAACATCACCTTTACGTTACTGAGCTCCACAGAGGACCGAGGTGCCTCCTGAGGAAATGCCGGGTGCAAGAGAAGCATACCATTCATTTGCAGAGGCCTCAAGTTCTCCCTGGATGCCTTCGCCGCTAGAAAGTGGACTATAGTGCCACCCGCGCTGTCGCCGGACAAGAAGCATGACGAGAAGTCTGCATACTCAGACAGCCATGGATCCGCCTTAATTTTCCCGGAAGTTTCATCGCCGAGGAGGCTGATATCCGGCTTCCCCTCCTGTGCCATAACCGCTGATGCCTGCGCGCGCAACCACATGAGGGCTGAAAATGCGTCCTCGTACGCAGCTGGCAAAGGATGCTCGGGGGCTAGGCGATAGTATAGGGAGATCCAAATGCAGGAGGACTTATTTGCCATACGGGAGCATGTTCGGTGGATATGCGCGCTAGAAGGACTCCCGATACAGAACCCTCCTCCATGAAAATGAAGAACGACAGGAAGAGATCTACGGCCGAGAGTCAGGGCGGCGCGGGGAAGAAATATGCGCGCCCAGACGCCCGGCGCGGCGCCATCAATGATAACGTCCCGAGTGGCAACGCCGCTCGGAGAGGTATCGAAATCGGCGGACGCACGAACGTCAAGGTCAGAAGGGCGTTCAAAGCTGCCGTCACTGTAGAGGATGAGCAACCCAGGACGGTACTCCACGACCTCTTTCTCGCACGCCATGGCGGACGTTTGTTTCTGCTCCTTCTGCGGATGCTCTTCCTTCTGTTCGGAAGGGACGGGTATAGCCATCGCTAGGAGATCGAGCGAGGTTCGAGGAGCAGGGAGGGAGGGGCTTCTTGGTCGTGGAGGCAAGTCGGGGTTGGTGGCGGAGGGTGGTAGTTGAGAGGAAAGCTGAGGGTGTTGTTCAATTTAAAGGGGGACAGCCTGAGGCTTTTAAAAGATCTATTACTTAGACTAGTCAGTGGAGGTCGGACTCGGGATTCTCGCGATAGAATATCGAAACTCAATGGATGACGAATCACGAAATCAAAGAAAAATAATTCCCTCGCAATGGATAACGTCATCTTGACCTCAGAATTACGATTGTTGGAGAAGTGAAACTGTGCAAGGAACTTAGGTCTTCGATGTTAAAAAAGCGTTTTGCTCGGTGGATCGCGTATGGGTAAACATGTGGCCATGGGGTCCGATGGATGGGACTGACATTAGCCTTTTAAAGTTTTTGTTTTTTTAAGAGAAGTTCGGTTGAAGCATAGTCTTCCTTCCAGTAGTTAAAAAACAATTGTACAATGAATCTGCATAAGCAATTGTACAATGAATGTGCATAGTGGTCTTGGGATCCTCATGTGACTCAAAGTAGGGGTAGGACTTTTGAAGGCGCAATAGTGGTGTGGGTCAGAAATCTGCAAGAAAATTAAGCTTTAAATGAAGTTATGGAAAAGTTAATAATTTTTTCATCATTCTCATGGACGGTCCATTTCCTTTTGATCTTGTTATTATCCAAGACTAAACTCCTATGGTGTCTAAAGGTGGGAACTTTCTTACGATTACATATTCTTTTGTCTAATTGGCCAAAAGATTTATTGACCGACCATTCTTTCATATGGTCGTTGAAGTTGATCGCATATCTTTTTTTCCATATCTTCTGGAGCGCTTCCCCCTATAGCATTCCATAAAGCAGAAGAGCATCCTATCGCTTTTCTAAGTAATGCTTGCTTCCAGTTGATTTGACTCTATAAACTTAAAATCCTAGCAAGAGTTGGCACATTGAGTGACTCTTATGGCACAAAAAGAAAAGTTGACCAATGTCTTCCCTACCACGAAGATAGTGCTTACACCACTATGGGGCCCTACATATTTTATTAGCTTTGATGTTGGTCCAAATTCTCTTGTAGAGAATTTACCACATAAGAACCGACTTTTTTTATTCTCAAGGAGAGGATGCTAGAAGTCCACGACCTTAAATTGCTATCTAATATAGGTCTAGTTCAAGCACCATCTTCTAGATATGAAAGTGCAGGTGCTCCTTGACACTCATCGTCTATCCAATTTGTCACCACTGATCCATGTTAACCCTTCAATCTGTGAGGGATCATGCCCGAGAAGGAGGTAGGTCTTTGCATTGTCCCAAGAATTGATTCTCAAACTCTAATCCAGTGTCTTGTCTCTTGATTCTAGAAATGTTTCCACATATGAAACCCTCTGTTTCATAGCCTCTTTGCTCTTTGGAGGTTCTCTGAGTCAATTTCTTTGATTCCCCTAATAGATGACCAAATAGAACCTTCTATCGAATTTGAGCAACCCACTTCCAATCCTCATTGACCTTGATGTATGGTTTCATCTTGTTCCAACTCTTCCACAAGGAGCGAACTAAGTTCGAACCCTTGGGAGTCACTAGAAAAGAAGAAAACAATAAAGTTAGCAGATCATGTTCCTTCTACCTAGGAAGTCCCACAAAGCATAAGAGAAGATTTGTTTCTAAGAATCAATTTTTTTGAGGAAATTTCCAATTTGGACCACACTTTGATCATCCACTTGATGGTATTTGTCACCCCCCTCCACGTCTAGAATGCCTAGCCCACCTGAATCTTTGTGCTTAGCACAAATGGCCCTTGATTTTTCGGAATGCCTCTCCTATTGACATCATCTATCCAAAGAAAATTTGGGAAAGTTTTTTCTAATTTCATTAAATGTTTGTCTTTTGGTCTCTAGCACGCCAAGAAATAGATAACGGATGAAATAAGGAAGGTGTTGATCACCATGGTATGTCCCAGCACATTGAGCTACATACATGCCTTTCCAGTAAGTTTATTATCAAGATTGACAAGAACCCAATTCCATTACTAACCCATGAAAACATCAAAATCCATCGGGAGAAAACAAAAGATATGTCCATTGTGGAGCTCTTGACATCCTTGATTGACCAAAAACTACAGATGGGGCCTGAAATAGCATTCAAAGACATTTTTGTGTGATTTATTCTAGAACTTGAAGCAATTCAGAAAGTTTTTAGACATTTCTAGAAGGTGGTCATACTATTCATGTCATTATGCAAAAAAGCATTCATGTCGTGGAGGAAGAGTCTCATAATGATTTTGTTAGAAAATAATGACCAAGAGGAATAACGTAGCAGAATTGAATGGATGGGTAGAGTAAAGAGAGGCAAAACAAGAACTATACACAAATAGAGAGAGAGAGAGAACTCAAATTCTCTAATTGTGAGTAGCAATGCATATACAACGATTATATTGTCCACTTGTGCACTCCCATTCTAGAGCTTCAATGGCGATATAGATAGACTCTACATAAAGGGCTTTATAGTGTGCATAACCGTGATTTTCTTCAATAATCTAGGCTTGCCTAATCCACTAATTTAAGCATGATCTCCAAGGCCACCTAATGCTATGTTTTAGGCATAAGCGTCGAGATCATCTATAATTTCGACACATCCATAATTATCGAACTAAGTAGATCTCTAGATAGAACTTAGACCACCAAAAAAATATGGACCACCGAACTGGTAATGAACTTCCAAACAGGTTGAATACCAAACTAGTCACCGTAATTTTCCATAGGTTGACTATCAAACTGGTCACCATAATTCCAGACAGGTTGACTATAAATATTCGGACTTCCTCTAGGATTCCAAACACATCACCATAATTCCAGATTGTTCGACTACGGAATTGTCATACCTCCAGAATTTTGGTGTGACTAAAGTATATGCCGTGGTTAGCCTTCTGACTAGGCTCACATAGATAATCTAGAACTTTTGTTGTTCTCATGTAGACCTCATCACAAATGTCCGAACTCTCATAAAGGTTTCTCCTCATAATGGGGGTTGTACAACTTAGGGTACCATGGATCATTTGCAGTCACATGTGGGTGGAGCACTTAGTATATCTAACACCCCCCCTCAATGTCCACCTGTAGTGAACTACCTTCTTGGTCCAATGCCAAGATTTGGAAGTTGTTGATGCAATTGCTCTCTCGATAGAGCCTCGGTGAAAAGCTTTGCTCCATTTTCATGTGTTTGACAATAGCTAAGCCCCACAATTCCATCCTCAATCAACTCTCAAACATAGTGATACTGAATCTCTATGTGCTTAGTACATGCATGACAAATAGGATTCTTGGCAATGGCTATGCGACTCTCGTTGTCGCATCTCAACCTTGTAGTCTCATGTCCTTGAATTCCTATATGCCATAGGATCCTTGTCAACCATATTGCTTCACATGTAGAAAAACATGCCGCTTTGAGCTCAACTTTGGTAGAAGATAGTGCTACGGTCAGTTGCTTCTTATTGATCCAAGAAACAATCCCGAAACCTAAAGAGAAGCAATATTCAAAAATTGATTTTTGGAATCAATATCCCCTGCCCAATTTGAGTCATAGTATCCACTCAGAGATGATCCTTCATCGTAAAAAATACCATAATCAATGGTTCCTTTGATGTACTTGAGTATTCGCATGCATGCCTTCCATTGAGTTCGACACAGCTTATTAGAGAACCTGCTTACTATAGCAACAACATAAGAGATATCCACTCTGCTATTACACAAGTAAGTGAGACTTCAGACTAATCTCCTATATCTTTCAATATCCTTCAGAGGTGAAATATCTTCAGTAGATAATTTTGTGTTGACTTTCATCGGTGTAGAGATTTCTTTGTAATCCTCCATGTCAAATGCCTTCAACACCTGATTCGCATACTTTTGTTGGGAGATAAAGATCTTCCTTGGTTCTGACTGAACTTCAAGGCCTAAGCAATAATGCATTAATCCCAAATCCATCATTTCAAATTCTGAATTCAAGGCATCTTTCATTTGTTTGAGAAGTGCATCATCATTTTTTGTGATTAAAGTTCGTCTACATAGAGTATAAGCACAATTGCCTTCCCTTTCATCTTTAGAACATACAAATTAGCTTTAGAAGTACATCTTTTGTATTCTATATCCAAAAGATACCTATCTATCTATTGGTACCAAGCTATCAGGGCTTGTTTCAGCCCATATAATGCCTTTTTCAGCTTACATACTTTGTTCCTTGAATGGGAAGCCTCAACCACTAGTGGTTGAGACACATATATCTCCTCCTTGAGGTCTCCATTCAGGAACACTGATTTGACATCCATGTGGTATACTACCCATTGTTTATGTGCAGCCACAGCTAGTACTAGACAAATAGTAGTCATCCTTGTTGTTGGGGCAAACGATTCATTGAACTAAATGCCTTTGACTTGTGAATAGCCCTATGTAACAAGTCTAGCTTTGTACTTCTCCAAAGTACCATCAGCCTTGTATTTTAGCTTCTAGATCCACTTGGTGCCAATGACCTTTTGCTTTGGAGGTCGCTCCACTAGCTCCCAAGTTCCATTCTAAGTGATATTAGTGTATTCTATTTGCAATATAGTAGTTCTCCAATCTAGATTTTGGAGTGCTTCTTCCACACTTGCTAGTTCCTTTTCTTGTATTTTGATAATCTCAGCCATCAATGCTGAGTTTACAATATGAGCCTTTGTTCATCTTTGTTCCTCTATTCTCTGTGACTGCCTTGGACCATCTGCAATCTGTTCAATTGACTGTGGGATGGGATTTCCAGAATCATAGATCTGCCTCACCCACCATGGCAATGGCTTTTCTACTTGGGTGACTGTAGGTTGGTGACTTACAGTCTCATCATTCAAGGATGATTCTTCCTTCTCTTCGGTAGAAGGGCTAGCTCTTGGATCACATTCATAGTGGATTACTTCTTCATCTATTGATAGAGTGGAAGCTTTCTTTTCTTCTTCCACTGCATGTGGGTGCTCCTGCTTGAACACCACATCACAACTCCCTATGATCTTCTTTTCCTCTGGGTCATAAAGCTTGTAAGCTTTTTTCTCTTTACTATACCCTAAGAAGATACATTTGGTGCTTTTTGGTAGGCTTGTTTCTCTCCCGGTCTAGAATGTGTACATAACACTCACTTCCAAACACTTTCAAATGGGAAACAGAAGGCTTTCTACTACTATAGGCTTCTTGTGGAGTCTCTCCATCAAGTGCCTTGGTGTAGCAATGATTCAGGCTATAGACAACCGTGTTTATGGAGTCTGCCCAAAAATGATTAGGTAGTCCGCCCAAAAATGATTAGGTAGTCCTTTTCGTTTCAACATGCACTTTGCTATTTCCATGATGGTTCGATTCCGGCATTCAACAACACTATTCTATTGATGGATATATATAGTTGTGAGTTCTTGTTTGATTCCTTTGCCTTTAAAGAAATCATGAAATTCTAGAGGTGAACTCACTACCACCATCCGTCCTGAACTTCTTCATCGTTTTCCCTATTTTGATTCAACAACCTAAAGCCGTTCTTTAAACTTCCCAAAAGCTTGAGCCTTATCACGAAGAAAGTACACCCACATCTTCCTATTGTAGTCATCGATGAGTAACATGAAGTAGGAATATCCTCCCAAGGCTTGTGTAGGCATTTTTCTGCACAAAGTCAGCATGCACCAAATCAAGAGGACCGCTTACTCTATTCTTGCTTACTTGTTGAAATGCCTTCCTCTTCTGCTTGCCCATCATGCAAGCTTCACATGGTTCTTTCATATCTGCAATCGAAGGGAGGTGTGCAACCATACCTTTCTGGTGCATCTCTTTCAGTATCGGGTACCCTATGTGGCCAAATCTCTCATGCCAAAGCTTACTTATGCCCACACTTACTGTGGCTATAAGAGAAGACAACTCATACAAGTTGTTTCTCCTTATTCTGTGTTGGAGAAACAATCACTAATTGGACATATATTTGAAGGTCAAAGCTTTAGAAGAAAACCACATGCCTATGTGAAGGGACAAATTCACAAGTGTATTTTACTTGTAAAGTTAGTTCACTTTAGTTCTAGAAGTTCTTTAAAAAGTCACGAGAATGAGAAAATATATATAAGTTAGTTTGTATCAACTGATGCAAAGAGAGAAGGAGGAAGACAATGATAAAGTGAGTTAGTACTCATTTTGTATGACTGAGAATAGTTAGGCTTCTCTGCGTTGAAAAAGCACCTGTGCATTTGTGAGGTTTCATAGTTATGGAAAGAGTTTATTAAACTTCTTTGTATAATTTGTTTTCTTCCATCTTCAGTGTTTCTCTTCTTTGTAATGATTTAAAGAATTGAAGTTTTCCAAGCAAGTCGATGCCTGGCATCGAATGTATGGTGAAAGGTTGTGTTTTATGCGGGAAGTCGATGCTTGGCATCGAATCTTAGCTGATAAGTACTTGCTTCATATCTGATTTTTATCTACTGCTAAATCTTCTTGAAAAGATGAAGTTTGTGGAGCAACTCGATGCCTGACATCGAGTTTCAACATAAAGTCGATGCCTGGCATCGACTTCTAACATAAAAGTGGTCTTGTTCATGTATGTGTTCAATTGGCCAGTTCAAGTTCTAAAAAAGTGGTTAAAGAAGCTGAAAGTTGATGCCTGACATCGATTTTTGGTTGCAAGTCGATGCTAGGCATCGAATTTTCATTTTTAGACAGTGATCTTTACTAAAACAGGCAAATTTTCCACTTTTGGAAGTCATACAGGGTCATCTTGTGAAGGCTATATCTCTAGAGATCCGTTTCTTGCATATGATAGCTTGTTGGAAAGTTCTACTCTTCTACTTTCATCCACCAAAAGATCTTGGAGAAATAATATTTGTGCTAAGAGAAATTAGCAAAATACTAAAGGTATGTTATTTCAGTGACTAGGAATTTCTGTAGAAGCAAAGTTCTCAGTTTAGATTATCATTTCTCAAAGTTTGGAGTGGCAATGAGTTAGTGGTGACCATAGAGATGTTCTAGTTTCACATTAATTCATTTCTTGTGGTGTTTCATACATCAACAAGTGGTATCAGAGCAGAAAGGTCCTAAAGAGCAGAAGGTGACAAAGGTACGAGAAGTTTTGAAAAGTTTTTCATTAAAGGTTGAAAGGTGAAGCATTTGAAGACACAAGGCATCAAAACGTTACTTCAAAAGTATCCTCATACACAAGGAACTCCAAAAGGTATTATCCTTTATCCTTTAAGCTCACAGGTTGCACCAGAAGGAAAGGAGTATGGCAGATCATATCTCCATTGACAAACTGGACAGAGATAATTACCCCGCATGGGTAATGAGAATGGAAGCCTTACTTATGAGTAAGGATCTCATGGTATATGTAACAGGTGAAGAAGAGAATCCAGTATTTGAAGATGAAAGCCAACCAAAGAAAGAAGAACTTGATGCTTTAAAGCATTGGCAGAAGAAGGATGCAATGCAAAAGCTTACATCTACAATACAATCACAGATCATTTGCTACCACATGTCAGAGGATTGGAATCATCTGAAGATATATGGAATGCATTGGAATATCATTTCCAAAGTACTACGAAAGTAAGGAAAGCAAGTCTATGGTCAGAGTTTATAACATTCAAGAAGAAGCCAAGTCAAACTATTAGTGATTATGTCACTAAGATGAAGGATCTAGCAGATAGTCTTGGATCCATAGATGAAGATGTTGAAGATCATAGATTGATTGCTCAACTACTTGCAGGTTTGAGAGGAGATGAAAGGTGGAAACCTTTTGTCTTATCAATAGAACTTTCATTAAATCATTATGTTCCAGATTTGAACTAGTTGCTTGGTTTGATGCTCACATTTGAGCAAGACTTGAAGGGAGATGGAGATAAAGGACAAAGTTCTGCAATGTACATGAAGAACAAGAAGAAAGCAGATAAAGGTAAAGCAAAGGATGAAGAGGAGTCAAGTTCTCAAGTTTATTATGCAAGAGGTAAAGGAACTGGGAGAGGAAGACCAAGAGCCTTTGGAAGAGGTAGAGGTAATCAGAATAACAACAAGAAGGCTTGGGGATCTGTGGATTGAGTAATCATTTGGCTCATGACTGTTGGCATAATCAACAAGGATCAAATCAAAATCAGAATAACAATAGCAGATGCAGAGGTGGACGATATCAAAGTAATTTTCAAAGAGGTAGACAAAATCAAAGAGGAGGCTATGGTAGAGGTGGAGGAAGAAGTTGGGGACAGAATCAATTTTACAACACAACCTACTACAATTATGCAAATGACACACAGAATGAAAGTCATACATCATTGATGATGAATTCAATCAGCACATCAGATAAAGAAGATCTAAAGGTATTTCACATTGACTCTGGATGTTCTAATCATTTGTCAGGAAACATAGAATTGATGTCTGAATTGGAAAAAGGTATTTCTAGTCATACAGTTCAAACAGGTGATAATACAAGACATAGTGTACATTCAATTGGAAAAGTGAAATGCAAGAGTGGAGCAAATTTGCTAACCAATGTTTTGTATGTTCCCATAATACCTAAAAACTTGATTAGTGTGGGGCAGATAGTTGAAAAAGGTTTTCAAGTCAGGTTTACAAATGAAGGAGTATTTGTTGAAGATCCAGAGAATGGATATAATCATATTGTCTCTGGGAAGAAAGAAGGTAGACTCTTTACTTTAAGAGTGCAAGGGAACACTGTTCAAGCTTTGCTCACACATGGTGAAGAAGTGATTACAGAACTTGATCTCTGGCATAAGAGATTAGGTCATTTCAATGAAAGAGGAATTAAATCTATGATTGCAAATCAGTCTGTACTAGGATTACCAAATGTGCAGAGTCAACATATGGTTTATAAATGTGAATCATGTCAAATGGGTAAAGCACATAGGTTACCATTTCAGAAGAAAGGATTCAAACATGATGGATTACTAGAGCTCATTCATACAGATGTATGGGGACCAACAAAAGAAGGATCTATCAATGGCTCAAGGTATTATGTTCTTTTCATTGATGATGCTACAAGATGGATAAGTTTATATGTTTTGAAGGAAAGATCAGAAGTGTTTGGAGCTTTCAAGCATTTTCATGCATATGCAGAGAGAGTCACAGGTCAAAAGCTTAAAAGACTGAGGTCTGATGGAGGGGAGAATACTTCTCCCAAGAGTTCAATGATTATCTTTGGAATGCAGGTATTAAGAGAGAAATAACTTGCAGGTATACACCACAACAAAATGGTGTAGCAGAAAGGAGAAACAAGACTTTGGTTGAGTCTGCTAGAGCTATGCTGAAGGAGAAGAATTGTCCAAATTATCTTTGAGTTGAGGCTATAAATACAGCTACATATCTTGTGAATAGATTACCATGTGAAGCTCTAAATGGAATGACTCCATATGAAGCTTGGTGGTGTAAGAAACCAACACTAGATCATTGTAGAGTATTTGGATCAATTGCATATGCTTATGTGCCATCACAACTTAGACATAAACTTGAACCAAAGGCAAAAAAATATGTGTTCATTGCTTATGATGAAAAGCAGATGGGTTACAGGTTGTGGAATCCTCTAACCAAACAATTTCTTGTTTCTAGAGATGTTACATTTGATGAACAGAGAAGTTGGTATGCAGATCAAAGTCATACAGCTAAAGAATTTGAAGAAGAGGTGAGAATATGTGAGAAAGGAAAATCAATTGTGCAGGTGAATAGAGATGAAGACTACATTCAAGCAAGTACATCCAGAAGTGGATTAACAAGAAGGAATGAAGAAGCTCCTATATTTGATGAAGAGGTGTATCCAGACACATATGAAGAATTTGAACCAAGGAGGTCAAGCAAGACTAGAAGGCAGCCAGAAAGGTATTCTTATGATACTTCTTACATAACTCATAAGAACTATGCATATATGGTCAAAGATGATGAAGAACCTTAGAACTATGATGAAGCTAAAGGTAAGAAGCAATGGGAAGAAGCAATGAAGGAAGAGTTCAATGCACTAGAGGAGAACAAGACATGGGAACTTGTTCCTAAACCAAATGGTAATAAAATAATTGGAAATAAATGGGTTTATAAAGTGAAGAAGCTTGCAGATGGAAGTATAGCCAGATACAAAGCTAGACTGGTGGTGAAAGGCTATGCCCAAACCTATGGCATAGATTATGATGAGACATTCGATCCTGTAGCTAAGATGTCAACTATAAGGACAATCATTGCTATTGCAGCTCCAAAAGGATGGACCCTAAGTCAATTGGATATAAAGAATGCATTCTTGAATGGATACATATCAGATGAGGTATACATGGAACAACCTCAAGGGTTTATAGATTCCAGGTATCCAAATTTTGTTTGTAGGTTGAGAAGAGCACTCTATGGATTGAAACAAGCTCCAAGAGCATGGAACTATAGACTGGTGAAGTATCTCAATGATCCTGGATATCAAAGTTCAAAAGCAGATCCAAGTCTACTCATCAAAAGAACAGAGGAAGGTACAATCTACATTTGTATTTATGTAGATGACATTATAATCACAGGTACTTCAGATGAAGGAATCAAGAAGGTAAAGAGATTACTTGAGAAAGAGTTCAAGATCACTGATCTAGGAAAGTTATCATACTTTCTTAGTATGGAAGTCACCTATACAGATCATGGCATATATGTATCACAAGAAAGGTATCTTCTGAATTTATTGAAGAAATTTGATATGGAAAATTGCAGAGAAGCTTCAAGTCCACTTGAAGTTAATCACAAGATCAGTAAATATGATGGTGCAGAATACAAAGATATGAGGAAGTATCAATCTCTTGTGGGTAGTTTGATTTATGCTACACTAACAAGACCTGATCTTACTTATGCAGTGGGAGTTTTGTCACAATTCATGCATTGTCGAAAGGACCCACATTGGATTGCAGGTCAAAGAGTTCTCAGATATATCAAAGGAACTATAAAGGAAGGATTATATTATCCTTTTACATCAGATTTTAAGTTGAGAGCCTATAGTGACTCAGATTGGGCAGGTAACCAGGATGACAGAAGATCAACTCATGGCTACATGATATACATTGGTGATAAGCTTCTAAGTTGGTGTTCAAAGAAACAACATACAATAGCATTATCATCAACTGAAGCTGAGTACAAAGGAATTGTGGAAGCAGCTAAGGAGGTCATATGGATGTAGACATTGTTCAAAAGCTTGGTCATTGATCAAGGTATACCTACAATACATGGAGATAATATGAGTTCACTCTATCTTACAACAAATCCAGTATTTCATGCAAGAACAAAACATATAGAGATACATTATCTTTTCCTGAGAGAAAAGGTAATGGAGAAAGAAATTGAAGTGGAGTACATTTCTACAAAAGATCAGATAATAGACATAATGACAAAGAGCTTGGATGGTGTGAAGACCAGCAGATTCAAAAGCATGGCAGTAGTAAAAGAAAAGAAGATGATATGAAGAAACAAAGAATGTCAATTAGTGATTGAGGGGGAGCTGTTGGAGAAACAATCATTAATTGGACATATATTTGAAGGTCAAAGCTTTAGAAGAAAACCACATGCCTATGTGAAGGGACAAATTCACAAGTGTATTATACTTGTAAAGTTAGTTCACTTTAGTTCTAGAAGTTTTTTAAAAAATCACGAGAATGAGAAAATCTATATAAGTTAGTTTGTATCAACTGATGCGAAGAGAGAAGGAGGAAGACAATGAGAAAGTGAGTTAGTACTCATTTTGTATGACTGAGAATAGTTAGGCTTCTGTGCATGAGAAAGCACCTGTGCATTTGTGAGGTTTCATAGTTATGGAAAGAGTTTATTAAACTTCTCTGTATAATTCTTCTTCTTCCATCTTTAGTGTTTGTGTCTCTATAATGATTTGAAGAATTGAAGTTTTCCAAGCAAGTCGATGCCTGGCATCCAATGTATGGTGAAAGGTTGTGTTTTATGCGGGAAGTCGATGCCTGGCATCGAATCTTAGCTGATAAGTCCTTGTCTTCATATCTGATTTTTATCTACTGCTAAATCTTCTTGAAAAGATGAAGTTTGTGGAGCAACTCGATGCCTGGCATCGAGTTTCAACATAAAGTCGATGTGTGGCATCAACTTCTAACATAAAAGTGGTCTTGTTCGTGTCTGTGTTCAATCGGCCAGTTCAAGCACTGAAAAAGTGGTTCAAAAAGCTGAAAGTCGATGCTTGGCATTGACTTTTGGTTCCAAGTCGATGCTAGGCATCGAATTTTCATTTTTATACAGTGATCTTTACGAAAACAGGCAAAATTTCCACTTTTGGAAGTCATACAGGGTCATCTTGTGAATGCTATATCTTGAGTTCTGGAGATCGCTTTCTTGCATATGTTAGCTTCTTGGAAAGCTCTACTCGTCTGATTTCATCCACCAAAAGATCTTGGAGAAATAACATTTGTGCTAAGAGAAATTAGCAAAATACTGAAGGTATGTTATTTTAGTGACTAGGAATTTCTGTAGAAGCAAAGTTCTCAGTTTAGACTACCATTTCTCAAAGTTTGGAGTGGCAATGAGTTAATGGTGACCATAGAGGTGTTCCAGTGTCACATTAATTCATTTCTTGTGGTGTTTCATACATCAACATTCTGGTCCTGACAACATTGTTTTTCCGATCTAGAATCTTAGCTCCTATCTTGGTGAAAGATACCTGATGACCTTGATTACTTATAGAAGCTACCAAATTAATTTTTTTAAAATTTGTGGAACATATAACACGTTTGAAATTTTTCCATTGTCCCTGGTATGGTTAATGAAAGACACCACACCTTTGCCCTTAGCAGGACATCTTGCATTGTTACCCACATTTACCATGATGGGTTCCTCTAGAGGCTGTGAGGAATTGTAAAGGTATTTTTTGCTTGTGATGTGATGAGGGGCACCATTGTCTAATACCCATGAGTCATTTGTAGCTGAATCTTTAGCTGATGAACACATTTTTGAGCCACTCTTCTCCTCTATGTTCTTAATATGACAATCTTGGATTTTGTGGCCTTTCTTCTTGCAATGGAAACACTCTTCCTTGAACTTCTTTTTTTCCTTCTTATTTTTGTCCCCATCCTTGGAAGAATCAATTTTCCTACCTTTGGCATTTACCATGAATGTAGCTTCTCCTTTATCGCTGTCATTCCTTGCCTTCAGCCATAGCTCCTCCTCCTCCATGAGTAAGACATTGAATTCTTCAAAGGTTAGTGGTTGCACTCTGATCTGGGTATTAAGGGCAGTTACCAAACTATAAAACTTCAATGGAAAAATTTGGAGACAACACTGAGCTAGCTCCTCACTTGATTTTGGTACACTTGCTCTCGCCATTTCATCCCGTAGATTCTTTATGCGAGTGATGAACACTTCAGTAGTCTCCTCATTAGCAAACCTCTCTATTGTTAGCTAATTTTCCAAGTTCTGAATCCATGTCTAATTCTGAGTTTCATATTGATTCCAAGCCTCACATGCGGTTGTGGTGTGCTGAATAAGAGTAAGAACACTATCATAAGTGTTTGTAACAAGAGTATAGTGTGCATCTGAATTCCTATGCTTCCAAGCCCATAAAAGATCAGTATTGAGAGGAATCATTCGATCAGGATCATTTGAATCAGATGTCTCTTGGGGCTCACAATCATTTCCAAGTACAGTCTTAAGCAGCTCATAAGAGTCTAGGATAGAAGTGATCTTAAACTTCCACAAGGTGTAGTTAGTACCATTGAGTTTCCCTTTCATAAAGGGTGGTGGTCGAATCCACAATGTTTGCACGATGGGCATCATTACTGCTCTGGTTTGTGTTCTGCATGCTCCTATTCATGAACCAGCTTGATTCCCAACAGTAGATGAAGACACACCCCTTGACATTTTCTCTCTTTAAGCTATCCAAAGACTTCTTTGACTTCTTCTTTTTTGCTTCTATGGTACTCAAAACCTCCTAAGCTCTCATACCATGTTAGAATGGGTTGAGTAGATCTACAGATAGAACTTAGACCATCAGACAAATCTGGACCACTAAAATGGTAACCAAACTTCCACATAGGTTGACTATGAAACTAGTGACTGTAATTTCGGATAGGTTGACTACCAAACTAGTCACCGTAATTTTGGATAGGTTGACTACATACTTCCCAACTTCCTCGGAGATTCCAAACACATCACCAAAATTTTTGATTGGTTGACTACCGAACTATCATACCTTCAAAATTCCGATGTGATCAAAGTATGTTCCATGGTTAGCCTTTTGACTAGACTCACATAGATCATCTAGAACTTTTGTTGGAATCATGTAGACCTCACCACAATGTCTAGACTCTCATAAAGGCTTCTCCTCATAATGGGGGTTGTACAACTTAGAGTATCATGGATCATTTTCGGTCACATGCGGGTGGAGTATGGAGTATATGTAACAAATTTACTATGGAGAATCAACAGAGCATATTCGATCTGCCCAAGATGGGCATAATGGTTAACCACTCAGTTGAGGCTATCAATGGCAGTAGCAAAGAGAAGAGGAGCAAAGGGGCAACCCTATCTAATAGAGCCCTTTAATCTAATTGCCTCAAAAAGGTATCCATTGATATTTATCTAAGCCAAGTTATTTCCCATAAGCATTGTTGCAAATATCTTAAATACACATGCATAGAGAGAATACACATACTAAAAACACATAGAAAATAGAGATGCAAATAGATGAGATAATACACAAGATTGGGTGCAATCTCCCCCCATGCACCCTGTTTTTGATGGGTCAATAGAATGCATGTATTTATAGGATTTCTATTACATAAAAAATAGAGAATACAATGAAAGAGGTGTCGTGAAGGGCTCAGTTGGGTGGATCAGGCCAACTACTAGTGTTCCAAATAGACGATACACGCAGGGTGCTTCGGGCAACTTAAGAGGTAGAGTTTAAATATAGATACTCACAGATAGTCAGATGCAATTCATTAACATCATAAGAGAGAATAAAAAAGATAAGTGAGATGTGTGAAATTCATCATATGAAAGATTGGAGATAAGAGAGATGTGTGAAAATTGGAGAGAAAGAAATAAGAGAACATTGGAAATTCATAATAATAAGTGTTTTTACAATTAATTCATAATAATGTGTTCATGCAAATATAATGAAAATAATGGAAAAGATACAAGTTACCAAATCATCATAGATCATAAAGTCGTCAAAATAATAATCTTCAAAACCCTTTACTAAGTATGTGTAGAGCCTTTTCTTCATAAAATTGAACTTCCATGTCCTTCGTGCGATCCTTAGAAGTGATGCTTACAATGACCCAAGGGCCTTCTTTTATAGGACCCAAGGGCCTTCTTTTATAGACTTTTAGAACATCCATGATTTTGCTTTTCCATAAAATATACGTTAAAAATAAAGCAATCATTTATTTTGTTTCGAAAAAGTTGCAAAAGCATATGCGTAAGACTTTTTTATTCGCATACGTTTTTGTTTTAACGTTTTCACGTTCTCTTTTGTTTTGTTTTAATACTTTTGCTTCATAAAGTTGGTTTCACACTTTTATGATATAAGTTGAGGGTTCACATAGAACAACCAAGCAGGGGTTCATATGGGTTGAATGATTATACAATGGTACGTATGGGATCTTTACAATTTGAGATTACTCACATGGTGCACATCAGAACTTTATGATTGGGTTTCACATGTAATGTTTTCACACTACAAGTTTTAAGGTTGAAGTTCACATGGATAAAGCAGGTTCATGAATAAAATATGGGTTCATGGATATTTTCTGTCAGCTTCAAGGTTCTGTAGAGATGGAAATCTCTACGACATTCACTCCTACTAAACCTGCACATCGTACTGAATGGACCAATCCTGAAATCACCTTTTTGCTTCAAAGATAAACTGACATTTCATAGGAACATTGAATCTTGAAATCGTGTGTCAAGTGCATGGGAAGATAAAAAAATGTGTCTATGCAAGGCCATATAATGTAGCCCTATCAATTGCATACTTTGGAAATGCATGGTCAAAATATGGTGCAAAAGATAAGGTTTCTGGCATTCGTTGATGAGGCATGTACGCTCACTTTCATACATCTCATGTTTTTATAAATCCTTTCCATCACTCAAAGTGCATGGGTAAAGCTCAAAATGTGCCTTGATGCAAGGTCATGTAATGAGACCCTATCATGCATACTTTAGGTGCATAAGTAAACAAACATGGTGCAAATATTAGGATGAAAGGCATTTGATGATGAATCTTGTGCGCTCACTCACATACATATCAATGTGCATATACATCAATCCTTACAATCACTCTGTATGCATAGGTTAATCTCAATACGTGCCTAAATGCAAGGTCATATAATGAGACCCTATCATGCATACTTTAGGTGCATAAGTAAACAAACATGGTGCAAGTTTTAGGATGAAAGGCATTTGATGAAGAAGCTTGTGTGCTCACTCACATACATATCAATGTGTATATACATCAATCCTTACAATCACTCTGTGTGCATAGGTTAATCTCAATACGTGCCTAAATGCAAGGTCATGTAGTGAGACCCTACCATGCATACTTTAAGTGCATTGTTCCAAAAATCATGGTGCAAAAGGGGTAAGAGGATATCGATGATGAGGTACTTCAGAATTGTTGATGACTGCTTTTAAATTGGATGTCAGTTTTTTTTCCCCTTTTTTTACAAGTGCAAGTAGATTGTGCAGACTAAAGAAATAAACATATGTGTGTATACATTGGTTTATGCATACTTTAATGCAAAATAGAATCAATATGGCGCAAAGAATGGAGAGTAGAGAAAGAAGACTAAAATGCATTAAACTCAATAGTTGATTCTCACTCCTCAATCAAAAAAAAATATCTCAAATCACTCAAACACTCTCACTAATCTCGAGCATCATTATAATCAAATATAATTTTGAAGAAGTGTGTTCCTCTATCTCATGAAAAACATCAAAGTTAGTATCAAAAAACATGCTTTACAATTCATCCTTACTACAATTTCTCTCATCATTTCCTCTCTAAGGATCTCTTCATGGTCAATCATGTCTTCATCAAGCTTGTAATCATCTTCATCCCTTTTCTTGAACAATTTTATTCTTTTACCTGCAATCAAAGTTTTTAGTGGAGTTCCATCTAATTCACGCAAAGCATATGTTCCATTTTCATGTATTTTTAAAACAACATAAGGTCCAAACCATCATGGTTTTAATTTCCTTCTTGCATCATATTGGGAATGATCAAAGGTACTATCATAGATCGAAACCCAATCATCCTCATGAATCTGTTTAGGCCTTAGTCTATGTGATTTATCAAAGTATTTCTTATTTTTCAATCTTGATTCTTTTAATTTTTTAATAGCATCATCAAGTTTCTCATTACCTTGTTCAAGTTGTTTTATTCTTAAATACAATAATTCATCAATAGATAGATTATCATTCCAAGGTAGAGTAGACCATGTAAGAATTCCTAGTGCAAGTCATTCTATCAGCCCATAATGCAAAAGGTAAATATCTTGGCCATTGTTTCAAATCATCACTACAAGCTTTAGAGATTGATTTCACAATCGGTGAATGACCTCTTTCTATTTTCCCATTAGCCTGAGGATTATAAGCAGTTGTAAGAGATAATTGAATTCCATGTCGTGCAAAGAAATCCCTAGCCTCTTGAGAATCTAGTTCTCCCCTATCAACAACTACTTTTTCAATATATCCAAATCTTGAATCACATCCTCAAGTAAGAATTTGCATACATTATATGTCATTTTAGATCGTAGTGCTCGGCCTTCTACATGGTTTGTAAGATCTTCTCTTGCAAGTACAATATATCTCATTTTATCAATACCTTTAGGCATGGTCACAAGATCAACTACCCACTTATAATGAATACAAGGAGGATAAGTTGGATGCAAAGGATCTCTATGTTTCACAGATGAATGCATTTGACATGTAGTACAACTGTTTACATAATCCTTTACATTGACATAGATTCTCGGCCACCAATAACTTTCTCTAATCTTTTCATATGTAGCCACAAACCCTTTATGTCTAGCCCATAATGTATCATGTAAATTTTTCATAACTTGCAATTGAAGTTGCTTCTTTCCTAGTACTCTTTGTGGAGTTTTAACTTTTCCCCTAGCATGTCTCCAAATAAATCCATCTTTTAAGAAAAAATTGAAAGCTCTTTTTCTAATGTCTTTGAATCTATTTATTGACCAAGTAGGTGACTTTTCTAGAGTACTAAGGTATCTTCCAATATCTTTCCACTCTCCTTCATAATCATCATCATTAAATTGTTCATACTTATATACTTGTGGATCATAATTAATTAAATTTATGTCAATTTTTGTTGCATTATCAAGATCATCTTCAAACTTAACTCTGGAAAGCATATCAGCAACAGTATTAGATTTTCCAGCAATATGAATTAAAACTAGATTCATAAATTTAATATATGATATCCATCTTAACATTGCAATATCAGGTGATGAACAATTTGTAATCATACCAATAAGTGGTAAACAATCTGTTTCAACAATTACGTTGGCATCTATGAAATATTCCTTATCAGTTTTTAAAGCTGTGACTAAACCCCAAAGCTCCCGTTTGATTTGTGGATATTTTTGTTGAGTTTCATGCAAAATCACCAAATCTAACTGCATATCTTTTCCCTTCTTCATTATCTTGACCAAGAACCCATCCTATACCTATAGGACTAGTGTCTACAGTCAAAATAATGTATTGATTATCCGAATATCAACTCTTTTCAAAATAGGAGCATTAATTAGCAATTTTTTCAGTTTTCTCATGGCTTTAGAATGTTCACTAGTCCATATGAACTTTCTGTTCTTTCTTAACAAATCATAAGGACAATTAGCAACATGTGCAAAGTGAGGTATCCAAATATCATAGAAGACACAAGCTCCTAGAAATCTTCTTACCTTGCTAACGTTGTTACAAGTCTCGTAAATTTTATTTATGGCGTCAACCTTAGGTGGGTATGGTCTTCGACCATAGTGACCCCATAAATGTCCAACAATGAGTACTTCATTGACACCAAAAACAGATTTCTCAATTGAAAATGTTAGACCAACTTCTTCGAATCTTTTGAATATTCGCTCACAATCAAGAATATGGTCAGTAACAAATTTTCTACATCCTAAAGAGTCTAGGGTTTCATCTTTTAACTTTTCCTCACATCCTTTAATAGGAATATCATCAATAAAAGGCATTGTCACATTAGGAATGAAATCATGCAAGACTGAATTCATAGCATTCATCATATGTGCTACTAAATTTGCAGCTCCCTGTGGTAAAGTACACATACATACTAATCCTAGAGGAGTCTTCATCGTGGTAATATCTCTACTTTCAATGGCAAGCTGGAATTGGTCATATCCTGAATATAAATCACCCATGGAGTAGATAGAGTGCCCACCAAATGCTTCCGCAAACTCTTCATCAATTGGGCTAGTTCCAACATTCCTAATAGTGACTTTATTGACAGGTTGTAAGTCTTGAATGAACCTCAACTTTCCATTCTTTTTAGGTACAGTGAACCATCTATTTGAATATGTTGCTGAAGATGGCTCAAAAATTGTCATGTGCATCTTCTCCTTAATCAGTCTCATTAACTCAGGTAAGTGAGCTTTTGGGACTGGTATGGGGCAAAGATTCCATGGAATATGTGGCACTGTAAAAATGATCATTGGAGGAACTAGTTTTGGATCAACACAACCTATCTCATGAGGATAAAGTGTAAAAGCTTTTCCATGCTTTTAATGACATTTAGAAATAACTCTCGTTCAACATGTAATAGAAATGGATCATCAATTCTTATTTTAATTTGCTTAATGGTTTTGTTAGTGAATGTATGCCCTATGTTTTGCTGATCACGTAAAATAGGATCTTTTGCAACTTGCTTGAATATTTCATCACTTCCTTTTGGTAAGGGTTGAGCAATGGGTTTAACCTTCTTATCAAATGTTTTATATTTTGTGTCAACTTTAACTTCCTCAATTATGAGTTCATCAACAAATTTGGAAATCAATTTGTATTCATCAATGGAATTAAGAAGCAAAATTCTTGAAGTATGCGGCTCTTGTAACGTTTGTTGAATCTCTTCAAGTAAAGAAAAAGTAGATGAAGTTTCAATGACATGCTCAATGTGCTCATCATGTAAAATGAATCCTTTGTTTTTTAGGTCTTTTTCTTAGGCTTTGATGATTTTTTTGGGTATATTTTTGGAATGAATGAGTTGTAAAATTGAAGAAGGGAAACATATAGAAAAGTTTTCAAAATTATGTACAAGGTTTTGCGAGACATCAATCCATTGGCCACCATTATCCCGCTCAATGGTGGAGTCTAACAAAAATTTTGGCCAAAGTTTGCTCCACACTCAAGTGAAGGTAGACAATCATCATATGCCTTTTCTTGTGAGCGTATAGAAGACTTTCTAATTTGTTCCCGGTTTTGTAAGTGATTTGGGTTGACATTCATTACTTGGAGTGATTGCAAATCATCTTTAGATCGAATCTGAGCATATGCAGACCCATCATCCATTACTTTTGTTTCCATTCTAGTTTCACATATGAAAGGTTGACCTAAGATAATCTCATAAGAGCAATTTTCTTGGATGAAAAAGTGAAATGTATCAGTGATTCCACCTATCATCACAGGAATATTTGCACAAGCTCCAAGTAAAGAACCATAACCATTATCAGCCGTTCTCATCAACCATCCATGATTCTTATCAATTGGCCATTTGAACTTATCATAAAGTTCTTTCCATATTACATTAATCTCTGACCCAGAGTCAATAAGTGCCAAAGCTGAATATGATCTCTTTTTATCTCCTAATTTGATTTTCATCTCAGGTGTTCCTCTAACCCAAAAACTCTTGCTAAAATGACTTTCAGATTGTTTACTTTCTTCATCAGACATGATTGGACCAAGGAAATTCTTATTGACATTATGAGCCTTGTCATTATTATCTTCCTCAGACTCATCAAAAGTAAGAGAATCATTCATAACTTGAGTTAAGTCTGCAATGTCTTGCATCTCAACTTCTTGAGAAAGTGGAAATCTCTTTCTTTTGATAAGTTTAATAAAATTATCCTTGAACTCGGTTTTAGAAATTGAAAAGACTTGTTCTAAGGACATTGTAACTAGGCTTCATTAGGGTGAAAAACGGTTGAAAAGGGACTGTTTGCTAATGACGGATTAAGGAAATTGACAAATAGAGTCTTTCCACATGTACAAGAATATAACATTGCTGTCCTTAACAGTTTGAAGAAATTCCTTTTTTAAGATGATATGCTCTAAAAGCACCACGAAAGTGATGAAGATTCTTGTATTCAGTGTACAATTTTTTGGTTTAATGCAAAAAAAAAAATTTTTGCACACCACACAATGCATATTTTTAAAGTTCCAAGAAGGAAATGATTTTTGAAGATACGAAATATTTTTGGGTTCACAAAATTCCATGGTCATTCGGCAATAGAATTTACATCAAATCAAAAGTTTCCACGTGTACAAAGCCTTTTTATCTATAAATACTGGCAAAATTTGTGAATGTTGGTTTCTAGCCTTGAGCTTTCTTCTTCTTCTCGATTGTAATGGCTTCTTCTTCTCATCGTCCTTCCAATCGTGTAACCGCATGTGAGGTCTACAACAGAAGAGAGGATTCTTTGTGGAAACCTCTTTCTGTGAAGTTAAATGAATGAGTAACTATGCTTCCTAGTTGTAGAGGTGCCCATAAAGTCAAGCGCGCTAAAAGTAATGACACAAGAAACCATTGTAGGGGACGTATACTTAGTTTCAAATTGAAGAGATGTTGTTGGTTTGCAAGAGTACATGTGTACAACGCTAAGGATCTTGTTCTAGAAAATCATCTCCAATTGCCTTTGTACTGTAAGTGAATTTTTACAATGCTTTTCTATCATTTCAATTGTTTTTGTATAACAACATAAATGTTTTTGTATTGCAAATATTTTTCCTTCCAATATTCTGGAGTGGCAACCTTTTGAATGTTTAACAGGAACATCTAGAGTGAATATGTAGAACTTATGTATGTAGACAAATCTGTTCAATTTTTCAATAGCATAGAGTTATTTGTCCATTTTGCAGATTATCAGGTGCTATCAAGGAGGAGCTCTTATGGAAATCTTGTACATCTACCTGCTCCTTGGATCTCTTTATTACATTCGGATGCTCTTGATCATTCAACATAAGGTGGAAAGGAAAGCTTGGACTCTGGATAGCCTTGGACTCAGACGAGAGTTGTCGAGAATTTGAGTTAGAAGTACTAATTCATCCAGATTTTCAATCTAGGAAAATAATTGTCACAACAAATTGGAAACTCACAAATGTAAGGGAACTCCTAGAATACCTTGATGAGGCATCATCACATTTGAGATTCTCAATTGATGATGCAATAGTTAACATTAGATCAGAGAAAACATTATCTTGCATAACTTGCTTGCCACCTAGGGTGATTAAGTTCCAACCCTTTAGATTGTAACAAGTCTCCTTCTTTAAGAAGCTTTTTTTTCAAACTTCCATTGATTTTTCTTTGCAAGATGGTGACTAAGAATGTGACTAATTACATCACTTCAATTATGTCTTTTTATGGACTATATTCATATTGTCATTTTTTTGTTTAATTTCAAGATTTTGATGAGGTTTCTATTGTGCAATGATTATAAAGGAACTTGCATGAGTAAATTCTAGATGACTCAAGAATATAAACCAAGAAGTTCTTACATAATATATCTTCCCTTTTAGAACCTTTTTCCATACTTCCATTCATTTTCCTTTGCAGGATGGTAACTAAGAATGTGACTCATTACATCACTTCAATTATAGCTTTTTATGGACTATATTCTTATTGGCATTTCTTTTGTCTAATTTCAACATTGTGATGAGGTTTCAATGGGGAAATGACTATACAGGAACTGCATATGATAAATTCTAGATGAACAATACTTTTACTTTTCAATAACTAGTTTCAATTTAAGTACTTGAGTCTATCCAAGGTGCACATTCCACAATGGAAAAGCTTGGATCGTATGACAATGGAAAATCTTGGATGACACGACCGATGCAAGCGATACGGACCATCCAAAATTCTCTGATTGCCCATATCGCTTTTATTGGTCGTGTCATAAAAACTTCTCTATCCTCTTTACATTTAACTTTTCAACAAGAATAAAGCAAAAAACACACAGAATATACATTTTGATGATAGGATTCATTTTTTCTTGAACCATGCAATGAAATCACTTTTGCTTAGTTCTCAAGAGGATCTATTCAACATTACATTACTCAAGGCATATAAATATATTTACAATGACCATCTTTCAGACTGGCATAATTACATACAATTCATACAAAAATAAATCTTCCAACATATGTTGGTTAGACATGAGATTACAATCTTACATTCAAAGAATATAATGTTTGGCCCTTCTTTTCTGTCCTTTTTGGAGCCCTCACCTTTGTGCTGCTTGTGACCCCTTTTGGAGCCCTCACCTCTACTCTTATTCTTTGGCCCATGCTTCAATGGGGAGTGAATAGGAAACCCTTTCTTATTTTCTTTAGAATTCTTTCTATCTGGTGGTGGAGGTGAGTCTGGATCATAAGGGAATATTGCATGTTTCATAATGGTATTTATTGCTCTCTCCCTGATCAAGATGACCCATGCATCTGGATAGTCTGACAAATTTAACTCAAGATTGTAAAACCTTCTTTCCAAGAACCTTATTGTATTTGCAATCACTCTCCTGCCACATGAGGTGTTGTCTTTATGTAATGGCACATGTATTTGAATGTATCCAAACCTTTTTTCTTGATTCAATTTAGGAATTATTAGAAAGTTTTGATCAATATGCATTGAGAAGCTTAGTTACACTGCAAGGTAAACTTAAATTCAAAATGGATGGCAAGGCTTTAAAATAGAACACAACAAAATGTATGGTAAGGCTTACACTTTGCACTTTCCATGTTGTGATCTTAAACCTCATATTCCATGTGAACTTCTGTATCTTACTATTTGCTCAGAATTTTAAGAAATTAATACTACCATTGCATCCGAAATGTGCCCAAACCCTAAGATTGACTGTCTATTTACATGATTCTGATACCGAGAGGTCTTGAT
The DNA here is from genome assembly GCA_020310875.1 of Ceratopteris richardii. Lineage (NCBI taxonomy): Eukaryota > Viridiplantae > Streptophyta > Polypodiopsida > Polypodiales > Pteridaceae > Ceratopteris > Ceratopteris richardii. Next base: position 69,607,241 of record CM035441.1, read on the forward strand.
GAGTTTATTTATACATGAATCTAGGACACGACCAATGCAAGCGATTATGCTCATCTGGAAATGTTGGATGGGCATAATTGCTTGCATCAGTCGTGTCTAGAAATCAATACAAAAAGGCTTATCAAGACCTCTGGGTATCAAAATCATGAAAATAGGCAGTCAATCTTAGGGTTTTGGCATGTTCCGGATGCAACGGTAGCATAATTTTTCCCAAATTCCTAACCAATAATAAGATATAAAAGTTCACATGCAATCTAAGGTTCAAGATGACCTCCTTTGGACACGACCAATTCAAGCGATTAGGGCCATCCAAGCTTCTTTGATGGGCCTAATCGCTTGGATTGGTTATGTCCAAACAAGTATCATATTCCTAGGTATATGAATGAATGCGATCGATCCAAGAAATTAGGGGCATCTGAATCTTCCCGATGCCCCTAATTGCTTGGATCAATCGTGTACAAGCTTTTGTGATCCATCATACCTCAAACAAAATGTGGTCTATGGAAAGTTTTGAAAAGCATGTAAAAAAGCCAAGGCAATGGCAACTCAGCGCTAGCAAGGAGTTCATAAAAAAATGAAAAAAAGTGAATAGATGAGCTTAAATAGGTCTCTGGAATGAGATGACCGTTGGTGACACATGGCAGCTTGTGATTGGTCCATGTCATCTAGCTATTACAAATCCCAACGTACAATGCCACATGGCATCATTTGAGTGGGCCACATCATCTAGCCATTGCAATTGCCAATGTTCTTTTGCCATGTGGCACTCGCTTATTGGTCCACATCATGTGACCGTTACCCGATTCTCCTCGAGTATAAATACAAGTCCCTTCACCATTTGACATTTTCAACCTTCATAGTTATTTCGCTTGCATCAGTCGTGTTCTCCACTAGGACACATACTTGTGCTTCATACTTGATACGACCGATACAAGCGATTACACACATTTGACCGGCCTTTGCCTAGCTTATTTCGCTTGCATCGGTCATGTTCTCCACTAGGACACACTAGAATAACTAGAGCTAAGATGGAGGAAAAGGATAACTAAAAAGTGCAAAAGGATATCTCCTTTGCCAATAAAGCTAGATTTATGCCCAAAGCCTGAAAGGGATTTCTCTTTGCTCCCCTTGAACATTGCCTTCTTAATATGGCTTGATCACATGTGAAAAGAAATGGAGGAAGAATATGTTAATGGTGAAGAGATAGAGCATTAGTCATGTTCTATATTCATTTATATACTTGTGTTCTTTGGTTTTCTTCTTATGCAATCTCATCATTCATAGATATTTACCAAAGAAATGGGAAAATTAGCCTCTATTTCTTATGATTTTCAGTCATGCCCTAGCTTCATTGCATTATTTAAGATATTCTTTTTTCTCCCTATGCAAGATCCTTGATGTCTTAGACAAAAAGGAAGTCATCTTAAACCTCATATTCCATGTGAACTTCTCTATCTTACTATTTGCTCATAATTTCAAGAAACTAATACTACCATTGCATCCGAAATGTGCCAAAACCCTAAGCTTGACTGTCTATTTGCATGATTCTGATACCAAGAGGTCTTGATGAGCTTATTTATACATGAATCTAGGATACAACCAATGCAAGCGATTAGGCTCATCTGGAAATGTTGGATGGGCATAATCGCTTGCATCGGTCGTGTCTGGAAATCAGTACAAAAGGCTTATCAAGACCTCTGGGTATCAAAATCATGCAAATAGATAGTCAATCTTAGGGTTTTGGCACGTTCCAAATGCAATGGTAGCATAATTATCTCCAAATTCTTAACCAATAATAAGACATAAAAGTTCACTTGCAATCTAAGGTTCAAAATGGCCTCCTTTGGACACGACCAATTCAAGCAATTAGGTCCATCCAAACTTCTTTGATGGGCCTAATTGCTTGGATTGGTCGTGTCCAAAGAAGTATCATATTCCTAGCTATATGAATGAATGCTCCATATATAACAACTTAATGTGTGTATAAATGCTATTTTCAACATTAATTATATGTTTCTATATAGTTAAGATGAGAAATCAAACATGACCGATGCAAGCGATTAGACCCATCCGATATTCTCCGATGACCCTAAACGCTTGAATCGATCATGTCTCATGCTTTGTTTCTACTTGTGTTTCCACTTATTTCTATGACTTTAAAAGTTTCCTTGGACTTTTTCTAACCTAGGTTTTTTATGTTTTCCACAGTTATCTATATTGGATGAAGGCAACTATGTTGGCAGGGGAAAGTGAACAAGGAAAACTATAGAGGAGAAAGGAAAGACAAAGGTGGATATTCATTCAGTGATCCACTATCTTCCAAAATTGAATCCAAAATTATTTTGTGTTATTCATAAGCACTATAGTGAAGAGCCAGGTTTTGGACTATTCTCCTTGAGGACTCTTTCAAGATACATGGGTTTTACTTCAATACCCTTTAATACATACAGAGTTTTGCTACTTGGAAGAACAAATGCATTTAGAATTTTTGGATATGCCCCAAGATTCAATGCTTCAAGGGCAGGCTACTTCCTTTGTTACTCAAGCTATGGAATGGCTACAGGGGTGTCATATATTAAAATTTTTGTTGGCTACAGGAGAAAAGAGTACCTCAGATATAGAGGAGATTTGCTGGATCCAAGCTCATTCAAAAGACTCAAAAAGGATTATATATATATCTTTTCAAAGCTTATTAGTCATGAAATGTACATACATACACATATTTATTGCCCAAAGGGATATAAGACATTGCAAATATGAAGGATGTAATCCTTTTTGTTGTGTAATTGATCCATGTCCTAATATTAATCCTTATTGATCCATGATATATTTTTCTCTAGTGAAAGTCCTATTCATTTGATGATAATATTTTTCATGAGCTCTTTTGTAATTTTCTTCTCAAGAATCAATCAAAAATCTCTTTGAAGGTAGATTTTCCAAATTCAAGCTCATTTAGAAGACTCAAAAAATATGTACATACATAGACATATTTCTTTTCAAAGTTTATTACATAATGAAATGTACATACGTAGACATCTTTATTTCTCAAAGAAATAAAAGACATTGCAAATATTAAGGCTTCCTTTGGAATGTAATCTTTTTCATTTTGTGATATTGATCCATGATGTTTTTGTCTGGTGATAGTCCTATTCTTTTGATGACAATATTTGGCATGAGCTCCTTTGTAATTGTCTTCTAAAGAACCAATCAAAAAGCTCTTTGGAGGCATTACTTTTGTTACTCCTCCTCCTTTCCTTGTGCACCTAAAGAAGATTGTCCTTGCTTGATAATGAGATTTTTCCATGCCTTGGGTGTTCCATTTGGCAAGTCTTTCCTTTTCTACAAAGAATGCACCATGCACAAAAAGAATAAGCTGGAATAACAGAAGAGTTTCATCAAATGTTTATTTCAATTAAAGAAAAATAAATTGAGTAAATTATCTTTGAAACTCACCAAGTAGTTTGTTATGTCTTTGTCACTCCTTGCATGTATGATGGTTTCTATAAGCTCTGTGGTCACCTTTTTGAAATCTATCACATAGCTATTTGATGTTACTTGCTGCCTCATGATCTTTTAAAAATTATCTAGTTTGACCCACAACTCCATTCTCTTTTTTGCTATTTCTCATTTGCTTTTTACATTAGTCATGAACTCACAAAATGTTTTCCAGCAATTCCACATGGCATTTAATTGTTTGTCATCATGCTTGCTGAAAAATCTCCTTGCTTTTCCACCCCCCATTGAGACATCCTATAGTACATTCCCTATATTTTGTGAAAGATTTGGATCTTCTCTTAGATGAACATCGCCACCATGAAATCCCATTTCTGAAAGTAGAGATTCGCATTTTCTTATGTATTGTACATAATTTCTTGCAATCTCTCAAAGCCTTGAACGATAGCCTCGTAAACCATCCTCACCGTCTCATACAAATCTAATTAGATCATGAAGATTATGAAAAAGGGGATACCTTCCAGTTTGTGGATCAATTGGATAAATAGATCCATCTGCCCATATGTCGATATGTTTTTTGCCTTCTTTCTGCAATCCATCCACTTCAGAAGGTTGAAGAGCCATTCGAAATACCGTTCTTGTCGTTGCATACTCATGACTAACTGCAATGTTGATATGGAACTTATCACAATGATTTTGGCTGATTGAAAGCTGAGTGATAGTGTTTGGGTTGAGGTTCTCCATGGTCTGCTATGAAGAGTGACACGAAAGTGTCTAAAATGACATAAAAGAGAGAAACATGCTTGCAATGCAAAGTAGAGTAAAAAAGTGCTAAATGTCATAAGCACACATTATATACGTCCTTCAGAATACCTTTCTTATCGTTGCATACTCATGACTATCTGCAATGTTCATATGGAACTTATCACAATGATTTCGGCTGGTCGAAAGCTCACTGATAGTGTTTGGGTTGAGGTTCTCCATGGTCTGCTATGAAGAGTGACGCAAAAGTGTCTAAAATGACATGAAAGAGAGAAACAGGCCTGCAATGGAAAGTAGAGTAAAAAGTGCAAAACATCATAAGCACACATTATATAGGTCCGTGAACAAGAGGAAAATTCAAATTTTCATGAACGCCCGATGAGCACAAACTTCAAGGCATAAGATATCACACATACTTTTCATGATTATCGCACGAAATTTTCTCTCTTCAAAATTTGCATAAAATACGTTTTAAATGCGCTTACACGGAATTTTTTAAAATGATTTGACAACTGTTGGAGATAGACGTCGGCGGAAGCACGCAAACAACACAAGGAAGGAGAAGAAGCTTGGAGCACAACACACAATACTGCATGTATTACTTGAGAATGTACAAAGATAATTAGCCCATTAGGGCAATAGGTGTATATACAAGCCGGGGGAAAAAAACCTCCTAAAGAGGGAAAAAAGTACCCCGGCGGTCCTAGAGTGTTCACACACATCACTACCTAAATATATCAACAAATCCCCCCTGGGAGTGATGTGGTGAACAAGTAGCTGGCACTCATGTATAAGGAAGTGCCAAGCTATGTGGAAATCACTCCACAAAAGGAAGTAAGCCCAAAGCTTTGCGGAAAGCTTCAAACTTCTCCCTAGGCAGAGCCTTCGTGAAAAGGTCTGCAATGTTCTCCTGCATGGGCGCATATGTCAAGCTGATCTCCCCAGCAGAGAACCTCTCCCTAACATAGTGATAATGCACCTCAATGTGCTTAGTGCGAGCATGGAACACAGGGTTCCTCGCAACTACTAATGCACTCTGACTGTCAGTGAAGATGGTGGTGGCAGACGTCTAACCAGCACCCAAATCAACCATAAGGCGTCTGAGCCACACACACTCAACAATGGCTGTGAAAGCTGCCCTATACTCAGCCTCACAACTGGAAGTGGCCATAGTAGGCTGCTTCTTGCTCAACCAAGATATACATGAGCTACCAAGCATGAAGCAAAAGCCACTAGTGGACACACAAGTGTCATAGCAACTAGCCCAATCAAAGTCAGAAAAAGCATGCAAATCTGGCGGTAGTGATCCCCCCTTGGGATACAACAGCCCAAGTAGCCGAGTACCACTCAAGTAGCGAAAGATGCGCTTAACCGCCTACCAATGCTTGACTCCTGGGCAATGCATAAACCTGCTCATGTGTGAGACAACAAACTGAATATCTGGCTGAGTAATGCATAAGTAAATCAAGCATCCAACAGCTTGCTGATAGAGAACAACATCGAATGCATCTCCAGCATCATGAAGACTCAATCGTAAATTTGTCTCCATAGGAGTAGCAATAGGCTTACAGTCTTCAAGGCGAAAACACTGCAATAATGTGTCAATATATTTTGTTTGACACAAAGCCATTCCACCATCAACGTGCATAAACTGAATTCCCAAATAATGATGCAAATGCCCCAAATCAGACATCTCAAATGAGGCATGCAAATCAGCCTTAAAATCAGCAATATGCCTCTCATGAGGACCAGTGAGCAGCATGTCATCAACATAAACCACAATGATCAGAAGTACATCATTAGCATGCTTAACATATAAGGTGCTTTTAGTTGGATTGTTCTCAAAACCATGTGCAATTAGATAGGCATGTATCTTTTCATACCAAGCACGTGGTGCTTGCTTTAAACCATATAATGCCTTCTTTAACCTACACATCTGGTTCTCATGCCCTTTCTGCACAAAGCCACGGGGCTGAAAAACATACACTTCTTCATGCAAGTCACCATTCAGAAATGTAGTTTTAATGTCCAACTGATGTACATTCCAACCATGATGGGCTGCAAGTGCACAAATGCTCCGAACAATAGTCATACGGCATGTAGGTGCAAAGGTCTCATCAAAATCAATGCCTCTTTCTTGCGCATAACCCTTTGCAACCAGCCTAGCCTTATACCTGTGAACTGAACCATCAGGTTTACGCTTCAGCTTGTATACCCACTTAGTGCCACTGGCCTTCTTTCCAGGAGGCAAGTCACATAAAGACCAAGTACCATTCTTCATTATTGCATCATATTCAGATTGCATAGCAGGCTCCAATTTTTGGAATTTTGTGCTTCATCAAACGAAACAGGCTCATTCTCATCAGAGAGACTAGATGTAGCCATAGCATAGCAATCTGATGCAAAAGAGGCACTATGAGAGCCCGAACGAGTACAATATGACAGAGGTGCATCTAATTTGCTATCACGCAAAGTCTGCACCAGCCATTTTGGCACACTTTTTGCCTGCTCAATATCAGCTCTCTCATCAACTAGTGCATCATGTAAATCTGCATCAGAAATGGGATGATCTGCATCATCACATGAAACCTGCAAAGGCTGAGAAGTTGCCTCATTAGGACGAGCACTAGACTGTTCACCTATAAAAAGAGGCAGCAAAGTATCATACATGTCTTTGGAGCTAACATATGTCTCCTTAGTACATGAAAGCAATGGCTGAATAGCATCTTCCACAAAAGCAACATCACGGCTAACCAGAATGCGTTTAGTCTGCGGATGATACAAACGATAGCCTTTACTTCCAGAACTTTACCCAACCAAAATATATTTTCCTGCTTTATCATCCAATTTTCTGCGATGTTGTTCAGGCACTAATGCATATGCCAAACAACCAAAAACATGCAGATGAGCAACAGATGGCTTGCGATCATGCCAAGCCTAATATGGAGTGATAGAATGCAGCGCTTTAGTGGGACACCTGTTAAGTACATATGTTGCACACATGACAGCCTCAAGCCAGAAACTATGTGGTAAAGCCTGACTCTTGACCATACACCTCGCCATCTCCATGAGGGACCTGTTCTTTCGTTCAACAACTCCATTTTGTTGAGGTGTATACGGCACTGTACACTGGTGTTTTATCCCACATTCAACCAGAAATGTATTAAATTCAGAAGATATATATTCCCCCCCTCGATCAGAACAGAGGTTACCCATTTTACATGCTGACAGATTTTCAGCCAAAACCAAAAACTGTTTGAAGCACATGAAGACTTCCGACTTTGCCTTCAATGGATATACCCATGCATGCCTGGAAAAATCATCGATGAAATTCACGAAGTAAAGATAATTACCAAAAGAAGGTGTTTGCATAGGACCACAGACATCACTATGTATAAGCTGCAATTTCTGAGTAGCCCGAACTGAACCATCTTTTGGAAAGGATGAACATTGCATTTTGCCCAAAATACAACCTTCACAAACATGTTTTCTAGGTACCTCAAGTTTGGGCAAAGAGGACACCATTTCAGATTTTTGCAGGCGTAGCAAACTAGCAAAATTCAGATGACCAAAGCATGCATGCCAAAGCTTTGCATCTGACATAGCCTGAGAATCATTTACTGCACATGCCAAATCATTTACAGATCATTCATAGTCTATGAGCTTATATAGCCCACGACATAAAATGCCAGAAGTAGTAATCACATCGCCATTTGACAGATCATGAACTGTACACCTGTCATCAACAAATTTCACAACCAAGCCAATCTTGGCTAATGCAGAAACTGATACAGATTCTTCTTGATCCCTGGCACAAATAAAGCATCTGAAAAAGTGAAAGAACTACCATCAGCAGTAGTCAAAATGATCTTACCAACTCCCATAATAGGATAAGAGGAGTTGTTGGCGCATGTAACAGTATTCCCTGTAGGGGTAGGCTCAAGTGAAGAGAAGAAACTGCATTGCGAGGTAATATGTTTGGTCGCTCCACTATCAAAATACCAAACATCAGAGTCTACTATAGACATGCACTGCTCATGAGAAGATGGGTCAAAACTGCAAACAGTAGTAAACGCCCATTCTTCTTCCTGCACAAGATTAGCAGACTTCATTTTTGGTGTAGAGGCTTCTACAACAACCATTTTAGCCTCTTTCTTCTTTGCCTCTTTTGCAACCAGTTTTGGAAAGTTCTTTATGATATGATCATTCCCTTTACAGTACTTACAAAACAATTTCTGCTTTTTTTATTTTTTCTCATCTTTGTCTTGGTTCTTCGAATGTGTAGCATTTGTAGATTTCTGCTTACTAGTGGAAGAGCTCCATTTTCCTTTGCCCTTCTGACTAGCCAGGAAGCTTGATCTGCAACATGCATAATGGACCTGTTCTGCCTGAACTAATCTTCCTGCAACAAAACAAAGACTAACTCCTCAAATGACAAGGCATTTGGATTGCCTTTCATCATCAAACAAAGAGTAGAAGCAAAACTCTGATATGAATCAGGAAGACCATTCAGAACGGTCTGCACAAGTGAGCTATTTGGTATAACCTCATCAGCAGAAATCAATTGTTCCTTCAAGTCTTTGATCTTTATTAGGAAACTGTCCATAGAATCACCTTCATTCATGTGCTCACTCTCCAACTGTTTTCGGAGGTAAGCAACACGAGCCTCATTCCTAGCTTGGTACAATGTGGTAAGTCTATCCCAAGCATCCTTAGCTATTCTACAAGAGCGTATTCGAGGAATAATGGCACGTTTGATAGACAAAGTTATCAATGCATGTGCCTGGGCATCTCTACCATCTCAACGAACCTGCTCTATAGTAGGTGTAGCAGAAACTGTAGTACGAACAGGAATATGCAGAATATCATCATCTTCGACACCTTCTGCATCAGCTTCAGTACTTGTAGTTGTGACAGTTGTAGGTGTGATAGGACGTTTTACGACACCCTACACAATGTTCCACTGTCTTTTTGCAACCAACACATGTCGCATCATATAATCCCATAATGGGTAGTTGGTACCATCCAACTTATCCTCAACAACCAACATACAGAATACATCATTGCTTTCAGCAATGGCCGATGACTAAAATACCTTGATGCAGAAAATTGACTGTATCTCAAAAAGTTGAACAGAACTGCCTAGACGAATTCCACTAGACCTATAGCAGACTTCGAGACGCTTATACTAGCGAACAGAAACTGGTATATACCTTTGGCACAAAAAGACAAAATAGCCTGCACAAGCGCTATGATAGTGCGTTCGGAGGCTGAAACAAGCTTAGATCGCGATTTCAGCACCACAAAGTGAAGCTGTTTTGATCTTGGAGACACGCTGAGTATGCTCACCAAAATTCCTACGATTCTGAGACTGCAAACAGAGGAGTGTCGATGGCGCCCTAAATGAAGCGACGACCTGCTCTGATACCAATTGTTGGAGATAGACGTCTGCGGAAGCATGCAAACAGCACAAGGAAGGAGAAGAAGCTTGGAGCACAACACTTAATACTGAATGTATTACTTGAGAATGTACAAAGATAAGTAGCCCATTAGGGCAATAGGCATATATACAAGCCGGGGGAAAAAACCTCCTAAAGAGGGAAAAAAGTGCCCCGGCGGTCCTAGAGTGTTCACACACATCACTACCTAAATATATCAACAACAACTTTAATCCAGATTAAGCACAACTAATTGAAATCCTTACACGACCCTTTTTTGGCCGTTTTTTGCCCTAATGTTTTAACAAAATTTCATATAAAATTTCTTTATAATCCACTTTCTATTCAATTTCAGAGATCAAAATTGCCTTAGGAACTCTTTTTTGCTTTTTTTGATTCTTATCACTTTGATTCTCATTTTTGTCAAGGTTTTGCTCATTAGATTGTTTTGATTGTTCACTCATCATAGGTTTTTTACCTTCCTTTATCTGATTTCTCCTTTGTTGATTAGATTTAGACCCTTCTCCTTGCTCAAAATGGACTTTCTTAGGTTTATCATTTGATTGTTTCCTTGTCACTCTTCTTTCATGCTCATTTTTCATTTTGTTTCTCATCTCTTTTCCTCTTCTTCTCTACATTGGCAATATGAGAATAGATAGAAAATTGGTCAACACGTGAATCCCAAGCTGTCTTTTGCATGATTGCATCTCTTGCCCTGACTAGAGCTTGTATGGAATAATTTTTAGTTTCATTTGATTGGTCAAAATCTTGATCACTATTATCCATTCTTTCTAGTTTTACAGCAGAGGAGTTTGAAAGATTCTCATATAACTTCTTCATACCCCCTTTTCCCCAATTAACAAGTAAAGGTAAGCGTGATCTATAGTCACATAATTTTTTATCAATGTCGATCACAAGCTTTTGGTCTTTGACTTCTTTCAAAGCCTCACATAAGTATGAAAGGTGGTCAGTGGAATCACACCAAACACACCTCCTAACATTAGAGGTTTGCCTATTATTAGGTTTGTGAGTCCTTTAAAAACTTGGGTGAGGAATTGGTGGTTGAATAGTTTGAGGTACAAAGGATGTTGGAGCTAGGTTTGATTGTCTTTGAGTACTAGAAGAATACACCATGTTTTGAAGTGATGAGAATTCTTTTGATAAACTTTCAATTTTAGAAAGGATTTCTAATTGAAATTCTTCAGGAAATCTAGATGAAGAAGTTACATCAACTTTTGTTGTGGTATGAATCTCCCTAGGTTCATTTAGATGTGACACACTAGATGGGAAAATAGGTGTTTGATCATAAAGGATAGATTGTCTTTGTTTCATATGAGCAACAACTTCAACTACCATCTTTACAGTAGCCAAGTCATCAGTTAAACGATATCTCTTTCCTGGCTCTTCAAGTCTTCCCTCAACTTCTACTCTTACATCAAGACTCAAAATTTTGAGAAAATTGATAACAATATCAGGTGTGAGAGTAGTCTTATCCACTTCTAGGAGTTGAGAAAATCTTTTCATAAATTCACTATGGAGTTGTGTTATGGATATCTGAGGTTTGGGTGAGCTTATCCACTTCATAAATCCTTCTCTACTACATTGACTAAAATCTTCAAGGTAGAAATATGTATGAATTTACTTTCTAAACTCTTCCCAAGCTAAGTTTTCATGGGTTAAAATTGTAGCAACCATAGATCCAGTTGCCAATCTCTTTAAATATGAAATCAATTTATCATTAGGTAAACCATGAAGTTTAGCTAGATCTTCATAAACATCTAGGTATTCAGTCACATTCACTCCTGTGAATTTCCCCTTTTCTTTAAGTATTGCTTCAACTACCTTTTGACCTTGACCTTCACTCATCATTGCCTTAAAGAAATCTTCCATTTTGAATTGATATTCAAGTCTTGACTGATCTTTGATTTTCTTGACTATATCCTCAATTTGAGATTTTGGTATTACCTTTTGATGTGCAATTAATGTACTTATGTCGTCTCATGCCAGTGTAATGTGTTTTTAAGGAAAAATAAAGAACTTGAATTGATAGTACCTAAATTGAGCTTGAGATTGTACCTCCTAATTGCCAAATGTCGTGGAACAGTTTCATGTTAGGTTCACTTGTCGTGAAGGGCTCAGTTGGGTGGATCAGGTCAACTGCTAGTGTTCCAAATAGACAGTACACAGAGGGTGCTTCGGGCAACTTAAGAGGTAGATTTTAAATATAGATACTCACAGATAGTCAGATGAGATCATAAATCAAATCACTTGTACAATTCATTAACATCATAAGAGAGAACAAAAAAGATAAGTGAGATGTGTGAAATTCATCATATGAAAGATTGGAAATAAGAGAGATGTGTGAAAAAGAAATAAGAGAACATTGGATATTCATAATAATAAGTGTTTTTACAATTAATTCATAATAATGTGTTCATGCAAATAAAATGAAAATAATGTAAAAGATACAAGTTACCAAATCATCATAGATCATAAAGTCGTCAAAATAATAATCTTCAAAACCCTCTACTAAGTATGCGTAGAGCCTTTTCTTGATAAAATTTAACCTCCATGTCCTTCCTTCAAAATATGTGTGTAGCCTCCATGTCCTTCATCTCCTCCAAACTCCAATGCTTCAAGAGAATATTACACCTCACCCTAGAGGGCTTCAACCATCAACAATAAGTATGGAAGCTTGAGTCCTTCTTCTTCTTGAGATGATCAAGTGAGGATCCTTAGAAGTGATGCTTACAATGACCCAAGGGCCTTCTTTTATAGCCTTTTAGAACATCCATGATTTTGCTTTTCCATAAGATATACGTTAAAAATAAAGCAATCATTTATTTTGTTTCGCAAAAAGTTCCAAAAGCATATGCGTAAGATTTCTTTATTCGCATACGTTTTTGTTTTAACGTTTTCACGTTCTCTTTTGTTTTGTTTTAATAATTTTCACTTTTTATATTGATTTAATACTTTTTCTTCATAAAGTCCAATGAGGAGATGGCTAGATACAATGGTTTCACAAGCAAAGGTAGCAGGTAAAGATATCTCTAAAGAAGAAGAAGAACTTGCAAAGGGATGTGATTGGGAGTATTCTAAATACGGTGCACTATGGTCTCATGGATGACACTTTTGGATTGCAGGAATCAATAAAAATAGGTCTACTTTTGATAGTGGGGTGATGAAGAACTTTCTGCAAAAATTTAGAGCGAGTGCAAGAGATGAGAATGCTCAAGAAAGCCAGCTAGATTATTGTGGAGTGATTCAAGATATGTTGAAGCTATCCTTTAGGAAGTTTGATTACTTTGTTTTTTATGTGAAATGGTTCAAAGTAGTCACCTCTCGAAGAAACACAATAGTGAGGTGAGATAAAAGTGGTTTGCTTCAAGTCAACTCCACAAAATTATGGACAAATGAAAGAGATACATTTGTACTTCCCGAAAACTGTGACCAAGCTGTTTTTATACTAGATTCAAAAGAACCAGAGTGGCTATTCATTTTACAAGTCTCCCCACGTAGTAGACAAATTTGTGAGAACATAGATGTAGAAGAAAGTCCATCTATAGTGGACTCTGAAATTCATTTGATAGTCGAGGAGGAAGAGATCATTGTCCGAGACGAAGAGGTCCTAGAAGAAGAGGAGATACACAATGAAGCAACAAATGATGATCAATAAGAAGCTAGCATACCAAGAGATTTAGAAGTCACTAATATAGAGATAGATATTCTTTGTGCATTGGATCTCCTAGAGGATGCTAGAATAGAGGAGTTTTGAATCAAACACATGTATGTATTAATTTTTGGTTTTTTTCTTGCTATGTTCTTTTGTATACTACCATTTCTCTATATTACCTTTATTATCATATGTTAATTATTTGAGTTCTTTTGTTAGAGAGCATGATGGGAGACAATCCTCCATTCACTCCACATTCCATGACAGAGGAGCAGTTCTTAGAGTTCATATCTCAAGTACCTCCTGCATATATGGTTGCTACGTCAAAGTACTAGATCACTCATGGTAGCACTCCCCCCAGCCTCACTCTTGCTAGCCTCACTCCTGCCAGCCTCATTCCTGCTAGCTTCACTCCTGCCGGCCTCACTCCCGCCGGTGTCACTCCTATCAATGTCACTCCTGTGGGCGGTGCTACTCCTGTCGGAGATATGTCTCCTAGCTTTATAACTCCACCACAACCATCTTTTCAACCATCCCCTAGTCGGTCTAGTAGTAGACATGTGCATTCGACACCTCACTGCGATACAAGTGCTGGCCCATCTCGTAGGTCGAGCTCACACTCTAGAGAAAGAGGTTCTAGGAGTGGATCTAGAGGTAGCTCCGGAGGAGGCGGCTATTGTGGAGGCAGTGCGACGGACGTTTTGTCACCCACTTCTACTCCTAGAGCGACTACCTCTAATGTAGGTATGCCATGTGGTACAACACGTGGAACACTATGTACACCTTGGGGTGCTCATGAACATTATGATTCCAAGGTGTATAGTATCCGTGATGGAGCTCCGATGATGGATGTGGTCGAAAAGGCCATGCGTCAGCATATACAATAGCTTTGCTCCATACAATTCGGACACCCTATCATGTTGAAATGGAGTGAACAAGATAAAGATAAAAAAAATTATACCACAAAAACTATCTATCAAGAGTTCCGACCAGTATATGGGCATTGTCTTGTCAGTTCAGAGTGGCTGCACACCGCACGTGAAGTTATGTCCCATCAACGATCCGAGGCTTGTGATGCTTTTAGAACAGCCTTATCAAAGCCCGTATGGTTAGATACTGAGTGGGATATGATTCGTAACAAGCAATAGCAGACTCTTCACCGATATCGCCAGCAGCAAGATGCTGCAGCGACACATTTAGATACGATTGGACCATCACATTTGGGTAGCGGCGGATATGACACTATGCATCATGAATTTGTAAGTACCATTTGGTTTATTGAATTTGTTTGTGTTAAGCATGTCATATATGTTCATCTAATGTTTTCTATATTTGTTGCAAGACCTGGCAATGGGTCATCCTCCAACACGAACGAAGGAGGCTTATGGATATCGTCATGGATCGATTGCACTATTGGAGGACTTGGAGGGATACGGTGTGGTCATTTAATGGGAGCATTTGCGATGAGCTGATGAATTTAGAAACTTGGTTTTTATTTGTTGTTTATAATCTCATGTGATTTTATCTCATTTCATGAATAGTCTTTGTTGCAGGACTGATGATATGGATGTTTCGATCCTTATGTGCATGCGTATGACAGTGGTGTGCCACAATTTTGTATTTGGCTCATATATGGCAGTGGTTCACCATAATTTTGTATTTTATTTTTATATGGTAGTGCTTTGCCACATTTTGTATTTGCCTCATATATGACAGTGGTTTGCCACACTCTTGTACATGCTTCATTTATGAAATATATAACTTTTTTTGTACATGGTTCATGGTTCATGGTTCATTGTGATCATCTCTTTTGTGTCTGATAGTATTTTGCTTTATGAAATCATATTTCCGTTGCCATTAGAGTACACATCACATGTACTCGATTTTTATGGGGCAGAGTGTATTGTCTTTTGTTAAACAACAGACTGATTCTTGTACTTAACCAAATATCAATGCTATTGAGTACCTATGCGTGTAGTAGTGACATCATGATCAATTATTTTCTCAAGAATCAAGATTTCATATTGTTCTTCAATCAAAGGAGGGTCATCAAGAAGTGGGGTGAGTGGTAAAGTACCTTTAAATGGTTTAAGTAAACTAATATGAAAAGAGTTATGTATATTCCAATGAGATGGTATATCTAATCTAAATGAATTATAATTAATTTTTTCTATAATGCGAAAGGGTCCATAATAGCGTGGTGCAAGTTTAATTTTAGGATGCTACAAAATATTTTTTAGACATCTTTTAATCATACACAACCATACAAGATCATTTTCCTTGAATTTCTTGGCTAATTGTTTAGTATTGATATTATGTGTGTATCGCTCTTGACTTTTCCTAATGTGCTCGTGAACATTGTGAAGTATAGAAATGTGAGCTTGAGCAATAGAATCAGCCATCGGAATGTCAGTTTGGATGAGTGACATGGGAGTGGGAAGCTTTTTACCATAAAGAATTTCAAAAGGTGCATGACCAGTAGTGGTGTGTGTGGTGTTATTGTCGCAAATTGAAGCAATGGCAACTTTTCATGTCAATTAGTTGGACTATCTAATGAATAACAACATAATAAATCAAGAATAGTACTATTTGTAGCCTCACTTTGTCCAATTACTTTTGGGATGAAATGGAGAGCTAAAATCTATTTTTAGAACCAAAATGTTGAAATAAGGCAAACCAAAAATAATTACAAAATCTAACATCATGATCATATAACATTACTTTAGGAAATCCATGATGTGGCAAAATGCATTTAATGAATAATTTTGCAGCTTGAGGTGCAAACAAAGTTTTCCTACATGGAATGAAATATGCATATTTACTAAACCTATCAACTATTGTCCAAATCATATCATTATGGGAGGAAGTGATGGGAAGACCTGTGATAAAATCCATAGAAATTTGTTCCCATGGTTTGTTCAGAATGGGAAGTGGCATTAATAATCCAAATGATTTACCATGATGATGTTTTACCTGCTAACATACAATGCATTGAGAAATATAATGTGCAATATCTTTTTCCATGTGTGGCCAAAAGAAGAAATCTTTGTAGGCAGAAATGGTGCTTTGTATGCCTCTATGACCCATGTAAGATGGTTCATGCATTTCTTTGATGAAAAAATCTTTAAAAGCTTGGGTTATGCATAATCTATGTTGAAAATAAAGAAAACCATTATGAAATGTATAATGTTCATCAGATAAAGATGCACCGTTGTTGAAGTCATGCCATGCAGGTGAAATATTATGCAAAACAACAGAATGTGAAGTAAACCAGCTAAGAGCATGAGCTACAACATTAGCTTTACCAGGCTGATATTGGATCATGGGTTTGAAATTTTGAATGAATGATGCCCATTTAAGATGGTGATCAGAGATTAAGGGCTGATTTAATAAATGCTTAATAGCCTGTTGATCGGTTTTGATTAAGACCTGAGAGCCCATAAGATAGTGTTTCCAAATTCACAAAACATGCACAACTTCTAACAATTCTTTATCATATGTACTATAATTCTTTTCTGAGGGCTTAAGCTTCATACTCTCAAATGCAATGGGATGATCATTTTGCATTAAAACTGCACCTATCCCTGAAACACTATCATCAGTAACAACATGAAAGGGTTCTGAAAAATTAGGTAATTGTAAAACAAGTGCATGCTTGAGTTTTTCAAAGGATTTTTGTTGGGTAAGTCCTCATGCAAATTTTATTTTCTTTTTCAATAACAAGGTAAGGGGCAATGCTAAATAAGAAAAATTTCAAACAAACTTCCTATAAAAACTAGCTAACCCAACAAAAGAACGAACATCATTGATTGATTGTGGTGTAGGCCATTCTACTATAACTTTAATCTTTTTTGGATCCACATGCACACCTTTACTTGAAATAATATGTCCTAGATATTCTAGCTTACGTTGAAAGAAGTAACTCTTTTCAGGATTAGTGTAGAGTGTGTTCTCTCGTAGTAAATGAAAAACTGTTTTAAGATGCTTCTCATGCTCACTATCATTCTTACTATGAACAAGTATATCATCAAAAAATACAAGAACAAAAGCTTGGAAATCAAGAAAAATATTATTCATCATTCGTGCAAATGTAACAAGGGCATTAGTAAGTCCAAAGGGCATTAGTAAGTCCAAAGGGCATTACCATAAATTCATAATGGATTGTTTGAGTTCTAAATATAGTCTTAAAAATATCACTTTGTATCAGACGAATCTGATGATATCCTGATTTTAGATCAATTTTACTAAAGACACGAGCTCCTCGTAATTTATCTAAAAGATCATCTATTCGAGGAATGGGGTATCTATTCTTTATTTTGAACTTGTTAAGGGCTCTATAATCAATGCACATTTGATAAGTTTTATTCTTCTTCTCTACTAAGAGAATTGGTGCTCCAAATGGAAGAACTAGGCCTTATAAGTCCTTTTTGTAGTAGGTTTTTTACTTGGTTTTCTATTTCCTTTTGGTGTAGTAGGCCATGTCTATAAGGTGCTTTATGAGGAGGAGAACTACCATGGACTAAGTCTATGCTATGGTCGAGGGATCCTCGAGATGGTGGTAGTTTAGAGGGATACTCAGACATAAAACAATGCTCATAAGTAGTCATGAAAGGTTAATGTGCAGCAGGAAGTGTATGAGTATAATCATTGATTACATTGACAAAGACAATGCATGAATTGAGTCCCTTCATAAATGCATGTTTTATTTGAGTATGAGTAATCAATAGAAATGGTTGGAAATCATGCCGTGCAGACAAAGTAATGATTTGACCTTTAAATTCAAAATTAAAGGTATGTGTATGGTATTCAATCCGTGGGTTATAATGATGACAAAAAGGCATACCTAGTATAACATCGTAAGATTGCAAAGGTGCAATTAAAAATGGTCGTGAATCAACATATGGGCCTATGCTAATTGTAACATTTTTCAATTCTCGTTTTACATTATAGCGATTACCTTGAAATGCAGCTTTTACTTTATACAAAGAAGGAAACGTTTTTAATTTAAGTTCTTGTACTAATAAATGTGAAATGAAGTCATGTGAACTACCATTGTCATGTAGAATTTTAACGAGTTTGTTGTTTATAGTACCTTGCATGCAAAGTAGATAATGAAGAGAGATATCATTAGCCAAGGTACTTAAGTCCTTCTCCAATGATTCCTCTGTCCAAAGAGGATGAATTTCTTCATTATGGGCCTCCATGTTATGTAATTGAGCTGCAGTTGGTTTCATGTTAAGATGTTGGAATCGGCACTTCGCTTTTGTATGTAGAGGGTTGTCACAATTCCAGCAAGTGATTCGTGGTCGCTTCTGCTACACATCCATCACTGAAGTTTGTAGGGTAGGTGGTTTAGTAGGTTGGAGAGATGAAGCAACAGGTGCAGTTGAGTACTTGGATTGCGGTTGTTGAGGAAAACTAGGGTAAGATGGGGCATTAAAAGTATGTTTCATGGGAAGATTTGGTTTAACAAAAAGTGGTCGTTGACATGGTTGTTGTAGACGGAATTCTTTTTCTACATCATAGGCGAAAGATATAGCCTCGTTGAGGGTTATAGGACGTAAGGTGTGAAGCTTAGCTTGGATTCCAACCTCCAAACCATCTTCATATTTTCGTTGCAAGCTATTCTCCGGTACATCTTCAAGCATTCGAACCAATAGTAAATTTTGCCAGAAGCGCTCCGTGTAGGTAGTAACCGTATCACCCTCTTTCCATGTAAGGGTCATCCATGCACATCGAACATGCAAATGGTATTGAGGAGGAAGAAAAGAATCCCTCACTTTCTCTTGGAAAGCCTTCCACGTTGTTGGACGCTCAATACTGTGCCGCACGACATTCCACCAAAGTTGAGCTTTTCCTACTGAATAGTTAGTGGAAAATTTGACTTTTTCACTTTTAGCATAGGTTTCATCAGTTTAAAAATCATCAAATTGTGAAAGCCATGAAAGGATTATAGGGCCATCCTTCCAACCATAAAATGTAAAAACTCGTAATTCTTAACGGCAATCTTGGAATGCCTGCCATCCGATTGGGTATAGGCAATAGCTTTGACAACCCTCGTAAAGTTTTCTTCATTAGTTTGCATCTTTTCGAGTATCTCATCGGGCTATCGGATCTCGTTCTAAGCACCTCGTAATTTGTGCCGCAAGAGCTCTAGTTGTTGTTCGAGTGTGACCTCGAGTAGAGGTGATTCGCCGAAATCCTCCATGTTGTTCATAGGGTGCATGAGGATGTAGAGGCAAAACTCTCTTGCTAAATATATAAAAACAATTTTTGAGTTTGTTTGAGTTAAAATGTAAAAGGAATGGTTGTTCTTGGGAATTGAAAAAGTAAGAAAGAGATGAAAATTTTTTTAAATATAAGAAAAGAGAAATAGAGTGACAACACAAAGAGAAAGTGTGGTGGTAAAACACTTCCCTTGTGTGGGTGAGGTTGTGGGTTCAAATCCTCCCACCTTGGTGAATCTAAAAGTCCTTATTGCCACTCATACATTAAAATTGGTTTGCACGTAGCCAAGCTACCAACAGTTGCCAAGGGAGCCTTGGGTGCCAAAGATGCCAAAGTAATGCCTTAAGTTATGCCTAAGTTCTATGCCTTAGTTATGCCTAAGTTCTATGCGTAAGAAGTAAATGTAGGTTCTAGAACTAGAATAGAAATAGAAACAGAAAAGTAAATGGCAACAGCAATAGAAACGGAAACAAAAATAGAAACAAAAACGGAAATGAAAACGAAAACGGAAAGAAGAATTGGATTCAGAGGATCACGAACAGAGAACAGCGAAATAGAGATCAATTTGCCAAAACTAACATAAACGGATCTCTCTGTAGTGACAGGTGCAAGGCTCTGATACCACTATTATCATAATCTTGCTCACACGCACATAGAGGTTGCAAACACAAAAAACACAGGAAAATAGAGACAGCAAGAGACGAGATCGAACGCAGTATTGGGTACAATCTCCCCCCATGCACTCTATTTCGACAGTCCACAGAGTGCATGTATTTATAGGAATTCTTGATTACATAAAAAAGAGTGGTTACATGAGAGCGGCTTGGAAAAGCATGCATGAAACTAAAAGTTGGTGACTTTCATAGAAAGCCTTTCTTTAAATATCAGAAACTGCGGTCTACAATGACCCTTATTCTAACCACTATTTCTCTAACTATTTCTAACAATAGAACCTTCTACGTGGATTTATTTACAAACTAAATTATAAATTGGATTTATTGATGTCCACCCTAAAGTCGGATTATTGATGTTCACCCTTCATGCTTTCACACCCTCATGAACCTTCAGCTGCTATATCAAAAACACCAAAACACATTAATACATTAATAAATTAACACTCCAACAATGCATTATTCAACATATTCCATAATGTATAACATCTATTATCAGGATCTTGCTCACACGCACACAGAGGTTGCAAATGCAGAAAACACATAGGAAAATAGAGACAGCAAGAGACGAGACCGAATGCAATATTGGGTACAATCTCCCCCCATGCACTCTGTTTCAACAGTCCACAGAGTGCATGTATTTATAGAAATTTTCGATTATGTCAAAAAGAGTGGTTACATTAGAGCGGATTTGAAAAGCATGCATGAAACTAAAAATTGGTGACTTTCGTAGAAAGCCTTTCTTTTAATATCAGAAACTGTGGTCTACAATGACCCTTATTCTAACCACTATTTTTTTATTTATTTCTAACAAGAGAACCTGCTACGTAGATTTATTTACAAACTAAATTATCAATCGGATTTATTGTTGTCCTCCCTAAAGTCAGATTATTGATGTCCACCCTTCATGCTTTCACGCCCTCACGAACCTTCAGCTGCTATATCAAAAACACCAAAACACATTAATAGACTAATAAATTAACACTCCAACAATGCATTGTTCAACATATTCCATAATGTATAACATCTGTTATCAGGATCTTGCTCACATGCACACAGTGGTTGCAAACACGAAAAACACACAGGAAAATAGAGACAGCAAGAGACGAGACCAAATGTAGTATTGGGTACAATCTCCCCCCATGCACTCTATTTCGAAAGCCCACAGAGTGCATGTATTTATAGAAATTTTTTATTACGTCGAAAAGAGTGGTTACATGAGAGCGGCTTTGAAAAGCATGCGTGAAACTAAAACTTGGTGACTTTCATAGAAATGTTTCTTTTAATATCAGAAACAACGGTCTACAATGACCCTTATTCTAATGACTATTTTTCTAACTATTTCTAACAATAGAACCTTTTATGTGGATTTATTAACAAACTAAATTATAAATTGGATTTATTGATGTACACCCTAAAGTCAGATTATTGATGTCTGCCATTCATGCTTTCACGCCCTCATGAACCTTCAGCTGCTATATCAAAAACACCAAAACACATTAATACATTAAGAAATTAACACTCCAACAATGCATTGTTCAACATATTCCATAATGTATAGCAAGAAGAATTTGACCTAATGCTCATTTAACCTTGACCTTCCAAATATTCCAAGACTCCAAATCTTTGACCTTATCAAGTTTAGGTTCTGACCCATCTACAACTTCATGGAGAAGATCCATGTACATTTATAAATGCATGATATCTTTCCATATATTCTAATTTTGGCCATCTAAGTGTTCTTCCTCTGGCATAAAAATGGGCATAGAAGAAGGTAAAGAAGCTACCATCAATGAGGAGATTGCTTCTTTCTTTGACATTATAAACTTGGGGATGCTCTTGAAAGCTTGAACAATAGATCTTACGCTTGAAAGTTGCAAAAATAAGTGCTAAGTGTTAAAAAACACTTCCATAACAAGAAAGGACATGGAGAAGAGCTAAAAAGCATGTCCATCTATGCCTTCAAGTGGAAAAATGGTATTTCAAAAGTATTTAATGACGCATGCCAAAGACATGTGGAGTGCAAAAAATACCACTTCAAAATATCTGCAAACTTTGAAGATAAAATGGAAGGCTTATAATAGTCTCGGCATCCAAAGTGAGTTGAGTCAATGTATTGAGATGGCTTAGAGTAGCCCGTTGTGCAACAAGATATCCTTAGTAGGCTTACGAGTTTGAAAGAGTTTTGTGGGTGGGCTTAGACTAGCCTCCAACCCAAAAGTTCACACACACAATATTCTCTTTCGTATTTGTGGAGTTACAAAAGTAGGGCTTGTAGTGCCAAAGTTTGCAAAAAAGGATTGAAACCCTTGGGTAAATTCAAAGTAATCTTCTAGTGTGAGGATTAAGATACCCTTGTGAAATCAAAAAATGACCCCTTAGATACAAGGTTCCATGTAGGTGTCACTTTATGAAAAGAGAATCTGGAAATCACAAGATGTTGGAGACCGACTTGGTGGCAAACGCACATGCTCATGTACCTTTGGAGCTTGAAAGTGAATTTGTTTATGGGATCCTTTTTAGAACACTTGGAGGATAAAAATTCGAAAGGTGTTTTGGTGCTTATGAAAAATGATGGTGCAGCCTGTGAACAATTTTTGGTAGCTAAATGAAGCATAATTTGCGAATCATTCATGTGAAGAATCTAAAACGTCAAGAGATCTAGGCTTATGATGTCGATATCAAATTTTAACGCGTATAAGATGGCGCCCTTTTTCTCTTTTAATACCTACTCTCAGATTGAGAACTCATTGATGATGTAAGTCTCATCACTTCATTTGACATCATTCATGATGTCAACAGCTCTTTAGTCATGAATTAATGAGCAAAAATTATCCGTGTCATCCAACAGGTGTGGTTTAGCGGATGTGCCTTGTACTCTTACGCAGATGGCCAGGGTTCAAGTCCCACCTAGGGCTGAATGCCTCAGTGTTCCCCAAGGTGGGTGCCTCTACCTTATGAGGTCAGGTGTGTATCTTTCCAATTCATTGTACTCTAAAAAAAAAATCATCTCTGTCTTTCAATGTTGATAGTGGCACTATGATGGTACAGATTTCTAGACAGAGAGCACTGGGTAGGTGATGCAATGGCATGGAAGATAGCAGCCAGAGAGCCCGAATTAGACCAGGAGATAAAAAAAATTCTCTTCTTCTTCTTCTTCTTCTTCTTCTCTTCTCTCTCTGTCTCCCTCTCTCTCTCTCTCTCGCGCATAGGTGATCCTGCTAGAATGGAGGTAGTTTGAGCTCCGGAATCAAGAGTTGTCACTCGTCAAGAAGAAGAAGAGGGGTTCCACTACACAACAAGGAGCTTACTGGAGGACAAGGAGATCGTTATGGGAAAATCATCCCTTGGTATAAGTAGCATGGTTCCTTCCTCTCATATGGCCGATCACCACCCATACTCATGTCACATCCTCATGCTTGAAGAAAGCTCTACACAATTGCTTCCTCCGCATGGTGGAACTCCTACTGATTGGTTCTCCTTTGCATGTGAGGTGGCTCGGAGTTGTATAACTAGAGAAAGTTCCTTATTGCTCATTAATACAAGGAGAGATACCTTAGTGTGTTCTTGTTACTCGTTAGGGGCTCCAAGAAGTATATGTCAAATTTTTAGAAGAAATCCCTATAAAAATAGCGATTTTGATCACTTAAAATGATTGTAAATATCATTTCACATTTTCATAACTCTATTTTCTTCAACCCAAGGAATCCTTGAGCTTGAGGAGTACTAGATGTGCCTACCTATAATTTTTGATAATTTTCTGATTCCATTTGAGCCCTCAAATAAGCCCCGAAACCTAATTTTTAACTAGGTCGGACACTAGTTGTGGACAAGGCAAAAACTAGTCAAAAAACTATAAAAAGAGCTAGAGATCTCCTTTTTGAGGTTAGCTAGTTGGAGAGTGACTTTATTCTTGAGCATTGTAAACTTTCTTTGAGTTTGCTAAGAGAAGCTTCCATTGTTCCTATCTTTGCTATCTTAG
Source organism: Ceratopteris richardii (assembly GCA_020310875.1). Taxonomy (NCBI): domain Eukaryota; kingdom Viridiplantae; phylum Streptophyta; class Polypodiopsida; order Polypodiales; family Pteridaceae; genus Ceratopteris; species Ceratopteris richardii. Next base: position 69,631,448 of record CM035441.1, read on the forward strand.
CTTGTGTGCATGTGTGTTAGCGTGCATGTATGTGCTTATCACTCACATTTGCTCACCACAATCGCTCATGATCTTCATATCCTCCTCATGTCTCGTTGGATTGACAAGTAAAGGAGGTGGTGTTCACGCTTGGGCTACACCAAATTTTGGCACCGTTTCTAGGGAGCGCTGCTCAAGGACGAGCATTGTGTGTTGGTAAGATCATAGATTTGCAATGTTGGAAGCTAAAAAGAACAATCATTTTCTGTTTATTTTCTGATTTTTTCTCCATCTTCATCATCATCATCATCATCATCATCCATATTCATCTTCACATAAAATTTTCATTTTTCATTGTATATTCCCCATTTTCACATCATTTCATTTGTGGGTGTGCGAGAGAGAGAGAGAGAGAGAGAGAGAGAGAGAGAGAGAGAGAGAGAGAGAGAGAGAGAGAAAGAAAATGTTGGATTCTGTGATTTTCATGACCCTCTGCACAACACACAGGCCTAGGCATTAAAATTTTAAGTTCTTGTCAAAAATATCATAAAAATGCAATTCTATGGTGAAAATCGTGATTCTATGAAAAATTCAAAGTTTTTGAAAATCGTGATTTTCTTAGTTTTGGAATTTCTCACCTAAAAGCATTCTCAAAAAACACGATTTTGAGGTCATTCTCAGAACGTGATTCTTAGGTTGTGCTGAAAATTATGATTCTCTAGTTTTCACAAAAACACGATTCTCAAGTCATTCTCAAAAACACAATTTTTAGGAAAAATGTGATCCTCAAGAAAAACAGGATTCTCAAGAAAAATACAATTTTCAAGAAAAACATGATTCTGAGTCAAAACATGATCTTAATCAAATTGTGATTTTCAGGTCATTCTCAAGATCCTAATTTTTAGCTCATTCACAAAAAACATGATTTTTAAGAAAAACACAATTTTTTAGGAAAAACACGATTCTCAGGAAAAACATGATTTTCAAGAAAAACACGATTCTCAAGAAAAACACAATTTTCAAGAAAAACACGATTCTCAAGCAAAAACAATACTCATTCAAAATTACAATTTTCAGGTCATTCTCAAGATTGTGATTGTGAGCTCATTCACAAAAAACATGATTTTCAAGAAAAACACAATTCTCAGGAAAAAAGCAATTTATAGGTCATTCTCAAAATCGCGATTATCAAGTAAAAAACATTATTTTCAAAAATGTGATTCTCAATCAAGATCGCGATTATCAAGGTGTCTCAAAAATGTGATTCTCGGTCAGGATCATGATTTTTGGGATTGCAGAGTATCGTGATTCTAAGTCAGGATCGTGATTTTTGGGATTGTCAAGTATCACAATTCTGAGTCAGGATCGTGATTTTTGGGATTGTTCAACATTGCAATTCTCTGTCAAAATCATGATTTTCTCATAACATCATGTTTTCCTATTTTGATCATTAGGAGCCTCATTTGACATAACTTTTTCATCCAAAATCTATTTTTTGAGCTCTAGAGTGCCTCGAAAAGCTCGTTTTGAATCCCACATGGCCTCAACTATTTTTCTTAAAAAAAATGTGTTGATTTTTAGATAGGCTAATTTGAAGTTGACCCTCAAGTGGGATTAGGAATCCAAGGGGGCTCCAAAGGATTTTTTGCACTATAAAGGAGAAAATTGGGACCAGTAGACAAAGCTTATGAACCTTAGATCTAGTAAAGAACTAGGTCATGATAGAGAAAGCATTAGATCCCTTGAGGCTAGTCACAATCACAAAGCTAGGTCATGGGCACGACTTAGCAACTATCCCTACATGCTAAGTTCAAAAACAAGTGATTCAGAGATGTCTTTTAGCATGGAGAGAATCCTAGGTAGCTCACGCATTGCCTATTTACAGACCCCAAAAGGTCCCTATAAGGTACAATTGAAAGATATTAAGACTGACCGGTTAGATGCACGCATCTATGAGGATGGTTTGAGGTGATCAATTGTCCAACTCAAAAATCTCAATCAACCCTTCTGACTTGAATACCTAGTGGTTAAATTCGAAGCAAGTTTTGTATACTGATAAGCAAGGAACCATGTATGTGGTTACCAACTAACCAAACAAGAAATCTCATTCTCGAGAACGAGATATGAGACCTCAAGCAAGGAGACCTAGGACAAGAACCCAAGAGACCCCATGGCAAATCTACCTTGACTAGAGTGATAGCTCTAGAGTGGTTTCCCAAGACAACCAAAAGCATATAACTTTTCTTGAATAGAGAAATGGAGGAAGCTTTCTGGAGATTCAAGCCAGGCCAACTTAGCAAAATAGGTGGAGTCACTCTCTACAAGTTCAAAGATCCTGAGATACCAGGCAAAGTTGTCTATCTAGATAATACGCCCGAGAGAATGTTCTTGGTAACAAAGCATGGAGGGCGTGCATACACTTGGTAGGGTAAATTGATTTTTCCTCCACCAAGATCTAATGTTTTCCATGGCCTCCAAGGAGCAAGATCATCCCAGGCTTATGAAAACTAGAGGGAAAGAGCTAGAGAGAGACTTGAGGTAAGCTTTGCACACATAGTGGGCAGAGATAGATCAAGATTTGAAAGTGAAAGACCTAAAAGAGAGAGAAATAGATTACATAGGCATGAAAGAGATGAATATGATTTTCCATTAACTAGATCCTTAGAGTACCCAAGAACCCTTAGACCCTCTAAAGTGGTCAAGAAAATGAAAAACTGCTTTGATAGGTTAGGAGATCCTTATGACCATGTGGTTGAGTTCGAATAAGTGTTAAGAGTTGAACAAGTTGAGGACTTGTTCACCCACTTTGAGGCATTTGGTTTGACCCTCAAAGGTACTACCTTAGCTTGGTTTTAGCCCCTAAATGATTGCAACTACCAAAATATAGGTCAACTACAATAGTTCAACTAGCTCGAAGCAGATTTAAACAATACATGGAAAGATGCCCCACACCTGAATTAACAACACAAGCAAAACAAGTTTCCCTATTTTTGGATGGACTTCTAAGTGGGAAACTTACATCATATGTATATCTCAAGGAGTCAATCACACTAGATCAATGCTTGAAAATTTATATTGACATAGAAGACAACTTGGGTGAGGAGTTAGAATTGTCCAAACTCTATAAGGATTCTGGCATTTCTACTAGTCATAATTCTAGACCCTCCACTAAGATGGATGAGCTAGCTGAGCAAGTCCCCAAAAAACTAGGAGTTCAAAGTAGGCAAACACTAAGGATCACCTCATTGAAGTGATCTTATACTTGTGGAGGCAACCACATGGCTAACATATGCCCAATGCAAAACTAGAACATGAGATAATTGAAGGCTCAATACTGCACAATAGAGAGAAAATACACAAACCACATGGCTCAAGATTTTCCATACAATAGGCAGGTTGAGAGACAATTTATCAGGAACCTTACCAACAAGGTAGGTATCAGAACCAATGCCAACAACCATATTATAGACCACAACAACAATATCAATCTCAATACCAATAGCAATATCAAACACCATATAGGCCACAACCAGTTCTAAGAAACCAACTGCTAGCTCTTGCCACTATAATCCCAGTTCAGTATGCAGTAGCAAAGGAGAACCCTAATATAGCATTGGTATGGATAACCCTTTTGGTCTCAGAAAATGACCCTCATGCTTAAAGTTCTGACTACACTCATGAAGATAGTCCACAAGCTTATTACACAGAGTCACTTGAGCAAAGTGAAACTTATCCGTATCAACATGAGGCACTATGGAACCAAATTGGGAGCCAGAATACTCTGATGTCATGTATATGAATGCTAACCCTAGGCCCCAATTGAGACAAATGACACCACATGCTCCTAGAGGACCATGTTTTAGATGTTAGGGTGACCATTTCATTCGTGAATGTCCCCACTGGCTGGCTTCAAGACAAGGATATAAAATCACAATACAAGGCTCTTGTCTTGAGGGTGGCAAACAACATCTCCCGATAGATTTTCTAAGAAACCCCTCTAGTGCACACAAGGTTACACCCATTAATGTGGTAGGCTTAGTGGTGGATTCAAGTTCAAGTAGCATTGATGTGGCCCCTATATAGGTAGTCACTAGGGCACAAGCCTTACAACATGCTAAACCAATGGAACAATTAGAGCCAAGTGAATCAAGAGAGCCTAGTAAGAGAGAAACAAGAACCTAGAAGGATACTAGAGAGAAGGCCAATCATAAGTGGGCTAAAAGGTATATAAATATGTATATACACATGCATACAGACATATACATATTTTAGTTCTAGCTATTTAGGATTAGGATTTTAGGGTTTTTACATACATATAATTCAATTAATTTTATATGAGGAAACAATAAAGGAGAAATTATGAAAAAAAACAGAACATATATAAATATAAATATATATATATATATATATATATATAATAGGATAATTATATAGATAAATAAATACAAAAGAGCTAGTGTTTTAATAAATAAATTAAATATATAATCAAATATATAATCAAATATATAGAAATAGGATTTTAAGATTTTTTATCAAATTAAATATATATAAGTAAATATATAAAAATTGGATTTTATTTTATTTTATGAAATTAAATATATATAATTAATATTAACATATATAAACATATATTTATAGAAATTAAGAAGAAATAAAATATATAAATAAATATATATAAAAAATAGGATTAGGGTTTTTAAGTTGTTTAAACATGCATACACACATATACACATTATATATATATATATATATATATATATATATATATATATATATATATATATATATATATATATATATATATATATATATATATATATATATATATATATATATATATATATATATATATATATATATATATATATATATATATATATATATATATATATATATATAGCATTAGGGTTTTAGGGTTTTTAGGCTTTTTATGATATATAGAAAATAGGTCTAGGTCTTTAGGATTTAGGTCTTTAGGTCTTTAGGTTTTAGTATGAATAAGAAAAAGAAAATAAAAAAATTAGAATATATAATTAAATCTATATACATTTCAGGTTTAAGTTTCTAGGATTATGGTTTTTAGGTTTAATAAAAAATTCAAATCTTCTAAAATGTCCATATTGTATCAAATGGCTAGTTTGGATCAGGAGGAAAGAATTACATGTCCTTGCAAATTTATCAGAAATGATGGATTTGTAGTGCACATGTTAAAGAGTATGGATCCTTTGATAAAAGCCAATTACAAACTCTATGCTACCATTCGCATGGTCCCCCTAGTGAGCAGGTGGACCCAAACGACATTGCACCGATAACCTCTCGTGGAAAAAAGAGAACAAAAAAGGAGTTAGAACCACAAGGTATTAATAGCATTACACAAAATGAACACATGGAAGAAATGCTCGAAGCATTTTATGAGATGGACGAAGATCATGATGGTGGAGAAGATATTGTGAATTTCATGGACACAACAGAATTTCCATGATCAGAAGCCGACGAAGAATATGAAAACATGCGAAGACTAGCTCGTTTACCACTGTACAATGGAGCAAAGATATCTGTACTACGTGGGTCACTCATGATGCTCAATCTGCAATCCATTTATGGATGGCTAGATAGTAGTGTCTTTGAATTTCAGGTAAGTGGATTTGAAATAAACTTTCATTGCTGTATCAAAATAACTTTATTTACTAATATCATTCTAATGGGTTATTGCAGGCTTCTTAAAGATCAATTTTTGCCTAAGGGCAATGACATGCCTCCAACACGTGGAGATGCAAAAGAACTTTTACAATCCAATGGAATGGACTACACTAAGATTCATCTCCACATATGTCCAAAGTGTGGAGAAAATAGATTTAGAGAAGACCTTGTGGGCGAAGCAATCCTAGCAAAGGTTCTTTGCCATTTTCCTATCATTCCATGAATTAAGAGCATGTTTAGATGCAAGTCCATAGTTGAGTTAATATCATGGCATGCAAAGAGCAGGTCTGCAGATGGTGTAATGTGAGTGCCTGTTGACGCTGATGCTTGGAAACACATAGATAGTAAGTGGCCAACGTTTGCTAGTGAGCCTTGAAACATACATCTAGGCCTAGCTATGGATGGAGTAAATCCATTTTGGTTTATGCAGCTCTTCATGGAGCACATGGCCATATGTTTGGTCAATTATAACATCCCACCATGGCTGGCCACAAAGAAAGGTCATTTATTATTAACTCTTATTGTGCCAGGTAAGTATAAGGTAAAAAACATGGATGTATACCTTTCACCACTTGTGGAAGAGCTGTACATTTTACGGAATGGGATTACTGTGCGTGACATGTCTCAACCTATAAGAGGATGAGACATGCGAGCGCAAGGCATACTTATGTGGAGGATGTATGATTGGCCTAGTTATGATGAATATTTAGGTTTGTCGATTTCGGGTTACCACGTTTGTCCCTTATGCGGACCATGACTTGAAGCACGCTATTCCAAAGCACTGCATACAACTATCTATGAAGGACATCATATATATTTTCCAGATGGACATTTTTTACGTGAAGGACAAATTGGTCAACATCCACAATGCCAAATGAAAGCTAGCGATTGGAAACAACTATGGGATTCAGAAACACGAGTCATTGGCATGAAACAGTTGTCTATCTTCTGAACTCCCTTATTGGAGCGAGTTATTGATCAATCATTTGGTAGACCCGATGCATATTTTTAAGAATATGGGAGAGATTCTCTAGAAGACTTTGATCAAAAAGAAAGAAAGCAAAGCACAAAGGGAGGACTTAGAAGAGCGAGATCGCGTGCAAGACTTGTGGGCAATTACTCAGCCCAATGGAAGAGTATCGTTACCAAGAGCTACTTGGGTGCTTCGTAGGATGGAAGACCAACAAGTGAAGAAGATAATTTTAGAGTTTTGGACACATACTGGAGGCATGAGGTGTCTAACGACTACTTTCACACGAAATGGTGATCTTGGAGGGCTCAAGTCTCATGATTCGCATAAGTTTTTATAGTTTGTGCTCCCTATAGCTTTAAAAGATTATCTTTTAGAGGATGTGCAAACAACCATTTATAGAATTAGTTCCTTAGCATGGTGGATCTCTTCTAAAGAGATAAATAGAGATAGCATAGAGAGTGCAAAACTCAATGCTATCAAGGTTGTTTGTATGGTAGAGAAATACTTTCTCACAAGTATTCTCACTATTCAGCTTCATTTAGTGGTTCATGTAGATGACGTTGCAATAGCAGAAACTATCCATAGTTGATGGATGTTCTTCTTAGAGTGCTTTATGAAGACATTAAAATTGTTTGTTCGACGGAGAGCACATCCAGCAGGTAGCATGGCAGAGGGATGGCTCGTACAAGAATCTCTTGTATTCATAACTGAGTCTCTACGTATGTCAGATTCAAAAATGCCTCGCTTATGAAGCGATGATGAAGATGTTCATCTCGTAGATGATGAACCACAAGGTAAAGGGATGCAAAGAAAATTGGATGCAACTTTCAAAGGGAAGGCAATGAAGTTTTGCATCGTTAACTCTGAGCCTATGCAGAAGTGGTTAGAAAAGTATGAGCTTGCCAAGAAGATAAACACGAAGGAAAGAGCTCAGTCTTGAAGGAATCATTCCATTCGATTTTGACCCCTTCCAGAAAGTCTGCGATCTCTTCCACCCTTTCCAATGAGGAGATGGCTAGATACAGCGGTTTCACAAGCAAAGACAGTAGGTAAAGATATCTCTGAAGAAAAAGAAGAACTCGCAAAGGGATGTGATTGGGAGTAATCTAAATACGGTGCACTATGGTCTGATGGATGACACTTTCGGATTGCACGAATCGATAAAAATAGGTCTACTTCTGATAGTGGGATGATGGTGAACTTTCTACATAAAAGAAGAGCGAGTGCAAGAGACGAGAATGCTCAAGAAGGCTAGCTAGATTATTGTGGAGTGATTCAAGATATCTTGAAGCTATCCTTTAGGAAATTTGATTACTTTGTTTTTTATGTGAAATGTTTCAAAGTAGTCACCTCTTGAAGAAACGCAACAATGAGGTGAGATAAAAGTGGTTTCCTTCAGGTCAACTCCATAAAATTATGGACAGATGAAAGAGATATATTTATACTTCCCGAACATTGTGACCAAGTTGTTTTTATACCAGATTCAAAAGAACCGAAGTGGATATTTGTTTTACAAGTCTCCCCACATATTAGACAAATTTGTAAGAACATAGATGTAGAAGAAAGTCCATCTGTAGTGGATTCTGAAAGTCATTCGATAGTTGAGGAGGAAGAGATCCTTGTCTGAGAAGAAGAGGTCCTAGAAGAAGACAAGATACACAATGATGCAACAGATGATGATGAAGAAGAAGCTAGCATACCAAGAGATTTAGAAGTTGCTAATATAGAGATAGATATTGTCTGTGCATTGGATCTCCTAGAGGACGCTAGAATAGAGGAGTTTTGAATCAAACACTTGTATGTACTAATATTTGTTTTTTTTTGCTATTTTCTTTTGTACACTACCATTTCTCTATATTATATTTATTATCATATGCTAATTATTTGAGTTCTTTTGTTAGAGAGCATGATGGGAGACAGTCCTCCATTCACTCCACATTCCATGACAGAGGAGCAGTTCTTAGAGTTCATATCTCAGGTACCTCCTGCATATATGGTTGCTATGTCAGAGTACTAGATCACTCGTGGTAGCACTCCCCCCGGCCTCACTCCTACTAGACTCAGTCCTACCAGCTACTCCTGTCAGAGGTATCTCTCCTAGCTTTATGACTCCATCATAACCATCTTTTCAGCCATCCACTAGTGGCTCTAGTAGTAGACGTGTGCATTCGACACCTTAGCGTGATACAAGTGCTGGCCCATCTTGTAGGTCGAGCTCACACTCTAGAGCAGGAGGTTCTAGGAGTGGATCTACAGGTAGCTCTAGAGGAGGTGGCTGTTGTGGAGGCAGTGTGACGGACATTGTGTCGCCCACTTCTACTCCTAGTACCTTTGATGTAGGTATGCCACGTGGTACACCACGTGGAACAACATGTACACCTTGGGGTGCTCATGACCATGATGATTTCAAGGTGTATAGTATCCGTGATGGAGCTCCAGTGATGGATGTGGTCAAAAAGGCCATGCGTCAGCGTATACGACAACTTTGCTTCATACAATTCAAGAACTCTATCATGTTGAAATGGAGTGAACAAGATAAAGATCAAAAAAATTATATCATTGAAACTATCTATCAAGAGTTCCGACTAGCATATGGGCATTCTCTTATCAGTTTAGAGTGGCTACACACCACACGTGAAGTTATGTCCCATCGACGATCCGAGGCTCATGATGCTTTCAGAGCAAGCTTATCAAAGCCTGTATGGTTAGATGCTGAGGAGTGGGACATGATTCGCAACAAGTAGCAGTAGAATCCTGACCGATATCGCTAGCAGCAAGATGTTGCAGCCAATGTTTAGATACGGCTGGACAATCACATTTGGGTAGCGGCCGATATGACACTATGCATCATAAATTTGTAAGTACCATTTGGTTTATTGAATTTGTTTGTTTTAAGCATGTCATGTATGTTCATCTAATGTTTTTTATATTTGTTGCAGGACCTGGCAATGGGTCATCCTCCAACACGAACGGAGGAGGCTTATGGATATCATCATTGATCGATTGCACTATTGGAGGACTTGTAGGGACACAATGCGGTCATTTAATGGGAGCATTTAGGACTGATGATATGGATGTTTCAATCCTTATGTGCATGTGTATGACAGTGTCGTGCCACAATTTTGTATTTGGTGCATCTATGGCAGTGGTTCACCAGAATTTTGTATTTGTTTTTTATATGGCAATGCTTTGCCACATTTTGTATTTGCCTCATATATGAAAATGGTTTGCCACACTCTTGTACATGCTTCATTTATGAAATATATAACTTTTTTTGTACATGGTTCATGGTTCATGGTTCATTCTGATCATCTCTTTTGTGTCCAATGGTATTTTGCTTTATGAAATCATATTTAACTTGCCATTAGAGTACACATCACATGTACTCAGCTTTTTTGGGGCAGAGTGTAATTCTGTTTTGTTAAACAACATCATGGTAATGTTGCTGTAGCAAAAGATAACACATTCTGCCCAAAAAGTTTTTTGCAAATATGGTCGTTGGTATGAGCAACACTAGTGCCCGTTCAATTTCCTCAATAAAAGCCTTGGTATATAACTGATATGTCATATTCTTAAGGTTTGGTTGGATGACTCAGGTATGTCCTCCAACCTCTTCATCATGACCTTGCCTTTTGATTTCCATGCTCTAAACTCTTCCAAGTTGATGGTGTCTTCATCATCTAATTTGATGTCTTCAATTGTGCTTGGCTCCTCCTTAGTGAGGCTTGGAAATTTTTCTTCGAAGTCAATGGCAATTTGACCTTCCCGCATTCACTTTCAAACCAAAAGTCATTCTCATCAAACACAACATCTCCAGTGACCATAAATCCTTTGTTGGATTGATTATAAAATCTGTATCCAAGCTGTATGAAGCAAAGCTGTCCAATGCATTGATGCATGGACTTTCCAGCTGCATTGAGCTCCATCATGTATGCGAGATATCTTGAAGTCATCATGTTCATGAGCTCCCCAAGGTGTACGTGGAGATCCCATCTGATCCCATGTGGAGATACTAGGATATATATATATATATATATATATATATATATATAAACCCCAAAAACTCTATAACTCTATTTTTTATATACTTTTTCATATATTTCATTGTATAAATTAATATTAATCCTAAAAGTTTATTAAGGATGTGTTTAAGTGTACATGTATGTATGCATAAGTGTGTATACATATGTGAGTGTCTATGCATATGTATGTGTACATGTATGTGTACATGTATGTACGCATGTGTATATGTATGTATGTGTGTATGCATGCATGTATGTATGTATGTATGTATGTATGTATGCATGTATATGTGTGTATCTATACATGTATGCGTAGATACATGTATGTATATGTGTGTATCTATACATGTGTGTGTATGTATGTATGCATATGCATGTGTGTATGCACATATGTGTGTGTATACATATGTGTGTGTATACATATGTGTGTGTATACATATGTGAGTGTGTATGTATATGTGCATGTGTATATATGTAATATACATGTGTGTATGAATAATGTGTGTGTGTACATGTATGTATGCATATGTGTGCGTATGTATGTATGTATATGTGTGTGTATGTATGTATATGTATGTATCTATGCATGTGTGTGTATGAATGTATGCATATGTGTGTGTATGTATGTATGCATATGTGTATATCTATGCATGTGTGTGTATGTATGTATGTATGCATATGCATGTGTGTGTATGTTTGTATGTATGCATATGCATGTGTGTGTATGTATGTATGCATATGCATGTGTGTATGCACATATGTGTGTGTATACATATGTGAGTGTGTACACATATGTGCGTGTGTATATATGTAATATGCATGTGTGTATGTATAATGTGTGTGTGTACATGTATGTATGCATATGTGTGTGTATGTATGTATGTATATGTGTGTATCTATGCATGTGTGGGTATGTATGTATGCATATGCATGTGTGTATGCACATATTTGTGTGTATACATATGCATGTGTGTATGCACATATGTGTGTGTATGCATATGCATGTGTGTATGCATATATGTGTGTATATGCATATGCATGTGTGTATGTATACATATGTGTGTGTTTATGTGTTTATGCATATGTGTGTGTATGCATGTATGCATATGTATGTGTGTATGTATACATGTGCATGTGTTTATGTGTTAATGCATATGTGTGTGTGTGTATGTATACATGTGTGTGTGTATGTAATATGCATGTACGTATGTATATATGTGTGTGTGTACATGCATATGTGTGAATGTATGTATGCATATGCATGTGTGTATGCACATATGTGTGTGTGTATACATATGTGAGTGTGTATGTATATGTGCATGTGTATGTAATATGCATGTGTGTATGCATGTATGTGTGTGTGTACATTCATATGTGTGTGTATGTATGTATGCATATGCATGTTTGTATGCACATATGTATGTGTATACATATGTGCGTGTGTATGTATATGTATATGTCTCTCTCTTTCTCTATCTCTCTCTCTTTATGATCTCTAGATCTCTCTCTTTCTTTCGTCTCTCTATCTCTCTTTTTCTCCCTCTCTCTCTCTGTCTCTGTCTTTGTCTCTCTCTCTCTTTGTCATTCTATGTCAACCAAAAACAAAACAATCACTTACATCGATGTAATTGTTTGGATCATTATCGTCAAATTCCACTTAATGTTGTCCTTCCAAAAAAATGATGTCGAAAAACTCCTGCAAAACTAAAGAGAAGAGAAATTAGAAAAGGAAAAACACAAAAAAAGAGAAAAGGGTGCTATACTATGTACAATACTTACCAAACTTTTTGATCTAGAGAAATAGAAAGGTGTATGTAGAGAGAGAGATAGAGAGAGAGATGTGCTTACACAATATCCTTAGAATGTAGTTCACGTGCACAAACTCGACAGTAGCAGACTTTAGTTCAAAATGCGAGCAAATGTCAAATTTTTACTCTCAGGTCCGATTAAAACATGGCGCTGGTATAGGGGTCGATATTAGCATCGACATGAGCGTCACTATGAATGTTGGTAATTTTGAGTTAAATACTAACACTAATACTGGCGCTCATACCGATGCCGCAAATAGCGACACACATATCGATTATAGATTTTCAACGAGTATACTAACAATTAAATGACCATCAGTACTACCTCCGTGGTTTTTCAAGCATTTTCACTGGTCATATCGACACCGAGGTGTTACCATCAATATAGACAACGTCGATATACCCCTCATATGTTGTAGTGTCTCTCTCTCTTTCTCTCTCTCTCTCTTATGCATTCACAACAAGAGCTGGAGAGGGGGAGCAAGATATTTGTACCTTCAAAAGAACATTAGAAAAACCACACAATACATTATACCATATATATACATATAGATATCATGCACACTCATTCACACATCAAACACTTAACTCACACATACCACACACACATTCTATGCAAACCTCAGAAAACTCACACACGCACATTCACATGACTCAACATACATGCAACATACAAAAATACTCAAGTTTCACTCGCACACATAATGACAAACTCACTAAACTCACCCATCACATATAGTTAGACACTCATGACTAACACAAGAGACACATACACTAAACGTAACATATACATAAACTAACACTAACACATACTTACACTAACGCGAATATCACACATATTTTTTATTTACGTTTTGTTTTTAACTTATATTATTATTATTATATTAATATTTAAAGGAACATTCATTTACATATAGGCATTTACATTTAGATACACACATAGTTATACACACCACATACACATTCACATACAAGGTCATAACACACATACATAGAGACAATATAAATTCATATACACACATATCTATGATTTTCACGCACAAAGATATAGGGTTAATTCTCACATTCATGCATTGCATACGTATAGGTATATACCCACAAATGCACATAGTCATACACATGACACTTAGGGTAAGACATACACGCTCACATAAAAAATATACATGGAGCCACACACATAGCTTTTAAGGCAACGCATACACGTTCACATCCATAGAGACACATTGATACTCACTTACACACATGTTCAGATCCACATATATGCACATTAACAGTCACAAAGATAACACTAACCACATATATACACGTGGACAAACACATAGAGACACATTGATACTCACTTACACAGATGTTCACATCCACATATATGCACACTAATAGTCACAAAAATAAGCACTCATTTATATACATACATACATTTAAGCAAAAACACACACTAACGTACACGTATATGCACACCATACACACTAACATACACGTAGAGTTTTGTTTAAACACACGTATCGTGTTAGCTTATTTTATTCTTTATAGTTTTGTTTAAATGATCACACATTAAAATACACACATCAATTTATATATAAAAAAACACATATATTAGTGATATATACACATATTGCTTTACTCATAATAATTATGACACACAAATAACCCACATATGTAATTACATTCAAAGATAGATGCACGCTCATAAATTCATAGAGACAATCACACTTTCACATATACATAAATATGGACATTTAGACATAACACACTTAGGGTTAATGCCTACACATATAGGCACCTAGGGTAATCTCATGCATATACTTAGGGTTATGTATGGAGGGTTCAAATGGAGATAATCATTAGGGTATCCTAATAGCTATAAAATACTTACATGAAAGTTTTTCATGAACAACATACATGATCATGGGGGGTTTATATGATCATGTACATGGACTTCTCTCATTATAAACAAGTTCATAACATAAACTCATATACACAATTATACTCATTACTTATCATCCCTTCAAAGCATATCTCTTTTTCATTGCCTTCAAGTACTAAAGAAAGAGATCATTCAAATAAAGAATTCACATTTTGAGAGGTTTAGATATCACCAATCCCAAAGAAGTTTTTAAGTTTTTTGAATGTAAGTTAGAGTGGAGAAATCCATCCAACATCCATCTCCACTAAACCTGCATGTCCTCCGAATGGGCCAACTTGTATATTATTAAAAGAAAGTTCATGTACACAATTATACTAATTTCTTATCATCCCTTCAAAGCATATCTCTTTTTCATTGCCTTCAAGTAGTAAAGAAAGAGATCATTCAAATAAAAAAGTCACATTTTGAGAGTTTTAGAGATCACCAATCTCAAAGAAGATTTTAATTTTTTTGAATGTAAGTCAAAGTGGAGAAATCCATTCGACATCCATCCCCACTAAACCTGCATGTCCTCCCGATGGGCCAACCTGTATTTTAATGAAAGCAATATAAATTCTTTTGAAAAAAATATTTTTGGATGTTTTGAAATGGTGTATCAAATATGCTTTTAAATGAAGATACAGATTTTGAGAGTAAAGAAACTTTAAAATTACTCAAGCTTGAATTAAATTTTTTTTCGTTCAATCTATGAAATTGAAAACAAGTGCTAGAAAATCCTATAGAAATCATTTACATAGTCATGGTACTCTCTCATCTATTGAATGTGTTCATAAGTAATGTTTATCATATATAAGTGTTGTATCACTTACTTTCTTAGCCACTTGCCATAAGATGCTACTTACAAATTCCTCTACAATATACATCCACCTCATAGAGCCTGCTTAGTAAATCTTAGAAGTGGTTTAGAGACCAATTCTAAGTCATGAAAACAATCTTTTATCTTTTTTCTTTTCCTTTGTTTTTCTTTTTTTATTTTTCTTTTCTTTATTTTTCTTTTTCTCCTTTTCACTTTGCAACAACCATTACTGTACAACTTCTTTTATTTGCCTTTCTTCATCACAACTTTTTTATTAAAGGGGAAAGCCCTAACCCCTAATCAGAGTAGAGGATCTAGAGGCATGATACAACTAGAATCATGATCTCACTAACTAAGTGGTTTTAGAGACTAAGGCATTCTACCTATATAAAACAAGCTTTATCTCTACTAGCAGTCGCAAGTCAAGATTTCCCTTTTCCATCCTTACAATAGCCATATGGTCTCTAATTCCTATCTCTAATTCATACTCATCCCTACTTAAGTTTCTAATTCATCGTTTTATAATTTTGAGCATTTACTTTACATGTTAGAATAATGTACTCATTATTCATGAAATGCATGAGAAAAAACTTTATAGAAAACTAAAAAATAATAAGAGTAAAGAATTGTTTCACGTGATTTATCCTTTTGCTTAGTGTTCACAATATTCTTCATCCTCTTTGTCTCTGTCTAAGAGTTCTTCATCAATTTCATAGGCACTGCTTGATCTTCGTTTAAATAAGCTGATGCTCTTTCTTGCAATCAAATTTGTCAAAGAAGTTCCATCAAGCTTGCGTAAAACATACATACCTATATAAAAAACAAAAACAATAACATAAGGCCCAAATCATCTTTTAGTTAATTTACATCATGCATGGCATTCGGTATCAAAGGTACTGTCATAAACAAATATCCAATCCTTTGAATCTATCAATTGTGGCCTAACTCGATTTTTCTTATCAAAATAGATCTTATTTTTTAAATGCAACTCCTTTAATTTCTTAACAACTTCTTTCATATTTTCTTTTCATTGTTCAAGTTGTTTAATTCTCAAAGCTAACCACTCTTCATGTGACAAATTATCTTCCCAATCTAAACTTATCCATTTTATTATCTGAGTATGTAAAATAGGCTTCCGATAACACATGAGTTCAGCTGGTATAAATGTAGCTGATCTCATATATATCATCCTATCTGCCCATAAAGAAAAAATAAGATATCTTGGCCATTGATTGATATCTCCATCACATGCCTTCCAGATTTCCTTCACTATAGAAGGATGACCTTTCTCAATCTTCCCATTTGCTTGTGGGTTTTAGGATATCATGAGATATAAGAAAATTCCATGATGATCAAAGAATTCCCTCACCTCTCTAGCATCTAACTCTCCTCGATCTGCAAATAATTTTTCTACATATCAAAATTTGGATATAACTTCTTCTAAAAAAATAAACATACATTATTTGTAGTATCAGATCAAAGTGCATGACCATCCACATGATTTGTCAAATCTTCTCTTGCAAGTATAATATATCTCGTACCATCAATACTTTTAGGCATAGTCACAAGACCAACTACCCACTTATAATGAATACAAGGTGGGTAAGTTGGGTATAAGGGATCTCTATGTTTGACCGAGTAATGAATGTGACATGTGGGACATGTGCTCAAAAAGTCCTTAACATTTACCTACATCCTTGGCCACCAATAGCTTTCTTTATTTTTTTCATTGTCGCAACAAAGCCCTTATGGCCTACCCATAAGCTCTCATGCATGGCTCTCATGACTTGCACCTTAAGATTTCTCAATCCTAAAACCCTTAGTTGATTTTTCACCTTTCCTCTAGCATGCCACCAAAGAAATCGATCTTTCAAAAAGAAGTTGAAAGACTTCTTTGATGTTTCGGAATCAATTTGCTAATCGGCTTGAGAAAGGTTGTAAAATACTCAGATAATATCCAATGTGTCTCCATCCTCTTTCATAATACTCTTCTTTGAACTTCTAATAAGTAAACGTACATGGATCATAACATATCAAACATATCCTTCTATCTGTTGCTTTATCAGAATCATCATCCTCATACCTCGCTCGTGAGAGCATATCGGCAATAATATTAAGCTTTTAGCAATATGAAAAAAAAGTGGATTAATAAAATTGATATATGTAATCCGTGTCAAAATCGCAATATCCAGAGATGAGAAATTTGCAATCATGCCTATTAACAGAAGCCAATTAGTCTCTATAATCACATTTGCACCAATGACATACTCTTTATCTGATTTTAAGGCAGTGAATAATCCCCATAACTCACATTTGATATGAGGATAGGTCCTTTGAGCATCATGTAAAATATTTGCACCAAAGTGAACTACAAACCTCTGCCCCTCATTGTCATCCTGACCAATGACACACCCTATACCAGTAGGACTAATATAAATAGTTAGGATTATAGGTTTATTCCCCAAATAATCCGTACATTTAGAAATCGGAGCACTAATAAACAGATGCTTTAGTTTTCTCATTGTTTTACTATGCTTCTCTGTCAAGAAGAATTTCCTTTTCATTCTTAGTAAATCGTATAATGCGTTGCCAACATGAGCGAAGTGAGGGATCTAGATTACGTCGAAGAGACATGCTCCTAAGAATCTTCTCACTTCACTGACATTGTGACACACCTCTGAAATCCTACTAATGCCATCAATCTTTTGTGGATATGGCCTACTACCATAATGTCCACACAGATGTCCAATGAGCAAAAATTTGTCGACACCAAAAATGGATTTCTCTAAAGAGAAAGTCAATCCAACCTCTTCCAATCTTTGAGAGATTCTTTCACAATATAAAATATGATTAGGGGCAAAATTCCTTCAACCAAATGAATCAATAGTTGCATCTTTCTCCTTATCTACAAAATCTTTTATTGGAATGTCTTCAATAAAAGGCATAGTCAATTTAGGAACAAAGTCATGTAAGAATAGATTCATAGCATTAATCATATGAGCCATAGAATTTGTTGCTCCCTGTAGAAAAGTACACACATGTACTAGACCCAAAGTGGTTTTCATCATGGTAATATTTGTGATCTCCATAGCTAATTGAAACTGGTCATATCTTGAATACAAATTACCCATCGAATAGATGGAGTGCTCAAAAAAAGCCTCCACAAAAGTGTCAGTCATCATGGGGATTGTATGAGAGCATATTTTTGGATGTACTCCCTTTAGGTCTCTATAATCCATGCAAAAACATCCCTATATTCCCTTAATAAAGCTACAAGCTATACTTCTTCTTCTTCATGTAGGTGTTCTCCTATGTACGTACATTGCTCTTCGTTCTCTTCAATGGTTACTATAATTTTTTTGGTTTTTTATTTACAATCATATGCTTCTCCTATGATGAGCTCTCTCTTAGGCATTCGTACCAAAATTTTCCAATCTAAAACTTCATATTTCTTGAAATTCTCTTGTACTTCAAACAATGATTCCTCTACATGTTTCTATGCTTTTCTTTTCTTTTTCTTTTGACTACCTTCACTTTCTTCCCTTGGTAGTTTTAATGCTTGTGAGATGTTCTTCTTATTTTTGGGTAAATAATCCTACATTTTCTAGATAGTGATCCTTTGAGTCAAAGCAACTATCCATCACAATGGACTCTAGAACATCATCGTCCTCTTCCTCTTGTATGACCTCATTAGAGTCACACTCCTCTAGCAAGGGTTCACACATGAACAAAGAGATATCATAACCATCCTCATCACAATGAGGCATCCACTTTTCTTCGTTGACAGTGATGTCCATGGTGGCTAAGATTTCAACCCAATCATGAGGCTCAAATTCCTCATCTAGGAAGGTCATCGATGTGTAGGATGTCTCGAACTAGTCTAGCTCCTTGAGAAGTTCCTTCTTCTCTCACTTTTAGGCATCTTTCCTATTCCTCTCCGGCCTTTCACATCCACAAGTGAGTATCTTCATGCATCTAGGATGGATGAGAAGAACTTATAGAATGCACATAGATTGAATCTTCTTGCACCTTATGGGTAGGATTCCTGTCTAGGGATGGTACATCTCTAAAGGTATAATCCTTCAAATTGACCTTGGTTGTGACCCAAATGTGTTGCAAGTACAAGGAGTTGCTTCCCCAATCTTGTACTATTTGCAATTGCCATAGGAAGGGTCTTCCTAGGATCATTTCATAGATGTTATTCTTATCAAAGTCACATATAGCAAAGGTGTGTTGAAACTCTACACCACAAGTGGTTAGAGTTATCCCTTCTAGCAATCGTAGAGGTCTTTCAATATGGCACTCATCCATTTTAGGGTTCATTCTTATTGTTCTTAATGCTAGTTTGCCCCATTGCTTCCATAAGGTGGTTGCAATTGCAACATCATAACCTGAAACCAGGATAGATTTGCTTGTGTAACCTAGTTATGTGATTGGAAGATAAATATCACCTTCGTCACCTTCATTCATGTCTTTTATTTTGTCTAGAGGTATCTTTGGTAGTTTTTGCTTAGAACCTACTTTTGACACATTGGAACCAAGTTCAAGAACGTGATTCACCACATGTTTTCACAACTCAGGTTTTACATGAGTAGCTTCTCTAAGGTAAGATGACACTACACCTTAGTGTTCTTCACGACTTCAGTATTTCTTGGAACCACTGAGTCTTCATTTCTGATCAATATTATAAGAGCTGTGATATGAAAAGATTCAAATTCCCATGGGCTTGTGAATTGTGGTAAATCTTGTAAAGAATTGGATTCAAAATCTAATCTTTCATCTTCTTGTTGCTCAAGGGGCTTGGTCTCCATAAATAGATGGAATGTCTTGGGGAAATTTATCATGAGGATCATGAATCTCAAGAATAGGAGGGGGATTACCCTTCTCCTTGGCCCATTTCTCATCTTGTATCTCCCCCAAGAACTATTGAGAGTACTATTGAATTGAAAGAGGTGTTCCACCATCCATGGAATCAGGAACATAAACTTTCATTGGTGGTGAGCTTTCTCTTTCAACAAATTTTTGAGCCTATGGAGGTAAAGAAACCTGCGGTTTGTTGACCAACTACTCTCATCTTTCTAATAAGCACTGCAAATGTAAACCCGACTTGATAGAATTTCTCTGATTGACTAATTGATTGACATACAACATATCTTGAGCTACTTCTACCATTTTCATGCACATCTTTATCTAGTCAATCTCTAAATCTGCTCTAGGCTAACTCTTGTCCTTGTTTGCAAGTGTTGGCCCTTCTTGAAGTTGAGCCTACTAGGCCTTGACCATCATGTCCAAGTCTTTTGGGATTGGATTTGCAAGAATAGATCATGGTTGTGGTTTATTCACAATGAGTGGTGGGGTGGAATGAAGTGGAGTGGATGGAGTTATGGCATGCAAAGGGTTTTGAGATGCAATGTCTTCTATTTTTATTTTTGTGTCTCTCAGGTTTCTTCTAGTTTGGATAACGCTTTAGCCCAGTTATGATTGGCTTTCTGTCTGGTATCCTTCTAGGTTCTTGTTTTATCTTACTAGGCTCTCTTGATTCACTTGGCTCTAATTTTTCCGTTGGTTTAGCATGTTGTAAGGCTTGTGCCCTAGTGACTACCTATATATGAGCCACATCAATGCTACTTGAACTTGAATCTGCCACTAAGCCTACCACATTAATGGGTGTAACCTTGTGTGCACTAGAGGGGTTTCTTGGAAAATCTCTTGGGAGATGTTGTTTGCCACCCTCAAGACAAAAGCCTTGTATTGTGATGTTCTGTCCTTGTCTCGGAGCTGGCTGGTGGGGACATTCACTAATGAAATGGTCATCGTAACATCTAAAACATGGTCCTCTAGGAGCTTGTGGTCTCATTTGTCTCAATTGTGGCCTAGGGTTAGGATTCGTATACATGACATCGGAGTATTCTGGCTCCCAATTTGGTTCCATAGTGCCTCATATTGATACGGATAAGTTTCACTATGCTCAAGTGACTCTATGTAATAAGCTTCTGGACTATCTTCATGAGTGTAGTCAGAACTTTGAGCATGAGGGTCATTTTCTGAGACCAAAGGGGTTATCCATACCAATGCTATATTAGGGTTCTCCTTTGCTACTGCATACTGAACTGGGATTACATTGGCAAGAGCTGGCAGTTGGTTTCCTAGAACTGATTGTGGCCTATATGGTGTTTGATATTACTGCTGGTATTGAGTTTGATATTGTTGTTGTGGTCTATAATATGCTTGTTGGGATTGGTTCTGATATCTACCTTGTTGGTAAGGTTCTTGATAAATTGTCTCTCAACCTGCCTATTGTATGGAAAATCTTTAGCAATGTGGTTTGTGTATTTTCTCTCTATCATGCAGTATTGAGCATTCAGTTATCTCATGTTCTAGTTTTTCATTGGGCATATGTTAGCCATGTGGTTGCCTCCACAAGTATAAGATCACTTCAATGAGGTGATCATTAGTCTTTGCCTATTTTGAACTCCTAGTTTTTTGGCAACTTGCTCAGCTAGCTCATCCATCTCAGTGGAGGTCCTAGAATTATGACTAATAGAACTATCAAAATCCTTATAGAGTTTGGACAATTCTAACTCCTCACCCAAGTTGTATTCTATGTCTATATAGATCCTCAAGCATTGATCTAGTGTGATTGGCTCCTTGAGATATACATATGATCTAAGTTTCCCACTTAGAAGTCCATCCAAAAATAGGGAAACTTGTTTTGCTTGTGTTGCTAATTCAGGTGTGGGGATCTTTCCACGTATTGTTTAAATCTGCTTCGAGCTAGTTGAAATATTGCAGTTGACCTATATTTTGGTAGTTGCAATTGTTTAGGGGCTGAAACCATGCTAAGGCAGTATCTTTGAGGGTCAAACCAAATGCCTCAAACTGGGTGAGCAAGTCCTCAACCTGTTCAACTCTTAACAGTTATTTGATCTCAACCACATGATCATAAGGATCTCCTGACCTATCAAAGTAGTTTTTCATTGTCTTGACCACTTTAGAGGGTCTAAGAGTTCTTCGGTACTCTAAGGGTCTAGGTAATGGAAAATCATATTCATATCTTTCATGCCTATGTGCTCTATGTCTCTCTCTTTTAGGTCTTTCACGTTCAAATCTTGATCTATCTCTGCCCACTTTGTGTGCAAAGCTTACCTCACGTCTCTCTCTCTCTCTCTCTCTCTCTTTCCCTCTAGTTTTCATAAGCCTAGGATGATCTTGCTCCTTGGAGGCCATGGAAAACATTAGATCTTGTGGAGGAAAAATCAATTTATCCTGCCAAGTGTATGCATGCCCTCCATGCTCTGTTACCAAGAACATTCTCTCGGGCGTATTATCCAAATAGACAACTTTGCCTGGTATCTCAGGATCTTTGAACTTGAAGACAGTGACTCCACCTATTTTGCTAAGTTGGTCTGGCTTGAATCTCCAAAAAGCTTCCTCCATTTCTCTATTCAAGAAAAGTTCTATGCTTTTGTTGTCTCGGGAAACCACTCTAGAGCTATTACTCTAGTCAAGGTAGATTTTCCATGGGGTCTCTTGGGTTCTTGTCCTAGGTCTACTTGCTTGGGGTCTCCTATGTCGTTCTCGGGAATGACATTTCCAAATTGATATGTCTTGTTTGGTAAGCTGGTAACCACATACATGGTTCCTTGCTTATCAGTATACGAACCTGCTTCGAATTTAACCACTAGGTATTCAAGTCAGAAGGGTTGATTGAGATTTTTGAGTTGGACAATTGATCACCTCAGACCATCCTCATAGATGCGTGCATCTAATCGATCAGTCTTAATATATTTCAATTGTACCTTATAGGGACCTTTTGGGGTCTGCAAATAGGCAATGCATGAGCACCTGGGATTCCCTCCATGCTAAAAGACATCTCTGAATCACTTGTTTATGAACTTAGCATGTAGGGATAGTTGCTAAGTCATTGTGCCCATGACCTAGCTTTGTGATTGGTACTGGTGTCAAGAGATCTAATGCTTTCTCTATCACGAGCTAGTTCTCTACTAGATCTAAGGTTCATAAGCCTTGTCTACTAGTCCCAATTTTCTCCTTTATAGTGCTCAAAATCCTTTGGAGCCCCCTTGGCTTCCTAATCCCATGTGAGGGTCAACTTCAAATTATCCTATCTAAAAATCAACACATTTTTTAAAGAAAAATAGTTAAGTCCATGTGGGATTGAAAAGGAGCTTTTCGATGCACTCTAGAGATCAAAAACTAGATTTTGGATGAAAAAGTTATGTCAAATCAGGCTCCTAGGGATCACAATAGGAAAACATGATATTATGAGAAAATCATGATTTTGACAGAGAATTGCAATGTTGAACAATCCCAAAAATCAGGATCCTGACTCAAAATCGTGATACTTGACAATCCCAAAAATCACGATCCTGACTCAGAATCACGATACTGTGCAATCCCAAAAATCATGATCCTGACTCAGAATCACATTTTTGAGACACCTTGATAATCATGATCTTGATTGAGAATCACAGTTTTGAAAATCATGTTTTTGACCTGATAACTGCGATTTTGAGAATGACCTATAAATTGCCTTTTTTATGAGAATTGCGTTTTTCTTGAAAATCATGTTTTTTGTGAATGAGTTGAAAAGCCCGATCTTGAGAATGACTTGAAAATTGCAATTTTGAATGAGGATTGTTTTTGCTTGAGAATCGTGTTTTTCTTGAAAATTGTGTTTTTCTTGAGAATAGTGTTTTTCTTGAAAATCATGTTTTTCTTGAGAATCGTGTTTTTCCTAAAAAATCATGTTTTTCTTGAAAATCATGTTTTTTGTGAATGAGCTGAAAATTATGATCTTGAGAATGACTTGAAAATCATGATTTGATTGAAGATCATGTTTTGCCTGAGAATCATGTTTTTCTTGAAAATTGTGTTTTTTTTGAGAATCTTGTTTTTCTTGAGGATCGCATTTTTCCTGAAAATTGTGTTTTTGAGAATGACTTGAGAATCCTGTTTTTGCGAAAACTACAAAATCACAATTTTCAGCACAATCTGAGAATCAGGATTCTCAAAATGACCTCAAAATCGTGTTTTCTGAGAATGCTTTTAGGTGGGAAATTCCAAAACTAAGAAAATCACAATTTTCAAAAACTTTGAATTTTGCATAGAATCACGATTTTCACCATGGAATTGCATTTTTTTGATATTTTTAACGAGAACTTCAAATTTTAATGCCAAGGCCTGTGTGTTGTGTAGAGGGTCATGAAAAACACAAAAATTTGCACACACCAATACTTTCTCTCCCACTCTCTGTATCTCCTGCACACCCACAAATGAAAAATGATGTGAAAATGGGGAATATACAGTGAAAAATGAAAAATTTATGTGAAGATGAAGATGGAAGATGATGATGAAGATGGAGAAAAAAATCAGAAAATAAACAGAAAATGACTGCTCTTTTTACCTTCCAACATTGCAAATCCATGATCTTACCATCACACAACGCTCGTCCTTGAGCAATGCTCCCTAGAAATGGTGCCAAAATTTGGTGTAGCGCAAGCATGAACACCACCTCCTTTACTTATCAATCCGACGAGACGTGAGGAGGATATGAAGATTGTGAGCAATCATGGTGAGCAAATGTGAGTGACAAGCACATACATGCACGCTAACACAATGCACACAAGGTAAGATAGCAAAGATAGGAACAATGGAAGCTTCTCTTGGCAAAATCAAAGAAAGTTTACAATGCTTAAGAATAAGTTCAATCCCCAACTAGCTAACCTCAAAAATGAGATCTCTAGATCTTTTTATAGTTTTTTGACTAGTTTTGGCCTTGTCCACAGCTAGTGTCCAACCTAGTTAGGAATTAGGTTCTGGGGCTTATTTGAGGGCTCAAATGGAATAAAAAAATTATGAAAATTTATAGGTAGGTACATCTAGTACTCCTCAAGCTTAAGGACTCCTTGGCTTGAAGAAAATGGAGTTGTAAAAATGTGAAATGATATTTACAATCGTTTTTTGTGATCAAAATCACTATTTTTATAGGGATTTCTTCTAAAAATTTGACATATACTTCTTGGATCCCCTAACGAGTAACAAGAACACACTAAGGTATCTCTCCTTGTATTAATGACCAATAAGGAACTTTCTTTAGTTACATATCTCTGAGCCACCTCACATACAAAGCTTCTGTTCCACTTACCTGTTTAAGAGATCATGGACTTCATGAATAAGATTTTCTTTGGGATTCTGCACACAAGGAAGTTCTGAAGGTGCAACACCAGCAACAAGCAGCATGCCTTGTTTGTCGAAGTACATGCAAAACATGTTGAAAACTAAAAGCTCTATTTCAGCTCCCTTCATTTCTTTGGAGGATCCAAAAATCTTGTCCTCATCAGCCAACATGAGCCGCCTCAATTTGGACAAGCAATAGATGAGGTCTCTCTCAATTGATCTGAAGGTGATGACTCTTTAATAGCAACTGCCACAATAGATATGTTCAAGTCGTCTTCCTCATCACTTTCATTACTTGCAAAAGAAGAACCAATTAGCAGAAATTCCACTCTCATTACTTGTAGAACTAATCAGCAGGAGTTCCACTCTACAGAGGAAGAAATTGCATAGAGCTTTCTTCAAGCATGAGGACGTGACATGAGTATGGGTGCTGATCGGCCATATGAGAGGAAGGAACCATGCTACTTATACCAACGGATGATTTTCCCATAACGATCTCCTTGTCCTCCAGTAAGTTCCTTGTTGCATAGTGGAACCCCTCTTCTTCTTCTTGACGGATGATAGCTCTTGATTTCGGAGCTCAAACTACCTCCATTCTAGGCGGATCACCTACGCCTGAGAGAGAGAGAGAGAGAGAGAGGAGAAGAAGAAGAAGAAGAAGAAGAAGAAGAAGAAGAGAATTTTCTTGCTCTCTTGGTCTAATTCGAGCTCTCTAGCTGCTGTCTTCCATGCCATTGCATCACCTACCAAGCGCTATCTGTCCAAAAATCTGTACCATCATAGTGCCACTATCAACATTGAAAGACACATATGATTTTTTTTAAAGAGTACAATGAATTGGAAAGACACACAACCGACCTCATAAGGTAGAGGCACCCATCTTGGGGAACATAGAGGCATCCAGCCCTAGGTGGGACTTGAACCCTGGCCATCTCCATAGGAGTACAAGGCACATCCACTAAACCATGCCCGTTGGATGACACAGATGATTTTTGCTCATTAATTCATGACTAAAGAGTTGTTGACATCATGAATGATGTCAAATGAAGTGATGAGACTTACATCATCAATGATTTCTCAATCTGAGAGTAGGTATTAAAAGAGAAAAAGGGCACCATCTTATATGCATTAAAATTTGATATCGACGTCATAAGGCTAAGGTCGCTTGACATTTTAGATTCTTCACGTGCATGATTCACAAATTATGCTTCATTTAATTATCAAAAATTGTTCACAGGTTGCACCATCATTTTTCATAAGCACCTAAACACCTTTTGATTTTTTGTGCTCCAAGTGTTCTAAAAAGGATCCCATAAACAAAGTCACTTTCAAGCTCCAAAGGTACATGCGCATGTGTGTTTGCGACCAAGTCAGTCTCCAACATCTTGTGATTTCCAGATTCTCTTTTCGTAAAGTGACACCTACATGGAACCTTGTATCTAAGGGGTCATTTTTTAATTTCACAAGGGTATCTTAATCCTCACACTAGAAGATTACTTTGAATTTACCCAAGATTTTCAATCCTTTTTTGCAAACTTTGGCACTACAAGCCCTACTTTTGTAACTCCACAAATAGGAGAGAGAATATTGTGTGTGTGAAGTTGTGGGTTGGAGGCTAGTCTAAGCCCACCCACAAAACTCTTTGAAACTCGAAAGCCTACTAAGGATATCTTGGTGCACAACGGGCTACTCTAAGCCCTCTCACTACATTGACTCAACTCACTTTGGATTCCAAGAAGCTTCCATTTTATCTTCAAAGTTTGCAGATATTTTGAAGTGGTATTTTTTGCACTCAACATGTCTTTGGCATGTGTTATTAAATACTTTTGAAATTCATTTTGCCACTTGAAGGCATAGATGAACATGCTTTTTAGCTCTTCTCCGTGTGCTTTCTTATCAAGGAAGTGTTTTTTAACACTTACCACTTACTTTTGGAAATTTCAAGCGTAAGATCTATTGTTCAAGCTTTCAAGAGCATCCCCAAGTTTATAATGTCAAAGAAAGAAGCAATCTCCTCATTGATGGTAGCTTATTTACCTTCTTGTATGCCCTTTTTATGCCAGAGGAAGAACACTTAGATGGCTCAAAATTAGAATATATGGAAAGATATCATGCATTCATACATGTACATGGATCTTCTCCATGAACTTGTAGATGGGCCAGAACCTAAACTTGATAAGGTCAAAGATTTAGAGTCTTGGAATATTTGGAATGTCAAGGTTAAATGAGCATTAGGTCAAATTCTTCTTGTTATACATTATGGAATATGTTGAACAATGCATTGTTGGAGTGTTAATTTATTAATGTATTAATGTGTTTTGCTGTTTTTGATATAGGAGCTGAAGGTTCGTGAGGGCATGAAAGCATGAAGGGCAGACATCAATAATCCGACTTTAGGGCGGACATCAATAAATCTGATTTATAATTTAGTTTATAAATAAATCCACGTAGAAGTTTCTATTGTTAGAAATAATAGTGGTTAGAATAAGGGTCATTGTAGACCGTAGTTTCTGATATTAAAAGCAATGCTTATTACAAAAGTCACCAAATTTTAGTTTCATGCATGCTTTTCAAAGCTACTCTCATGTAACCACTCTTTTCGACGTAATCAGAAATTCCTATAAATACATGCACTCTGTGGATTGTCGAAACAGAGTGCATGGGGTGAGATTGTACCCAATACTGCGTTCGGTCTCGTCTCTTGCTGTCTTTGCTTTCTTGTGTGTTTTCTATGTTTACAACCTCTGTGTGCGTGTGAGCAAGATCCTCATAATAGATGTTATACATTATGGAATATGTTGAACAATGCATTGTTGGAGTGTTAATTTATTAATGTATTAATGTGTTTTGGTGTTTTTGATATAGCAGCTGAAGGTTCGTGAGGGTGTGAAAGCATGAAGGGAGGACATCAATAATCTGACTTTAGGGCAGACATCAATAAATCTGATTTATAATTTAGTTTGTAAATAAATCCGCGTAGAAGTTTCTATTGTTAGAAATAGCTAGAAAAATAGTGGTTAGAATAAGGGTCATTGTAGACCACAATTTTTGATATTAAAAGAAAGGCTTTCTACGAAAATCACCAACTTTTAGTTTCACGCATGCTTTTCAAAGCCGCTCTCATGTAACCACTCTTTTCGACGTAATCAGAAATTCCTATAAATACATGCACTCTATGGATTGTCAAAACAGAGTGCATGGGGAGAGATTGTACCCAATACTGCATTCGGTCTCGTCTCTTGCTGTCTCTATTTTCCTTTGTGTTTTTTGCATTTGCTACCTCTATGTGTGTGAGAGCAAGATCCTGATAACAGTGGTATTAGAGCCTTGAACCTGTCACTACAGAGGATCTGATTCTCTTCATTTTGGCGAGTTGATCTCTATTTCACTCTTCTCTGTTCACGATCCTCTAAATCCGATTCCCGTTTTTGTTTCCGTTTCTGTTTCTTGTTTCTTGTTTCCGTTTTTGTTTTTGTTTTTGTTTCTATTGCCGTTGCCGTAGCGGTTTCTGTTTTTGTTTTTGTTTCTATTCCAGTTCCAGAACCTACGTTTATACCTATGTTTACACCTATGTTTACACCTACGTTTACTCCTTAATCCACACCTACGTTTACTTCTTCAAGGCTTCGACTAAGGCATAGAACTTAGGCCTAACTTAAGGCATAGTTAAGGCATTACTTTGGCATCTTTGGCACCCAAAGGCTCCATTGGCAATCGTTGGTAGCTGTTGGCTATGCGCGAGCGAAGTTTAATGTATGAGTGGCAATAAGGACTTTCTGATTCACCAAGGTGGGAGGATTTGAACCCACAACCTCACCCACACAAGGGAAGTGTTTTTACCACTACACTATCTCATTGTGTTGTCACTCTACTTCTCTTTTCTTATATTTAACACAACTTTCATCTCTTTCTTACTTTTTCAAGTCCCAAGAACAACTATTCCTTTTTACATTTTAACTCAAAGAAACTAAAAAATTGTTTTTACATATTTAGCAAGAGGGTTTTGCCTCTACATCCTCATGGACCTTATGAATAACATGGAGGATTTTGGCAAATCACCTCTACCTGAGGTCACACTCGAGCAACAATTACAGCTCCTACGGCACCAACTATGAGGTGCTCAGAACGAGATCCGAAAATGCGACTAGATACTCGAAAAGATGCAAACTGATGAAGACAACCTTACGAGGGTGGTCAAAGCTATTGTCTCTGCCCAGTCGGATGGCAAACATTCCAAATTTTCCGTTAATAATTACCAATTTTTATGGTTTTGCCATTAATTATTTAGTAGGAAATGCTCAACTCTGGTGGAATGTCATGTGGCATAGTACTAAGCATCCAACAACATGGAAGGCTTTCCAAGAGAAAGTGAAGGATTCTTTTCTTCCTCCTCAATACCATATGCATGTTTGACGTGCATGGATGACCCTTACATGCAAGGAGGTTGATATGGTTACTACCTACATGGAGTGCTTCTGGCAAAATTTACTATTGGTTCGAATGCTTGAAGATGTACCGGAGAATAGCTTGCAGCGAAAATATGAAGATGATTTGGAGGTTGGAATCCAAGCTAAGCTTCACCCCTTACATCCTACAACCCTCAACGAGGCTATATCTTTCGCCTATGATGCAAAGAAAGAATTCCACTCCATAGCCAAGTCACTCCATCTACAATAACCAGGTCAATGACCACTTTTTGTTAAACCAAATCTTCCCATGAAACATACTTTTAATCCCCCATCTTACCCTAGTTTTCCTCATCCACTACAACCAATTACTCAACTGCACCTATTGCTTCATCTCTCCAACCTACCAAACCACCTACCCTACAAACTTCAGTGATGGATGCCCAATAGACGCGACCATGAATCACGTGCTTGAATTGTGGCAAACCTAGACATACAAAAACAAAGTGCCGATTAAGACCTCTTAACATGAAACCAGCTGTAGCTCAATTACATAACATGGAGTCCCATAATGAAGAAATTCCTCCTCTTTGGATAGAGAAACCATTGGAGAAGGAATTAAGTACCTTGGGTAACGATATCTCTCTTCATTCTCTGCTTTCATGCAAGGTACTATAAACAACAAACTCCTTAAAATTCTACATGACGATGATAGGTCACGTGACTTCATTTCACATTTATTAGTACAAGAACTTAAATTAAAAACGTTTCCTTCTTTGTATAAAGTAAAAGTTGCATTTCAAGGTAATCGTTATAATGTAACACGATAAGTGAAAAATGTTACAATTAGCATAGGCCCATATGTTGATTCACGAACATTTTTAATTGCACATTTGCAATCTTACCATGTTATACTAGGTATGCCTTCTCATCATCATTATAACACATGGATTGACTACCATACACATACCTTTAATTTTGAATTTAAAGGTCAAATCATTACTCTGTCTGCACGGCATGATTTCCAACCATTTTCGTTGATTAGTCATACTCAAATAAAACATGCATTTAGGAGGGGATTCAATTCATGCATTGTCTTTGTCAATGTCATCAATGATTATACGCATACACTTCTTGATGCACATAAACCTTTCATGACTACTTATAAGGATCGTTTTATGTCTGAGTATCCCTCTGAACTACCACCATCTTGAGGATCCTTTGACCATAACATAGACTTAGTCCCTGGTAGTTCTTCTCCTCATAAAGCACCTTATAGACATGGCCCACTACACCAGAAGGAAATAGAAAACCAAGTAAAAGACCTACTACAGAAAGGACTTATAATGCTTAGTTCTTCCCCATTTGGAGCACCAGTTCTCTTAGTAGAGAAGAAGAATAAAACTTATTGAATGTGCATTGATTATAGAGCCCTTAACAAGATCACAATAAAGAATAGATACCCCATTCCTCGAATAGATGATCTTTTAGATGAATTACGAGGAGCTCGTGTCTTTAGTAAAATTGATCTCAAATCACGATACCATCAGATTCGTATGGTACAAAGTGATATTTTTAAGACTCCATTTAGAAGTCAAACAAGCCATTATGAATTTATGGTAATGCCCTTTTGACTTACTAATATCCCAACTACATTTGCACGAATGATGAATAACATTTTTCTTGATTTTCAAGATTTTGTTCTTGTATTTTTCGATGATATACTTTTTTACAGTAAGAATGATAGTGAGCATGAGAAGCATCTTAAAGCAGTTTTTCATTTACTATGAGAAAACACAGTCTACGCTAATCCTAAAAAGAGTTACTTATTTTGATGTAAAGGTGTGGATGTGGATCCAAAAAAGATTAAAGTTATAGTAGAATGGCCTACGCCACATCAGTCATTGATGGTCATTCTTTTCTTGGGTTGGCTATTTTCTATATGAAGTTTGTTCAAAATTTTTCTTATTTAGCATTGCCCCTTACCTTGTTATTGAAAAAGAAAATAAAATTTGCATGGGGACTTACCCAACAACAATCCTTTGAGAAACCCAAACATGCACTTTCATATGCACCTATTTTACAATTACCTGATTTTTCACAACCCTTTCATGTTGTTACTGATGCTAGTGGTTCAGGGATAGGTGCAGTTTTAATGCAAAATGATCATCCCATTGCATTTGAGAGTAGGAAGCTTAAGCCCACAGAAAAGAATTATAGTACATATGATAAAGAATTGTTAGCAGTTGTGCATGCTTTGCAAATTTGGAGACACTATCTTATGGGCGTTGAGGTCTTAATCAAAACCGATCAACAGGATATTAAGCATTTATTAAATCAGCCCTTAATCTCTGATCACCATCTTAAATGGGCATCATTCATTCAAAATTTCCAACCCATGATCCAATATCAGCCTAGTAAAGCTAATGTTGTAGCTGATGCTCTTCGCCAATTTCCTTTACATTCTGTTATTTTGCATAATATTTTTTCATCCAAATACATTCTTTTCAAGAAATGGTTTCCACTTATGCATCTAATTTGTATTTTTCACGTGCATGGCATGACTTCAAGAATGGTGCACCTTTATCTGATGAACATTATACATTTCATAATGGTTTTCTTTATTTTCAACATAGATTATGCATAACCCAAGCTTTTAAAGATTTTTTCATCAAAGAAATGCATGAACCATCTTACATGGGTCATAGAGGCATACAAAGCACCATTTCTGCGTGGAAAAATTTCTTCTTTTGGCCACACATGGAAAAAGATATTGCACATTATGTTTCTCAATGCATTGTATGTCAGCGTGTAAAACATCATCATGGTAAACCATTTGGGTTACTAATGCCACTTCCCATTCTGAACGAACCATGGGAACAAATTTCTATGGATTTTATCACAGGTCTTCCCATCACTTCCTCCCATAATGATATCATTTGGACAATAGTTGATAGGTTTAGTAAATATGCATATTTCATTCCATGTAGGAAAACTTTGTCTGCACCTCAGGCTCCAAAATTATTCATTAAATGCATTTTCCCACATCATGGATTTCCTAAAGTAATGTTATCTGATCGTGATGTTAGATTTTGTAATCATTTTTGGGTTTCCTTATTTCCACATTTTGGTTCTAAAATAGATTTTAGCTTTGCATTTCATCCCAAAAGTAATGGACAAAGTGAGGCTACAAATAGTACTATTCTTGATTTATTACATTGTTATTCATTAGATAATCCAACTAATTGGAATGAAAATTTTCCATTGCTTCAATTTGCTTACAATAACACCACACACACCACTATTGGTCGTGCACCTTTTGAAATTGTTTATGGTAAAAAGCTTCCCACTCCCATGTCACTCACCGAAACCGACATTGCGATGGCTGATTCTATTGCTCAAGTACACATTTCTATACTTCACAATGTTCACGAGAACATTAGGAAAAGTCAAGTGTGATACACACGTAATACCAATACTAAACGATTAGCCAAGGATTTCAAGAAAAATGATCTTGTATGGTTGTGTATGATTAAAAGATGTCTCAAAACTATTTTGCAGCATCCTAAAATTAAACTTGCACCATGCTATTATGGACGCTTTTGCATTATAGAAAAAATTAATGATAATTCATTTAGATTAGATATACCATATCATTGGAATATACATAAATCTTTTCATATTAGTTTACTTAAACCATTTAAAGGTACTTTACAGCTCACCCCACTTCTTGATGACCCTCCTTTGATTGAAGAACAATCTGAAATCTTAGTTCTTGAGAAAATAATTGATCATGATATCACTACTACACACACATGTACTCAATACCATTGATATTTGGTTGAGTACAAAAATCACTCTATTGAAGAATGTCAATGGATACATAAAACACACTTAGCACCTCATTATGACCATTTAATTTTTGCATTGCATAGCTAATAGCAATAGTGCACCGGGTGGTAAACTCCTCTATCATGACATATGTGGAGCACTCTTGAGTGAGGAGATTCATAGAAAATCTATGGTTGGCACTCAAAGTGGAGATGCATATAATGTTCATGATTCTTACCAAGGAAAGAATCAACAACGTGGCAGGAGCAAGAACAAGGAAAAGAATGGTCAACGGAATAAGAGTAGAAGTAAATCAAGGAAGACGGATATCGAATTCCATTATTGTTATAAGAAGGGACACATGAAGAAAGAGTGTTATGCATTAAAGAATGGTAATGGTAAAGGATAGAATGTTGATGGGCATGTTAAATAGTTGCCTGCACCATCTACTTAAACTATGAAGATTGAAGAAAGTAATGTTATTTCTGATGATGTTGATGTGTTGACACTTGATATTACTCTCCCAACTGAGTCTCTTATGGTTAATTCTCTTTCTCACACCTGGCTGCTAGATTTTGGTGCTGCTTTCCACATGACACCACATACAGAACGATTGTCTAATTATGCAGCAAAGTCTCTTGGCACCGTGAGACTTGGTGATTCTTACTAGTGTGATGTTGTGGCGATTGGAGATGTGGTTGTGCAGTTCATTGATGGTTCAAAATTTACTATGCATAATGTATGCCATGTACCTCAGTTATCATGCAGTTTGATGTCAGTTGGTCAACTTGATGACCTTGGTTACAAGGTGGTCTTCTATGCTCAATCCTTTTGCATATCAAAGGGCAATGTGGTTATTGCAAAAGGAAACAAAGTTGGCTCACTTTATCATTTATTTGTATCACAGAAAGAACACTTGTTAGCTGTTACTGAACAACCTATGGCTTGTATTTGGCATGGTCATTTGGGGCATATATCTCGTAGTGGAATGGAAAATCTTTCTCATTTTGGCTACTTACCTGTGTTATCTTTCTCCGATTTTTCATTTTGTGAGCATTGTCAATATTGAAAGAAAACTAGAAATGTGCATAGAATGCCCATCAATTTATCATTTAGATCTCATTCATACAGATGTGTGTGGTCCTATGCCAACTAGGTCCTTAGGTGGTTCTCTTTACTTTGTCACTTTCATAGATGATGCTACTAGAAAATTTTGGGTATATCCTATCAAATCAAAGGATGAGGTATTCCCTACTTTCAAAAAATGGCTTGCTTTAGTTGAGACTAAAAAAGGAACTAAGCTTAAGACTTTATGTTCAAATAATGGGGGTCAGTATATCTCACATGAACTCAGCCTTTTTTGTCAGTCTAGAGGGAGTCATAGAGAGTTTACATCTCCTTGTACCCGAGTACAGAATGGTGTAGGTGAGATGATGAATAGAACTATTCAAGATAGAGTAGTGTCTATGTTGCATCATGCAAACCTCTCACAAGGTTTTTGGGTAGAAACAATATTGACTGTATTTCATGTGATTAACCTTTCACCTAGGACTGCGAAAGGTTTGAAAGTGGCACAAGAGTTATGGATGTAAAAAGATGACTTCACTTGTGTAGTGAGTTTGATGCTATCTTTTTAGAGTAGACTTGGATTTATCCTTGTTCTTCTTCTTGAAGCAATACTTTTCTATGTTGAAGCTTGCCATAAAAAGTGCAAGTCATTAGGTGAAAAAATGAACCCTCCTTGGCCTTTTAGATTAAGGGCTGACTAGTGATCCACCAATAAGAGAAGAGCAGTGGACACAGTCTAGTGTGGTTGGTGTGGTTGGTGTGGATTTCCGTTGGAAAAAGGAGTGTTTCCTTTCTAGCCCTTGGATCAAGGCTATGATCTAGTGGTTGAGGTTGATCCCACTTTGAAAAGGTGCCTTTCTTTCTACACTGTTGGATTAGAGCACGATCCGATAGATGAGAGAAGAAGGCACAGTCCTTCAACATGATCTTTATCTCCTCCCTTAGATTAGAGCATAATCTGACACCTCTCATAGCCTTCCAATGAGGCTCAGCGTCGAATGCGGCCGCCCCTTGGATCTTGAGAAGATCCAACGGCCCCAATCTTGCAAAAATTATGCTCAGCCCCGGATGCAGCCATTCATTGGATCTGAAGAAGATCCAATGGTGCAAGTTTTTGTAGAAGCTCTTCCTTCTACGCGTCCCTCCTCCCAGCGACTTGCCATAAATTGAACTTTTCTGCCATGAATTTCAACTTGAGCCGTCGATCTTAATCATCCTATGGCTATGG
This sequence comes from Ceratopteris richardii, assembly GCA_020310875.1. Lineage (NCBI taxonomy): Eukaryota > Viridiplantae > Streptophyta > Polypodiopsida > Polypodiales > Pteridaceae > Ceratopteris > Ceratopteris richardii. The sequence goes on from CM035441.1 coordinate 69,667,380, forward strand.
TTAAGTGGAATTGAAGAGCCCCAAAATACCACTAGTGGTTTATAATTTCCTCTGAATCCCAAAAAAATTAATTTTAATCCCTAAAAATTAGGGATCCTTGCAAGACCCATCAAGGGCTCACTTTTTCCCATAATGTAATCTTCTTCTTTCCCATGTCCTTAGACTCTTCATTGACTTTGTGAATTTTATCCTTGTGGAAAGTAGCTTTGGCCTTCATAAATGTTTGTTGTGTAGCTTGAGTCTTTTGCCTAGAGTCATGAAGAAGAAAAAGTTTCCTTACTTCTCCCCAAGTAAGTTCTTGACCTCTTTTATACTAAGTGATCACAAATGTCTCATACTTCCTAGGAAGCGTCTGAAGAAATCTAATGGCCATATGTCTTCACTTGAGATCTTTCTCTTGGGAAAGATGGATGGATGCTCCAAGAGACTAAGTAGGTACTGCTAAAACCTGCTTTGTACCAGCCCTCTTTTACTTTAGGCTGATAAGTAGACCTCCTTAGCTTTCCAATGACACCATAAAATGGCCTATGTACTTTGGAAATGATGTGTGTAATGATTGAACCAAAACAAATAACTTTGAAGCTCACAAACTCAAGAAAACCTTCTATTTATGTCTTGACACCTACTGGGTATTTTCCTCAGTATGACCACCACAGTAGGAATTGGAAAACTTCCTTTTAGAGGTATCTAACTAGCTTAGTAAGCTAACTATTCCAAGTAGAATGATATAAAAGGATAAGCTATGCTAAGAGAAATCAATTTAGCAAGTTAAGCTATACCCCCGATTGTTTAGGACTGTAGCAGATATTGACTAGTGATCACCTGGATGACGATTTCTCTGAAATGGCTGAATAGAATCTCTTCAAAATTTAGAAGCATGTAGATAAATTTAAGCTGAATCCAACAAGCTTTGAATCACTGAATTTGGGGAAGAATTGACTGAGATATGCACTTCACAAGTTGACAGACTTTTGAGTAGTATGACAAAGAACTCAGAAATGAACAATGTGGATGTATGTATTAATGAACACTTGTATACAAATGCATTGGCATGAAAATCATTGCCTAATGGTGTAGATAGGCATAGGCTAGAGTGTAGGCCTCACACACACACACACACACTCAGAATTACTGATGAGAAGCTCGGGAATAATGAGTTCTACCCGCGACTTTTCCATGTCCATTTTTATAAGGAATGAGTAAAAATTTGAATTCAAATTCAAACTTTTGGCTCCCTATGATCAAGCTCCTATATCCTAGGAGATATTCATTCAATCAAATAGCTAACGTTTTGCACGAATCCTTGTGGTAGGTGATTACAAAAGATTCCAAGTCAATTTGACTTTTACAAGGAGATAAAGTGGTAATTAACCACTAGTACTAGTTCCTATGCTTCTTCACATATGTAGGGTTTTCAAGATGTCTTTCAAGCCAAGTGTTTAGGCTTGTGATTTACACCAACAGCTCCCCCTCAAGCCAAACATTTTGTCTTGGTCTTAATCTTCAATCTTCATGTATATCCTGCAATCCAATCATTGCTTTGAACCTGCAAAGTTTGGTTCCATCCAAAGCTTTAGTCAACAAATCTGCACATTGCATGTTGGTTGATACATAGGTCAGTTGAATATCCTTGCTTATCAACTTCTCTCTCACATAATGGTAATGGACCTCTATATGTTTGGTCCTAGCATGAAAGATAGGATTAGCTGCAAGGTGAAGAGAACTTGTATTATCTCCAAATATTATTGGAGACCTAGTAAATAAACCCAATTCAATTCTGTATACAAAAGCTTAATCCAAATAGCTTCTTATGTGGCATTAGCCAGCCCTCTATACTCTGCCTCTGTACAAGACAATGCAACAGTTGGTTGCTTCTTTGCAGACCAAGATATTGGTTTATCACCTGCAAAAGAAATATATCCAGAAGTGCTCCTCCTATCATCCTTGCATCCTGCCCAATCTGCATCTGAATAAATTTTGATATCAATATCTGAAGTGTAAAGGAAATACAAACCATGGTTCTGTGTACCCTTGAGATACTTCAAGATTCTCTTTGCAGCCTCTAAGTGAGGTATCCTTGGCTTGTGCATAAATTGACTTAGCACACTAACTCCATATGCAATACCTATCCTTGTTAAGGTAGCATAGTTTAAGTTACCCACCATACTTTGATAACCTCTAATGTCATTGACTTGATCACCTTCATGGGCACTTAATTTTAAGTTTACCTCCATTAGAGTGCTTGCTACTTTAGCATCGTGCAAGTGAAACTTCTTCAACATATCCTGTATGTATTTTTTTTGAGTAATGTATATTCCTGAGTTAGTATAAACTAACTCAAGCCCAAGAAAATACTTCAATAGACCAAGATCATTGATCTTGAACTCCTTCATCATCTGGCTCTTGATTTGTCTGATTCCATTTACATCATTACCTATAATGATGATGTCATCAACATAAACACAAAGGTATATTACCTCTGAATTACTTCTCTTCATGAATAGAGAAGTATATGCCTTGCTCATGACAAATCCTTGGTCTTGGAGGTATGTAGCTAACCTGTAATTCCATGCCCTAGGTGCCTGCTTCAATCCATATAAAGCCTTTTTTAATTTGCAAACATATGTTACCTTCTTAGGGTCATCATAGCCAGGAGGTTGTGACATATATACCTCCTCTGAAATCCATCCATTCAAGAAAGCATTCTTGACATCCAATTGGTCCATATTCAAATTTTTTGATGCAGCCACACTTACCAACACTCTGATTGTTGGCATCTTGGCCACATGAGAAAATGTCTCTTCATAGTCAATGCCTTTGGTTTGTGCAAAACCCTTGGCTACCAATCTGGCTTTGTACCTATTAATTGTGCCATCAGAATTTCTTTTGAGCTTATAGATCCACCTAGATCCTATTACCTTCATGGAGTCCTTCTTAGGTACTAACTCCTGTGTGTCACTCTCCTTGAGTGCTTCAATCTCCTCATCCATAGCTTCTTTCCATTCTGATTTAGTTATGGCTTCTTCATATGATCCTGGTTCTTCATTTGACAAATCTTTGGTAAGATAAACAAAATGTTTAGTAACAAGAGATGTATCATACCCATATTTGATAGGTTTTTTGCTTTCTCTTTGTGATCTTCTGATTGATTTGAGTTGAAGATTCAGGTATGTCTTCAAGTTTCTTCATCTTCATTTTGTCCTTGGACTTCCATGCCTTGAACTCTTCAAGGTTGATAGTATCTTCATCATCTAAACTTGAGGCTTCATTCTGAGTAGGTTCCTCCTTTGCAAGTTTTGGAAACTCCTCTTCCAAATCATAGGGTAATTTAACCTTCCTGCATTCATTCTCATACAAAGAATCATTTTCATCAAAGACAACATCTCTGCTTACCATGAATCCCTTATTGGTAGGGTTATAAAGCCTGTAACCTTTTTGATTTAGATCATACCCAATAAAGATGCACTTTTCAGCCTTTGGGTCTAGTTTACCTCTTATCTGAGAAGGAATGTGTACATATGCTACACATCCAAATATCCTGCAATGGTCAAGTGAGGGTCTCTTATCATGCCATGCTTCATAGGGTGTCATTTCATCAAGAGACTTAGATGGTAATCTGTTTATGAGGTAAGTGGCAGTAGAAATGCTAACTGCCCATAGATAGTTAGGTAATTTTTTCTCATTCAACATAGATCTAGCTGTCTCAACAATTAACCTATTTCTTCTTTCAGCTACCCCATTTTGTTCAAGAGAATACCTTGTGGTTATTTCTCTTTTGATGCCTCTATCCTGCAAGAAGTTTTCAAACTCATTGGAGAAGTACTCACCTCCTCCATCTGACCTTAGCCTCTTCAAATTCTTCCTTGTCTGGTTTTCAACTAGTGCAAGATATTTTTTAAAGCAATTAAATACTTCATCTTTGTGCTTCATGAAGTACAATACAGTCCATCTGCTATAATCATCAATAAAAGATACATAGTACCTTGAACCTAAGACTAAGGGGTCTTTGCTTGGTCCCCATATATCTGTGTGGACAAGCTCTAGGTAATCTTCATGCATGTAACCTTTCCTTGAGAAGGGTAACCTGTGAGACTTCCCAAATTGACAAGCACCACACTTAAAAATCATATGTTGCTTGGATACATTAGGTATTCCAAGCACACATTGATCCCTGCATAATTTCTTCAAGGTTCTTTCTCCTATATGCCCTTATCTTCTGTGCCAAATCTCAAGTTCTGAAAGTGTTTGATCTTTATAACTGTATAGTGCAATATTCTTTGTATCTTCCAACTCAAAAGTGAAAAGTCTACCTGATTTTTCTCCTTTAGCAATCCTCTAGAACCCATGCCTTGGATCCTCCGCAAATGCTCCATATTGGTTGAATCTAACCTGCAAACCTTTCTCCACAATCTTTCCAACACTCATCAGATTTTTGGTAATGGTTGGTACATAGAGTACCCTGCTGAACAAATTCTGATTTCCATCACAAGTCTTAACATTTCCAACTTTAACTACTGAATGCTTGATGTCATCACCTGTTTGGACTTGATGCTTACCTTTTGGTTCCTCAAGATCAGAGAGTAGTGCTACATTGCCAGCCACATGATTTGAGCACCTTGATTTTGAAGTCATGTTCATGATCAGAAGAGAGTCATCCTGCTCCTCTGTGTAGTTGTTGTAGTCCTTTCTGGATTTGAATCCTCCTTGGTAGTTGCCATCGTAATTATTGTTGTAATTTTTGTTGTAGTTGTTGTTGTAGCCTTGGTGATGGTTGAATCTACCTGTTGACTATGAGTATCCACCTCCTTGGTATCCTCTTCCTCTCTGATTCTTGTAATTCCTGAAACAATCATCTGTAGTATGATTCGATAAACCACAAATGTTACATGGTGAGGAGTTATAGGATCTCCCCCTACCTTGCTTACCTCCTCTGCCCTTTACTCTTGATGATCTACCTCTCCCTGTATAGTTGGCTTGGGAGGTAGAGCCTTCATCTTCAACCTTCTTGTTCTTGCCTTTATCTTTAGACTTCTTATCAGTGTATAGGGCAGAAGAGTTATTACCTTTGGATGTATCTCCATTCTTGTTGAGCTTTGCTTCATGAGTAAACAATGGTCCCATGAGAGTTGTAAGATCTGGAATTTGCATGTCCATGTAAAGGTCCATGGTAGTGGTGAAGCTTTTCCATTTGTCATCAGCCTTGATCCCATTGATCACTTGCCTTATAATCTGCTCTTCTTCAATTTCTTCTCCTATGCTTGCTAACTGATCTGCCATATCTTTAGTCTTGGTCACAAATTCTGAAACAGCTTGCTTAGGTTGCTTCCTTAATGTTGTGAATTCAATCCACAACTGATTTTTCCTAGCCCTTGTGTTGGAGGACAAATATGATGACAAGGTTTCCCAAGTCTCTTGGCTTGTCTTACAATTTCTAATATGTGGCAAAAGAAAATCAGAGATGGAGTTGAGTAAATAATACCTTGCCAATGCATCCTTAGCACACCATGTGTTGAGCTTTTCATGTTCTTCCTTGGTTGGTAATTCTCTTGTTTTTGAATGACGGCAATTCCTCATCTCCTGAGATGTACCCATAGAGACTCCTTCCTTGTAAGTAGGTCTTCATTCTTAGAGACCATGCTTGATAGTTGTTCCTATCCAATTTATCAATAAATGAAGGAAAACCATCTCCCATTTTACCTTAATTTGCTCTGATACCACTGTTGGGAAAGATGGATGGATGCTCCAAGAGACTGAGTAGGTACTGCTAAAACCTGCTTTTGTACTAGCCCTCTTTTACCTTAGGCTTGATAAGTAGACCTCCTTAGCTTTCCAATGACACCATAAAATGGCGTATGTACTTTGGAAATAATGTGTGTAATGATTGAACCAAAACAGATAACTTTGAAGCTCACAAACTCAAAAAAACCTTCTATTTATGTCTTGACACCTGTTGGGTATTTTGCTCAATATGACCAGCACAGTAGGAATTGGAAAAATTCCTTTTAGAGATATCTAATTAGCTTAGTAAGCTAACTATTCCAAGTAGAATGATGTAAAAAGATAAACTATGCTAAGAGAAATCAGTTTAGCAAGTTAAGCTATACCCCCGATTTTTTAGGACTATAGCGGATATTGATTAGTGATCACCTAGATACAGATTTCTCTGAAATGGCTGAATAGAATCTCTTCAAACTTTACCATCATGTAGATAACTTCAAGTTGAACCCAAGAAGCTTTGAATCTCTGAATGTGGTGAAGAATTGACCGAGATATGCACTTCACAGTTGACAGACGTTTGAGTAGTATGACAAAGAACTCAGAAATGAACAATGTGAATGTATGTATTAATGAACACTTGTATACAAACACATTGGCATGAAAATCATTGCCTAATGGTGTAGATAGGTGTGGGCTAGAGTGTAGGCCTCACACACACTCAAAATCACTGATGAGAAGCTCGGGAATAATGAGTTCTACCCGTGACTTTTCCGTGTCCATTTTTATAAGGAATGAGTAAAAATTTGAATTCAAATTCAAACTTTTGGCTCCCTATGATCAAGCTCCTATATCCTAGGAGATATTCCTTCAATCAAATAGCTAACGTTTTCCATGAATCCTTTTGGTAGGTGATTACAAAAGTTTCCAAGTCAATTTGACTTTTACAAGGAGATAAAGTGGTAATTAACCACTAGTACTAGTTCCTATGCTTCTTCACATATGTAGGGTCTTCAAGATGTCTTTCAAGCCAAGTGTTTAGGCTTGTGATCTACACCAACAGTTTCATCCACAAAGTGCAAACTTTCTTTGGTAATCTTCAAATTGGGCTACCACCTTTGCGATGATATCTTGAAGACAAATAGTAAGATTATGAAACTCTTCCTCTAAAGCAAAAATCTTGGAAGCAATTTTATCTTCATTTAGACTTGCCAGTGTGTCCCAAGATACTTTGGAAGTCTTAGATGTAGTAATGTGATCCTTAGTCAATTCAGCACATGCTAGAACTATTATCAAGATCTTGCTCACACGCACACAGAGGTTGCAAATGTAGAAAACACACAGGAAAATAGAGACAACAAGAGACGAGACCGAACTCAGTATTGGGTACAATATCCCCCCATGCACTCTGTTTCGACAGTCCACAAAGTGCATGTATTTATAGGAATTTTGGATTACGTAAAAAAGAGTGGTTACATGAGAGCGGCTTTGAAAAGCATGCGTGAAAGTGAAAGTTGGTGACTTTCATAGAAAGCCTTTCTTTTAATATCAGAAATTGTAGTCTACAATAACCCTTATTCTAACCACTATTTTTTATAACTATTTCTAACAATAGAACCTTCTACGCGGATTTATTTACAAACTAAATTATAAATTGGATTTATTGATGTCTGCCCTAAAGTCAGATTATTGATGACTGCCCTTCATGCTTTCACGCCCTCACGAACCTTCAACTGCTATATCAAAAACACCAAAACACATTAATACATTACTAAATTAACACTCCAACAATGCATTGTTCAACATATTCCATAATGTATAACATGCCCCTCAGTTGAAAAAGCAACTGGCCTGAGTTGATAAAGTAAAATAAACATGGATGGCCAATCACATGTTTCATCACTAACTTACCTACACTGCTTTCTTTCTTTATGGAAACCAAGGACATTAAATCAAGGATTACCTTTAAGAAGAGAAAAACCCCCCAAAAAAAGAAAAAAAGATAAGAAAATGAAATTAGGAATCTCTTCTACATGCATCCTAACATTAGACATTTGTGATACTCGATGAAAAGGATTCTCAAACTATAGGCAATACTATCTTACCACTATGTAAGTTGGGTTCAACGATGGGGTGTTTAGTGGCTTTTAGGAACGCTAGACAAAATGCGATATGGAAAATATGGAGGGAGAGAGTTTCTCTTAACTTCAAAAGTCTCCAAAATATTTTTTCATTGATTGATACCTTACCCTATTAGATAAACTATGATATATAAGAGTATTATGCCATGTGAACACATGTTAAAATTTTTTCTTCAAGGACAAAATACATGAATAAATGAATCCCAGATGAAGGGGATGTAAAGAGTACATGCATGGAAGCAAAACGAAAAGAAGAGTGTACTCACAAAATGAAAGAGTAAGACTCAAAAGTGAGTGGACCATGAAATGGGAAACCTCACAAGGATAAGAGTGAGCTTGCCAAGAGCATGGAGTAGGATCCTCAATCATCTAACCAAGTACAAAGGGGGGGAGAGGCCCTCCTTATATAGATTTGGAGTGGGCTCTCCAAACTACATCATATGTGGGATAATTACCCTTCAAGGATAATGAATATGTAGGAAGAAGCAAATGGCAAGGTACCCAAATACAAAGAGATATAATATAAAAATCAAAATGAACAAGAAATGGAGTATATCTTGGATACAAAAGGGTAATACACTCTCATATTCTCAACACCCCCTTTGGAAGTGCATTTTGTAGAGTATGGTGGTGGCTATGGTCTGAGAGAAATGTCCACCATGGGTGTAGCATCAACAACAACATGAGCTCCAAATAGAATGTCCCCATGTGGAAATCCATAGCCTCCTAATGGGATGGACCATGTGTCATCGCCAAGTACTACATAAGATGTCCACCACATTGATCAAATAGAGGCTCCATAGGTATTCCAGCAACGAAGTATAGGAATGGAACAAGATCTAACTAGAGAAGATTAGCTCCATGGGACATACGAAGGATAACTCTATATGGTATGTGGGAACCTCCAAAGCTTTGACAATATCAACCATGGGATGTGTATTGCCAAAAAGTAGGTCGTGTAAGAATGAAATGAAAAAGACGAAGTGTGAAATTATAATCACATGGTAGTATATTTGTATGTTGTAGTCTCTCATGGAATGTACAAAGTCCTCATAATGTGACTAAAAGTGAGGGGAAATGAAAACCTTTGATGGTAGGATAGGAGGTGTAGCTATGTATAGTGTAAACTAAGACTCTATCTTTGAATCATCATGCTCCAAAATTTTACCATGATGGAAATTCATGTACAAAGAGAGCATGCCCACATAGTGTGACTGTCAAGTAGTGGAATGATGCCCCTCTAAAGAAGAAATGGAAGGATCTAGATGTTGAGAATAATCCACAAGGGATGAATAGTTAAGAGTATTCATAAAAGGTGTAGTCTCTCGTAATTGTAACATAATCATTCTTAGGCTCATAGAGATTGTATGCATTATAACGATCACTATAACCCATGAAAATGTATTGCTTATACATACATCATGGACTTGCACTTAGGCATCAGTACCAAAGACTTTGAAATAGCTGACACTCAACTTCTTTTGAAAGTAAGCCTCAAATGGATTTTGGTTCTTCAAAACATGTGAGAACCCTCTATTAAGAATCTATAATCTTGTGTGCACAACTTCACCCCAAAACTTTAGTGAAAGTTGCTTTTGATGAAGCATCGAGTTGGCCATCTCGATCACACTTCAAATCTTCTATAGAGCAATACCTTGCTAAGTTTTGTTCTTTCTTGGTACTTAATACCTTTTTGCCTCAAATACTTTGAGAAAAGTTCGTTGAGAAATGCACTATCTCTGTTTGATTGGATGGTCTTCAAGGAACTTGGAAATTCTTTTTGAAGTGTCTATGTCCACTCCTTGAACTTGGAAAGTGCATCTTATTTATGTTTAAGTGAATAAACCACCCAAGTGTACCTAGTGAAGTCATCCACTATCAAGGAGAAGTAAAATGACCCACTTCAGGATGGTGTATGCCTAAGTCCACAAATATCACCATGGACAAATGCTAAGGGTTTAGATGAGAAAATGGATCCTTCCATAGGTAGAGGGATAAATATCTACTTAGCACATGATGGGAAATTTAATTCCACTTGTGCGATCCTGGGTAAACCCATGACAAGATGACTTTAAGAGATCTTTGTTCAGTGAGAGATGTGTCCAAATCTGAAGTGCCATGAGCTAAAGCTTGATTCCTTGGACATGAAACTTGAGAGTTTGTATAGACCATTGTCTTTGAATGCTTGAGCTATGGCTTCTTTGGATTCACGATCGATGAGTTGAAATTTATTATTGTCAAATTGCACCATCATGGTGCACTTAGTATGCACCTTCACCAAGAGAAGGTTTCTAAAAACGTATGCTACATAAAGAACATCTTTAAGTGACTTGATCTCACCTTGTAAGTTTATGAATTGAACTTCTGATCTTTGTTGGATCTCAATGTTATTGTTACTGTCCATGTGAAAGGCCAAATGGCCACTGGACACTTCTTTGTATATGTTCTTTAATAAAAGATATAGTGGCCTATTCAGTCACAGATTGTAAGTTCGACCGCATTTGTAAGTCCTAAGAAGTTTGTCTTCGTGCTCCGTGTGTACTGTGTTTTTCTGCGTATTTTTGGAGTCTTTGTGTGGAGTACCATATGCAGCCTTAGGAGCATGATTTTCTACTCCGAGGATATCATCGTGGAGATTGTGAGAAGGAGATCACATTGTGGTGCATCGCCATCGAAATACTTCATTGGTATCAGAGTAATTCAACGCAAAAGCTTTGTTCATTTTGTACGAGCGAAGCCAGCACCCCCTCGACTTTCTCCAAGGCTTACGACTGAGGCGGCAACCAAGGCATAGACCTTGGCGTACCTTGTCATCCGCATCGCCAACGTCACCATTGGCTTCATGCGAGGGAGGACCTCAACGATCAAGGAATATAGAGGTTCTCCGTACTTCCCAGAAGGTCAACCATCCCAATACTGTTCCCCCCGATGCTCACTTAACCATGGTTGGCAATCTCTTGCCACTAAACTACACTCTTGTGGTGTCTAAACAAGGGGAAAGACTAAGGTTCACATTACCTTGAACATCAAGAAGAGTGTTCTTTGTACTTCTCTGACATTAAATATCAACCTTTGGGGCTATTTTTTCAGCCACACTTGTGAAACTACAGGTTTCTTGAAAGACTTCAGTTTTGGTGGGAGCAGTCGCTGCAAATTTATGCAAGTTTTTTGAGCCAAAAACATTAGAGTTGATAGAAACTTGTAGGTGTTATTGGCTAGTTTTTTGGGCTGTGCATTCAGCCTTCTAGTTTCATTTTGCTGCATATATTGAGCACATACACATTATGTATGCTTCTATGGATACTGCTTATGTACATCCGTTTGGTCATTGATATAGCGGTTACGTTCTTTGCATAAAGCCTTTTACGTTTGATAAAGAGGGTCGTGGTGAGGTTTTCTTAACTAGGAGACACCCAGATGTCTGGGTCTCTTCGGTGATGTAGGTGGAAGACTTACCCAAACTCACGATAGGAGATGTATGATAGTTGTTCATAGGTGCTTGATAAGCCTAGTTGGCTTCTATTAGGTAACTAATTATATGCACTGGAGTCAGTGATTCACTATGCAAGCAAACATGTCAGTACTTGCATTTTTATGATATTTTGGCACTGGTCATACGCTCATTTTGAGGAGGATACTTTGGCAAAATTTTTCTAGATTTTTGGTTTTGTCAACTATATAGTGGTCGATGTACTCCTTGATACACTTATTTGTTGGTGTTCGGACTCTTCTAGCTCCATTATCATTCCATTCAGTTCTCTACAATCATGGCATCAGAGGTCTCAAGCACATGCGGTGGATCCAGGTCTAGTGCTAGTGTTCCGAGGAGGAGCGCTATAACTTGCAGGGAGAAGACCATTTTGAGATCCAAAAATTGGATGGCACAAATTTTGCTTTATGGAAGAGTCAGATTAAAGATTTGCTAATTCAAAGGAGGCAATGGCAGCTAGTAAATGGAATTTCAAAGAAGCCTGTTGACATGGATGAAGATGATTGGGATGTGTTAGATGAAATGGCCAGGTTTACCATTTGCTTTCGCCTGGGAGATAATGTTTACTTTACATAATTAGACTATGAAAGTGCAAAGGAGCTTTGGAAGAAGTTATGCAATACATATGAAAAAGAGATGGCATCAAATAAAGTCTATCTGATGAGAAAATAATATGACCTTCATATGAAGGACACATATAGTGTTGTTGCTCACCTAAATGAGTTTAATGCTATATTCTCTCAGTTACGGGCTCACAAAATGGATATAGATAATGAAATGAAAGCAGTATTATTGTTATGCAATACATATGAAAAAGAGATGGCATCAAATAAAGTCTATCTAAGGAGAAAATAATATGAACTTCGTATGAAGGACACAAATAGTGTTGTTGCTCATGTAAATGAGTTTGATGCTATATTCTCTCAGTTGCAGGCTCAGAAAATGGATATGGATAATGAAATGAAAGTAGTATTGTTGTTATGCACCTTGCTTTCATCAAATAAAGTCTATCTCATGAGAAAATAATATGACCTTTGTATGAAGGACACAAATAGTGTTGTTGCTCACCTAAATGAGTTTGATGCTATATTCTCGCAGTTACAGGCATAGAAAATGGATATGGATGATGAAATGAATTTAGTATTGTTGTTATGCACGTTGGTATGAAAAGATAGATGCTTATATGATTGCACATGGTTCTGAGAAGAGTCCAACTGAGAGCACCTTATATGTTAAGCGTGCCAATGATGTGCTTTTGATCATTGTTGTCTATGTTGATGACATGCTCCTCAAGGGTCCTATTCAGAAGCATATTGCTGATTTTTAGGCTGTTTTGCATGCCTTATTTGAGATGTCAGATTTGGGGCATTTGCATCACTATTTGGGCATTCAGCTTATGCACGTTTATGGCGGAATAGCTTTATGTCAAACAAAATATATTGACACATTATTGGAGTGTTTTGGCCTTCAGTATTGTAAGCCTATTGCCACTCCTATGGAGACAGGTTTACGATTAAGTCTTCATGATGCTCGAGATGCATTTGATGTTGTTCTCTATTAGGAGGTTGTTGGATGCTTGATTTATTCATTCATTACTCCGTGAGATATTCAGTTTGCTATCTTACATATGAGCAGGTTCATGTATTGCCCATGTGTCAAGCATTAGTAGGTAGTTAAGCACATCTTTTGCTACTTGAGCGGTACCCGGCTACTTGGATTGCTTTATCCCAAGGGGGGATCACTACTACCAGATTTTCATGCTTTTTCTAACTCTGATTGGGCTAGTTGCTATGACACTCATGTGTCCACTAGTGGTTTTTGCTTCATACTTGATAGCTCATGCATATCTTGGTTGAGCAAGAAGCAGCCTACTATGGTCACTTCCAATTGTGAGGTTGAGTATGGGGCAGCTTTCATAGCGACTGTTGAGTGGGTGAGGCTCATACGACTTATGGTTGATTTGGGTGTTGGTGAGTCTTCTTCCACCACCATCTTCATTGATAGGTAGAGTGCACTAGTACTTGCAAGGAACCGTGCGTTTTGTGCTTGCACTAAGCTCATTGAGGTGTTTTGTCATTATGTTAGGGAGAATCTCTCTACTAGAGAGATTAGTTTGGCATATGTGCCCATGCAGGAGAACATTGCAGACCCTTTCACAAAGGATCTACCTCGAGAGAAGTTTGAAGCTTTCTGCAAAGCTTTGGGCTTACTTCCTTTTGTGGAGTGATTCCAGATAGCTTCACACTTCCTTATACATGAGTGACAACTCCTTGTTCAGTGCATCACTCCCAAGGGGGGGATTTTTTAGGATATTTAGACAGTGATGTGTGTGAACACACTCTTACTGCCGGGGCACTTTTTTCCCTCTTTAGGAGGGTTTTTCCCCCAGCTTCTATATACATCTATTGCCCTAATGGGTTAGTTATCTTTTTACATTCTAGTGGTAGTATATTTAGAATTGTGTGTTGTGCTTCAAGCTTCATCTTCTTCCTTGTGTTGTTCGCATGTTCTCACAGACTTCCACCTCCAACAACATCAAAGGTATAAACACACATTGTATTCACCAAGTCTTTCCTCATCTTAGATAGTTAAAGGATTGCCCAAGATTGGGAAAGTCAAGGATGTCTACCAAGCTTGCACCCAAGGCAAGCAACAAAGGGCTTGTGTTCCCAAGGAGGCATCCACACAAGCCACGACCCTTTAGCCCTCATCCACATGGATCTTTGCAAACCTATGAATACTCCTTCCCTTAGTGGATCAATCTAATTCTTTCTTCTAGTAGATGACCAATCATGATACATTTGGGTATATTTTTTGAAGTCGAAGGCAGACACTTTCTCTAAGTTTCAAGAATGGATCACCCAAGTTGAGAATGAAGCATAAAAAACAATCAAGGTTATTCGATGAAATGGTAGTGCTGAATTTATCAATCACAACTTTGACAACTTCTTAAAGCAAAAAACGCATAAATCGACAAGTCACTCAACCTCACACTCCATCCCAAAATGGAGTAGCTAAGAGAAAGATCCAAAGTGTGATGGAAATGGTGTGAATCATGCTTCACAACAAAAAATTACCCTACAAGTTTTGGGCAGAAGCAATACACACTACGGTGCATATACTCAATTATGGCTTTAGTAGTGCATTGAACAACAAGACACCTTTGAAGCCTACTATGGAAGAAAGCCTACTGTCAATTACTTTGCAGTATTTGGAAGTGAAGCATTTGTCCATGTGCCGAAAGAAGATCAAAGTAAGCTAAAATCCAAGTCTAAAAAGCATATCTTTGTTGTCTATAGTGAACAATCAAAAGCATATAGACTGTATGATCTTGAGAACCACTCCATCAGAATTTTTAACGATGTAATCTTCAATGAAGCTTCAAGATACTCAACCAAAGATCCGAATGCAATTCTTAGTCTTCCCATCTACACTTTAGAGGGGACACAATCTTTTCAAAACACCACTAAGAGGTATTTTGAATCAATCAAGAAGTTCACAAAGGCTCATTGAAAAGCAGAGTGAGAACAAAGACACTATGTAAATGATGGATTGATGCATAAGATCCAATAGATTCTAGAGCCTTCCAACTACAAAGAATCTCAATGGCAACCTGAGTGGGAAGAAGCTATGCAAGTCGAAAAGGATGCATCAAGAAGAAGAACACTTGGACACTTGTTTCTAAGCCCACAAATCATCATGTCATAGGAGTCAAGTGGCTCTATAAAGTTAATTATCAATCAAATGGCACATTAGAAAAGTACAAAGCAAGACTTGTAGGTAGGGGATATAGGTTGTAGGTAGGGGATATAGGCAATAACATGGCATTGATTATGAAGAAACCTTTGCCCCTACAACAAGGTTTACTACCATAAGAATCATTCTAGCACTAAGTGCACATTCCAAGTGGCCCATCTACCAACTAGACATCAAAAGTGCTTTTGTCAGTGGAGATCTTCAAGAAGAAGTAAATGTTGACCAACGGGATGGTTTCAAAGATCAAAGTAAATGAAGATCAAGTGTACAAGCTTCATAAAGCACTTTATGGGATTAAGCAAGCTCCTAGGGCTTGGTATGAAAAGATTCATAAGTTCTTCAAAGACAAAGGATTTCAAAGAAGTAGTGCCAATGCTAACTTATACATCTATGAGAGTTCTTAGTTGCCATCATCATCCTCTCTGTAGATGACTTGATCTTGATAGGCTCATATGAAGAAGGCAACGAATTCATTATCACACAGCCTCAACTTGAGTATTCCATGATAGATATTGGTCTACTTCACTACTTCTTAGCTATGGAAGTTTGGCAAACAAAAGAAGGCATATTCTTGTCATCGAGGAAGTACTGCTCTGATCTTCTTTCCGGATATAACATGGATCAGTATGTCTCAATATCTAGACCACTTGATCAGAACATTAAGCTCCCATCGGAGGATTCATCATCACTTGTGGATGTGCATACTTATTGAATTCTTACTCGCTCCTTACTTTACCTAGCCAACAATAGAATATGTATTGCTTATGCAATCGATATATTCAATCAATTTGCACATAAGCCTTGTTAAACACATTGTGATGTTGCTCAAAGATTTCTTTGATACCTAGCTGTCACTTGAGATCATCGTCTTTGGTATAGAGGAGACATCAAACTTGTTAGAGATTCAGATTTAGATTGGACTTGTGATCCTAATTCTCGACGATCTACTTTTGGGTCCATATTCTTGCTTGGTTTAGGACCTGTCTCTTGTGCAAGTAAGAACCAGCTCATAGTTGCTTTGTCGCCCACCAAGGCCAAGTATTCAACATCAAGCTTTGCAAGATGTGTGGCCATCTGGCTTGAGAAATTATTATCTTACATTGGTATTTTGTAGACTACACGAAAAACTAATCAGCCTTGGACATCCCCAAGAATCCAGTGTTCCATGCTCGAAAGAAGCACATGAAGATCTAGTGCCACTTCATCCACGAGAAGCTCATATTTTAGGGGATTACTCTAGAGCAGTGTACCTCTTAGGAGAACCTAACCAACATGTTCATGAAGGTTCTACCTCCATTTTTGCTACAATGCATGGTGGACCTCTACAACATTCAAATGGTCCAAAAGCAAGTTGTAGAGGGGGCGTTGATGACATGATTGCTCCTACATCATGTAGATTTTTATCCCCATGAGTACATTTCCATTTTGTATCCATAAAGCACTCCATTTGTAGTTTATTTCCATTTTATATTGCATCTTTTTGAATTTGGATACCTTGCCATTTGCTTCTTCCATTGTATTCATTTCGTGAGCATGCTCTTCTTTTCATTTTGCTTCTGTGCATGTACTCTCTACACTTATGACATGTGTGAGAATTATAGCGTCGAATAAACATGGAACATTGAAATTAATAGAGGTGCATCTTCATGTTTGCATTTTTAAACAATAGAACTATGAAGTTTCCATTCATATCAAGTTAAGACTACATTAGAGATTGAATACTAGTTGTGTATGAACATCAAGATGTAAGAGTCATTAGGCTATCTACTCTAAGTTCATATTCAGATAGCATGGTAGCAGCTCCAACTAAATAAGCTTAGATAATTCAAAGAAGGTTCCAAAAAATTTGGTGCTACCCACATTTTCCGCTCTTTGGTCCTTTTCCTATTTGGAGCTTTAGCATTAATAGGACAACCAACATCTCTTGTCTTTTGTGTTCATCAACAATGTTTGCATGATGGAATGGTAGTAGAAATATTATAATCATGTGGTGTTCCAAATGAAAATCATTGTCGTACATAAGCATATTAATAGCAACCGTCTAAACTTGGCCTTAAGGCAATGCGACATCAAACAAAAGAAGAGAGGAATCCATGTGGTAGAGGACTTTGAGATGGAAATGTTGAGGTGGTTTTCAAGCTCATAAAATTCTTCGAGATCCTTTTCAAACTAAAGTGCAATTGAGAATATATAAAGATGGTGCATACTAATTATAGAGGGGCTAGTCTAAGTTTAGTGTACATAAATGTCCTTTCTACTACTATCTCATGTGAATAGAGGCCAAAAGAGACATAAGCAAGTTCTTTTGTTCCTATAGTATGTATCAACATTCTATAGCTCCATTTAATCATTCCATGCTCCAAAACTTCGAGAGTAAATATCTTCTATCATCTACAACATATACATCAAAGACCACATGCTCTAGATAGCATCTTTGTATCCTACACTAGATACCCATATTCATCAGCTTCTATGCTATTCTGAGTCAATGATCAGAAATGGATAAGAAAGGGTGCAAAGATGACTCATGAACATCTTGAAACTACTCAATGTAAAGAAATGTTTCTAGTGATGTATTCCCAGTATCTCTATTGATTGCTTCAAAATCATGCTTTTGCCTCATGTACATATTTGTGAAGTTTCCAGTCATATCAAGTTAAGACTACATTAGAGGTCAACACTAGTTGTGTATGAACATCAAGATGCAAGAGCCATAAGGCTATCTACTCTAAGTTCCTATTTAGGAATCATGGTATCAGCTCCAACTAAATACCACAATTATAGAGTATTTTAAAGGAACTGATTCATGACCTGCTCCATATTTCGAATGACAATTAACATCTTTTTACACAAAGATGATTTGTGGAGATTCCCTCGTAAGCCTTCAAAGAGCTCTTCCCTTTTCCTTAGATGACTCAAAGAAGGTTCCAAGAAGTTTGGTGCCACCCACATTTTCTGCGCTTTGGTCTTTTTCCTATTTGGAGATCTAGCATTAATAGGACAGCCAATATCTATTGTCTATTGTGTTCGTAGATAATATTTACATGATGGAATGGTAGTATAACTATTATAATAGTGTTGTGTTCCAAATGAAAAGCATTTTCGTACATAAGCATATTAATAGCAATGGTCTAAACCTACCCTTAGGGCAATGTGACATGAAACAGAAGAGGAGAGGAATCCATGTGGTAGAGGACCTTGAGATGGAAATGTTGAGGTGGTTTTCAAGCTCACAAAATTTTCGAGACCCTTTTCAAACTAAAGTGCAATTGAGAATATATATAGATGGTGCATACTAATTATGGACGGGCTCTTCTGAGTTTAGTGCACAAAATTGTCCTTTCTACTACCATCTCATGTGAATAGGGGCTAAAAGAGGCATAGGCAAGTTCTTTTGTTCCTATAGAATGTATCAACATTCTATAGCTCCATTTAATCATTCCATGCTCCAAAACTTCGAGGGTAAATAACTTCTATCATCTACAGCATACACATCCGAGTCCACATGCTCTAGATAACGTGTTTGTATCCTACATGAGCTTCTGTGCTATTCTGAGTCTGAGTCAACGATCAGACATGGATAAGAAAGAGTGCGAAGATGCCTCATGAACATCTTGAAACTGCTCAACGTAAAGAAATGTTTCTAGTGATGCCATCAGCGCTTCCGAGTATCTCTATTGATTGCTTCAAAACCATGCTTTTGTCTCTGTACATAGTTTGTGCTCCATATGAGAAGAACCAGCCCAGCTTGCATATTTCATTTCGACTCACATAGGTATCTGGGAACATCTATTATAAAACAATAGCATCATACTCTTTTTTCCCTTTCTGTCAGTAAATCATAAAGGAAACCATTTGCACAAAGCTTCGTATTTCTTAGTTATATTTTTTATCAATAAAGACATCAGCAGTCATATCAGTCTTCAGGTAGCGGAAATGATTCCCAAGTCTGCAAGTATGACCCTCACACTCAGGAGGAATATGGAGCTCGTGTTCACACTTATGCTGAGCACTTTGCAGGTCTATGCTAGGCATAAGTAATTGTGCAATTATTTCTCATCCACCTATTTGAACACGTGTGCATGTGATTCTACAACATCATCTTGCATGTGACTACTTTTCCTACTTTTCCATCCAAAGCATCGTCGGAATACAGAGAAGAAAACAAAATAGCCCCATTCTTGATATTGTGTAGCCATAGACGCTCCCAGTATTTATCAAAACTTCAGGTCATATTTCTTCACCAGGGTTGCGCTCACTTAAACTGAAGGTGTAGTATGCTTGAAGATCTTTCTACACTACGTGGACTTTCTACATACATAATGTTGTAAATTTATATGTGTGCTTTGAGCTGAAGAAATGAATGAATCATAGGTCTACCATTCGCTCAACCTGTTTAGATTTAGCAGCTTACTCCAAGCACACACATATACTAATCCTTACAAACTTGATTTGTGGAAATACAAGTGGTTTCCCCTATTGATCTTCTACAATCCAAAACCCCCATAAAGTATTTTTATTTTTCTTTTATTTTTACTTTATTTATCTTTTTCTTTACACCATCCTAGCTGAACCTTTTTGCTTTTGCTTTTATTTTTATTTATTTACTATTTTATTTACACAAGTCAGCCTATGCCCAAATTTAGTGCAACTCAAGCACCTATCCACCCCGACAGATTTATCCCACTTGTCTACCGAGATTTATCCCACTTGTCTACCGATCTGACATAGTGCTCGACACACAATGCCATCCCCATATGAAATTGACATCAACTTGTGGCCCTAACCACTTGGCCATAGTGATTCTACCCACCTATTGACCCATATAGGTGCATGACAACATAAAGGTCAGGCGATATGATGAAACTTGCATCAGTTCGTGGCCCTGATCACTCAATGAGGGTAGCTCCACCTACCTACTAGCCCATCAGAGTGCATTGATAACACATGCACTCACCCACACACACACATATATACATATATATATATATATATATATATATATATATATATATATATATATATATATATATATATATATATATATATATATATATATATATATATATATATATATGGCTGGTATATGAAGGATTATCTTAGTCATAATCTATTGAGAGGTAGGACTAGGTGAGGGATCAAAAGTAGAATTTAAAGAATTCCACTCACTAATAATTCGTGTACACTAGCATATACAAACACTAGGATTAAGTCTTGTGTTCACTTTCCCAAGTCTTCGCTTTGGAAAGCTCTACTCTATTATAGTCATATAATCCTGGTCTTTCATGTATTGCACGCAATCACAATAGTCATAGAGTCAACCTAAATCTACTTAATTCTCTTACATTTGTACAAATTCTAGCACATCTATCAAATTCAAGATGAAATGTTTATTTTTCAATATTATAGAAGAAAAGAAGTTAGAGTGGAAGTGTTTCACCTGTTTATTGTTCAATACTTTGCTTGATTTCAGCTGCATCCATCATCATAAGCATCTCCACTCCAAATTCTCATCCTCTTCTTTTTACTTGCTTTCGTGTATCGATCTTAAAATCAAAGCAAAGAACATCAGTTATATACATTTTTGTTTTCATAGTCATTTTAAGATTTGTCAAATCTTATTGACTTGGGTTCCCCCTTTAAAACCATCTCCTTTGATATACGCTCACTAAAGAAGCTATGCTTGTAAATATCATCTTGTATGTGACTACTTTTCCTACTTTTCCATCCAAAGCATCCTCAAAATACAGAGAAGAAAAAAAAAATAGCCCCATTCTTCATACTGTGTAGCCATAGACGCTCCCAATATTTATCAAAACCTCAGGTCATATTTCGTCACCAGGGTTGCGTTGAGTTTAAATGAGGGTGTAGTATGCTTGAAGATCGTTTTCTCTACGCAACCAAATCCCTCAATATTTGGTATGCATCAGATCATAAGAAAGAGCATAAGAACATACCAATGCATGTTTACTCCTTCAATTGTTTTCACATATGGTTATGAACCTTCTTCACTTTAACAGCAAAGGATGTTTTCCATCTTGGAATATTCCTGACGTCTTCAGCCCTCTCTTAAAGACCCCACAAAAAATTCATGATAAAGAATTGATTCCCTGCTACTCTTCCCTCCAAAATAAAGAAACCGGAAGCCTTTTCTCCCAAAAACAAAGATGTGGAAGAAGTCTCTATATATACCAGTCGCTCCCTCATTTTCATCGTGAGAAAGAGCAACGAGAAAAGAAAAAAACTTTTGTACATGCTGCTCATTCATACAGAGGGTTGGCGCCTCCTTAAAGAGTGACCCCTCTTTATCACGAAACCATCTTTCCAAGTCTTTCACTTGCTCTCAGTAGGAGAGCTTTTCCCCTTCTCTAAGTATGCGCCTCCATTGTAACTATACATCCTTCCAAACGTTACCAATCTCCTTTCAAACGTTACCAATCTCTCTCTCTCTCCGACCTGCATGTCATAAGAACACACCACGTGGACTTTCGACATACATAATTTTGTAAATTTATATGTGTGCTTTGAGTTGAAAGACATTCACAA
Organism: Ceratopteris richardii; assembly: GCA_020310875.1. NCBI lineage: Eukaryota > Viridiplantae > Streptophyta > Polypodiopsida > Polypodiales > Pteridaceae > Ceratopteris > Ceratopteris richardii. Next base: position 69,689,028 of record CM035441.1, read on the forward strand.
ACTCGTAGATCATGTGGTTTTTTTAATGATTTAGCACGTACACAATATATACATGTGCAGTTAGAAATGCAATTGAACCCGATACACACTTAACTCATTAGTTTCATATATAGTGCACAAACATATATACAAACAACACATTTATGCGATATGCACATATGAAAAATGCATCGACAAACATGCATATGCACTTATGTATACACATTACACATATGCACACACAAAGATATATGCATAAAAATGTAAACATATGGATTATCATTTACAAACACATGCATACGCGCAAAATTTTTCATACACGAAACATGTATTTACAAAGTGATAATTTAATGATCCTAGAATATATTTGCACGCAAAATGTTCACGCATTAGAATACAATTAAAGTTACAATCAAAGGTAGAAATCACCAAGTTATCATCATATCACCAACATTTGGCCTAAGTTGACTCTCACTCAGAAACCACATGAATGAATCATAGGTCTTCCATTCGCTCAACCTGTTTAGATTTAGCAACTTACTCCAAGCACACACATATACTAATCCTTACTAACTTGATTGTGGAAATACAAGTGGTTTCCCTATTGATCTTCTACAATCCAAAACCCCCATAAAATCTTTTTATTTTCTTTTATTTTTACTTGATTTATCTTTTTCTTTACACCATCCTAGCTCAACCTTTTTGCTTGTTTTTAAATTTATTTATTATTTTATTTAAACAAGTCAGACTATGCCAAAATTCAGTGCAACTCAAGCACCTATCCACCCGATAGATTTATCCCACTTGCGTACCGATCTGACATAGTGCTCGATACACATAGCCATCCCCATATGGACTCGACATCAAGTCATGGCTCTAACCACTTGGCCATAGTGATTCTACCCACCTATTGACCCATATAGGTGCATGACAACATAGAGGTTAGGCGATACGATGAAACTAGCATCTGTTGGTGGCACTGATCACTCAATGAGGGTACCTCCATCCACCTACTAGCCCATCTGAGTGCATTGATAACACATACACTCACCCACACACACACACATATGTATATATATATATATATATATATATATATATATATATATATATATATATATATATATATATATATATATATATATATATATATATATATATATATATATATAATTGGCTGATATATGAAGGCTTATTTGAATCATAATCTATTCAGAGGTAGGACTAGGAGAGGGATCAAAAGTAGAGGTTAGGCAATACGATGAAACTAGCATCTGTTGGTGGCACTGATCACTCAATGAGGGTACCTCCATCCACCTACTAGCCCATGTGAGTGCATTGATAACACATACACTCACCCACACACACACATATATGTATATATATATATATATATATATATATATATATATATATATATATATATATATATATATATATATATATATATATATATATATATATAGTTGTCTGGTATATATATATAATTCAGAGGTAGGACTAGGAGAGGGATCAAAAGTAGAAATCAAAGAATTCCACTCACTAATAATTCATGTAATCTAGCATATACAAGCACTAGGATTAAGTACTATGTTCACTTTCCCAAGTCTTTGCTTTGGAAAGCTCTATTCTGCTAAACAATTCTAGTCATATAATCTTGGTCTTTCATATATTGCATGTAATCATAATAGTCATAGGTCAACCTGAATCTACTTAATTCTCTTATATTTGTACAAATTCTAGCACAACTATCAAATTCAAGATGAAATGTATATTTTTCATATATTATAGAAGAAAAGAAGTTAGAGTGGAAATGTTTCACCTGTCTATTGTTCAATACTTGGCTTGATGTTAGTTGCATCAATCATCATAAGAATCTCCACTCCAAATTCTCATCCTCTTCTTTTTACTTGCTTTCGTGTATCTATCTTAAAATTAATGCAAAGAACATCAGTTAAATACATTTTTAATTACATAGTCATTTAAAGATTTGTCAAATCTTATTGACTTGGGTTCTTCCTTTAAGCCCATATCCTTTGATATATGCTCACCAAAGAAGCTATGCTTGTAAATACCATCTTGTGTATGACTACTTTTCCTACTCTTCCATCCAAAGTATCCTCAGAATACAGAGAAGAAAACAAAATAGCCCCATTCTTCATATTGTGTAGACATAGAGGATCCCAGTATCTATCAAAACCTCAGGTCATATCTTTCTCACTAGGGTTGCACTGACTTTAAATGAAGGTGTAGTATGCTTGAAGATCTTTTTCTCTAGGCAACCAAATCCCTCGATATTTGATATCCATCAAATTGTAAGAAAGAGCATAAGAACATACCAACGCATGTTTACTCCTTCAATTGTTTTCACATATGGTTATGAACCTTCTTCACTTTGACAGCAAAGGATGTTTTCCATCTTGGAATCCTATTCTCTATCTCCTGATGTCTTCCGCCCTCTCTTAAAGATCCCACAAAAAATTCATGATGAAGAACTCATTCCCTGCTACTCTTCCCTCCAAAATAAAGAAACACGAAGCTTTTTCTCCCAAAAACAAAGATGTGGAAGAAGCCTGTATATATAGGAGTCCCTCCCTCATTTTCTTTGTGAGAAAGACCAACAGAAAAATAAAAAAAGTTTGGTACATGCTATTCGTTCATACAGAGGGTTGCCGCCTCCATAAAGAAGCCCATCTAATTCTTCTTAACGAAAGATTGCTGGCTCTTGCAGGACTGACCTCTCTTTATCACGAAACCATCTTTTTCACTTCTCATTAAGCGATGCTTTATTTCTCCTCTGCCATCATTGTCACATTGAAGAAAGCTTCTTCGTTCTTTCCAAGTCTAGCATTTATCTACCCACTACCCTTCAATTCCAAGAAGGAGCTTTTCCTTGCTCTCACCAGTAGACTTTTTCCCTCTTACCCTTTCTGCCTTCTCTGAGTATGCCCCTCCACTGTAACCATACATCCTTCCCATAACTTGAAAAGAAATCTCTTTGTGTCAAGGACAAGCTAGCCCCTTTCTAGAGTTACTAAATCTCTCTCTCTCTCTCGCTGTCTCTCTCTCTCTCTCCCCCCGACTTGCATGGCACAGAAAAATACCACGTGGACTTTTAACATACATAATTTTGTAAATTTATATGTGTGCTTTGAGCTGAAAGACATTGAGAGACTCGTACATCATGTGTTTTTCTTTATGATTTAGCACGTACACAATATATACATGTGCACTTAGAAATGCAATTGAACTCTATACACACTAAACTTATTAATTTCATATATAGTGCACAACCATATATACAAACAACACATTTATGCGATATGCACATATGGAAAATGCATCGATCAAACATGCATTTGCACTTATGTATTCACATTACACATATGCACACATAAACATATAAACATATGGATTATCATTTACAAACACATGCATACGCACCAAATGTTTTATACACGCAACATGTATTTACAAAGTGATAAATCAACGATCCTAGAATATATTTGCATGCAAAATGTTCAAGCATCGAATACAATGAAAGTTGCAATCAAAGGTAGAAATCACCAAGTTAAGATCATATCACCAACATTTGGCCTAGGTTGAATGTCACTAAGAAATCACATGAATGAATCATAGGTCCTCCATTCGCTCAACCTATTTAGATTTAGCAGCTTACTCCAAGCACATATATATAGTAATCCTTACTAACTCAATTTGTGGAAATACAATTGGTTTCCCCTATCAATCTTCGACAATTGAAAACCCCCATAAAATCTTTTTGTTTTTCTTTTATTTTTACTTGATTTATCTTTTTCTTTACACCATCCTAGCTCACCCTTTTCTCTTTTATTCTTATTTATTTATTATTTTATTTATATAAGTCGGCCTATGACAAAATTGCGTGCAACCCAAGGACCTATCCACCCGACTAGATTTATCCCACTTGTCTACGATCTCACATAGTGCTTGACACACAATGCCATCCCCATATGAAATCGACCTCATCTCTTGGATCTAACCACTTGGCCATAGTGATTCTACCCACCTATTGAGCCATATAGGTGCATGAAAACATAAAAAACAGGCCATACAATGAAACTAGCATCGGTTCGTGGCCTTGATCACTCGATGAGGGTAGCTCAACCCACCTACTAGGCCATCAGGCTCATGTATACCTCTTCTTGAAGTTCACCATTGCGAGAATAATTTTTTATTTCAAGATGGTACAATGGCCATCTGCTTGCTCCACTCACTACCATCAAGGTTCTAATTGTTCCCATCTTTGCAACTGGGCTAAAAGTCTCTTCATAGTCAATGTCCTAAGTCTTCTTGAATCCTTTTGCTACTAGTATAGCTTTATGCATAGCTAGAGAACCATCAACATTTATTTTTATTTTAAACACCTATTTATTTGGAACAATATTCATACCTTCAACCTTTGGAACTAGCTCCCATGTTTAATTGTTGTTGAGAGCTTTTATTTCTTCTTGCATACTTGCTGCCATTCTTTTTGTGTACATGCTTCTTCATATGCATTTGGTTCTTTGTATTTGGCCACCTGTGTCATATATGGAAAATGCTTTGCAATAAAACCATCATAACTCAGCCTTTTAATTGGATACCTTCCTCATCAAGATCTCGTTTCATTTCCTTTTTGAATATTGCTTCTTCAACTAGTTCAACTTTACGTTTGGTGTAATCACCTCTTAATACTCTTCTTAACTTGCATTTGATTCACTATTTTTGGGAGCACTTTAAGCTTCAAATCTTTCATAACCTGATGTTGGTGATGAGGAATGATTCCTTAGTCTCTCCTTCCATGTTGAGATTTCTCGATGTGATGTAGAAGCTTCTGGACCTAACATTTGAGTGATTGTTTGCTGAAATTCTTATTGGAGAGCACCTCCATCATCTTTATAATCTGCTTCAAGGATCTTCTCTTTCCCTTTATCTCCAAACCATGGTCTTAGCTCATCAAATACCACAACTCCTGAGACTCATAGCTCCTTTGTCATCAGATTGTAGCACCTATATCGTTTTTTCCTCCAATGAATATCCAATGAAAATAGATTTTTCTAGCTTTGGCTCCATCCTTGTCCCTAGTTCTTGAGGAATGTGAACATAACACACACATCCAAAAACTCTGAGATGCATAAGGTCAAATTTCTTACCAAAATAAACCTCCTCGGGGGTTAAATTATGCATTCCAGCTATTGTACACTTGTTCATCAAATAAAGAGTCGTACTAGCTGCTTCAACCCAATAGTTTAGTGGAACCTTGATCTCGTTGAGCATGCATCTTGCAACTTCTGTGATATCTCTATTTTTCCTTTCAACAATTCCATTTTGCTGAGGCATGCGCCTACATGTAAATTGTTGTTTGATGCAATTTTCATAAAGAAAATCAGAAAATTCTCTGGAGAAATATTCTCCTCCTCCATCAGACCTCAAAGTCTTTATGTACCGTCCTATTTCCTTTTCAACCTGTGCTTAAAATCTCTTGAACATAGAGAACACATCTCATTTTTGCTTTATGCAGAACATCCATACTTTCCCTGAATGATCATCAATAAAAGTGACAAAATATCTATTAGCAATCATCGATGGTTGTTTTGATGGTCCCCATACATCTATGTGTATCACGTTGAGGACATCCTTGCCACATAGTTGCTCTTCTTGAATGGTTGTCGAGTTTGCCGTCCTAGTTGGCATGCTTCATAAAACTCATGCATTCCAACATTATTGAATCTTGGAAGACCTATTACCACTTCATGGTTGCTCATGTCCTTGAGCTTAGGAATGTTGATATGTCCAAAGCTTTTGTGCCACAAATCAATTTCAACAATCCTCTTCTTGACAAACTGAATATACATCACCTTTCCATGTGGTTGTTGAATGTCCAAAGTGAACATCCTACACTATTTCCTTCTTTAAGCAATGACCTTGAATTCTTCTTTTGGATTCTTTATAAGGAAGCCTTTGTCATTGAAGATAACATGATATCCTTTCTCTACCATTTTTCCTATTGAAATCAAATTCTTTGCAATAGTAGGAACATGAAGAACATCAGTCAATACCTTCTTATCTACCAAGCTTGATTTCTCCAACATGCTCAGTTGTGCGTTGAGTTTCATCATCAGTCTCCACACATCTTTTTCCATTTGGAGCTTGTAGATTTGTGAATAAATCTCCTTGACTTGTCATATGATTAATACAAACTGAATCTATAAACCATTTTTAATCATCATTTCTCAGGTTGTTGTACTCATGCTTCATTGCAAGCATGGTTTGCTTGTCCACTTCACTTGATGTACTCGCATAGTTATTTTGGCTCCTTTGGCTTCCTCCATTGGGCCTTCCATTCTTTTTCCAACAATAATTTGCATAATGTCCTACCTTACCACAATGATAACATGTTATACCTTTATGAGGATTCTATGAACCTCGACCTCTTCCTCTATTTCTTCCTTGACCTCTTCCATATATGCTGTCATTTGAGTTGTCTTTTGAGCTTTCTTGGCTGGAATTTTTGTTGTTGTAGCTTCTTCCTCTTCCTCTTGAGCCTCTACTTGAGTTTGTTCCTCTACCTTGACCTGCATATAACATTTGGATATGGTTGTCCTTACCTTTGTTGCCTTCTCCTTGTTGAGCAGCGTCTTCAGCCATAAGATTTGGTATAATCTCCTCAAACATTTGTAGACGATCTCTGTAAAGAATGTTTGTGGTGAGGGGCTTCCACTTTTCTTCACTTCTCAAGCCATTGAGAGCTTTTTCAACAATGTCTTCCTCTTCTATCTTGCATCCAACGAAGGCTAGATAATCTTGAAGCTCGTTGATCTTCAGTGTATACTCACTAATGCTTTGGTTTGAGGTTTTCTTCATGTTGTTAAGATCGTTCTTGAGTTGCATCTTCCGAGACCTTGTTGGGGTAGAATAAACTTCTCCAATGCTTCCCAAGCTTCCTTGGCTGTCTGTAGGCTTTGCACATGACCAATCATAGTGTTAGAAATAACTTGTGAAATCAGAAACACCACCCTTCGATTCCTCTCTTCCCAATCAGCAAATTGTCTCCTTTGTGCTAGAGTAATGTTGGGATATTGAAGGTCCAGTAGTTGTGGATCATCTCTAGTAAATAGACTCCATAAACCTTTACCTTTGGGGTGATTTGTCATTCTATACCTCCAAGACTAAAAACTATCTTTATCTAACTTCTCAATTTAGTGTCTTAGATCAGCCATTGAGAACCTCCAAGTTTGAAGTTTACCTCGAATATATTGTGGCACTCTTTCCTGAATTTAGGAAGCTCCCCCTTGATTTGTAGTTTTTTCTTTGCTTTACTTCAGCTCCAATGATTTGCCTCTTCAAGATCCAATGCTCTATTGTTGAGCTATAATACCAATTGTTGGAGAATTCCTCTCCTATGCGTAGTGGAAAGTGTATAAGACCTTCTCAAGATCAAGACTTTTACCTCTAGCTAAACCTTATGTTGAAAAAAGCTATCAATTGAAAAACACAATGAACTTCAGGCTTTGGTTGCTCAAACTAGACACTAATAGCTTTCAAATGAGCTATCAAACACTCAATTTGGAGTAGTTTTGGTTTGGCAACTCTTTGGCTCAAAATAGGTTGCCTGTCCACTCAGATAGGCTGAAAATTAGACTTCACTAAAAACTAAATAACTCATAGACCATGGTAAATCTCGCAAAAGTGTTTTAGAGAAAAAAATGTGGAGGTGATAAACTTTCCAAAGAATATTTAAACTCTAAAAATGTGCTTATACATTGAGAGATATGGCTATTGCAATCAGGCTACCTAGAAATTGGTATGCAGGTGGACATAGTCTATGAGACTATAGAAAATGAAATGACTGAAACCAAATGAACTAGCTACAAGGGGACTTCAACACCTTCTTCCTCTGTTCTTGACTTTTCTCCCTTGGCTCTTTTATATCCAAGTGACCACGAGCTCTCATGATGCGTATGAGAGATCTTCTCCATAACTCATCCACTACTTTGAGAAACCACTCTTCTCTTTGGGTTCAATTTTTGAACTTGATTTTCTTTTGATTGATTCTCTTTTATCCTCCACTACTTGCTAAAGTAAATGCTTTCATTTTTCATTTTTATATTTGCCCTCTTTTTGAAGAAAATCCTTTTTTGGAAATATATATGATCTTGCTTCTATATTTTTAACAATATTTACATAGGCAAAAGTCTATACTATCTATATTGCATTGTGTACTTCATGTATTCATAGCCAAGATAGATCATATTGTTGATACTCTTGTAATTTTTCTTTTCAGTATAGTATAAGCATCAAGTATTCATCATCATTGATTATACTGAGCATGAAAACTCGTGGATCTCATCTCTATATATTTCCAAGTATATGAGTGTAGAGTATACATAGGTACAAGTACCTCTCTGTATATTTTTTAGTGTTTCTTCTTCAGTGAAGTTGATATGCCTCACACTTACCCATTTCAATTGTATAGGGATTTTTGTAATTTTTAAAGATTCTATTTTGAGTATGCAAAGGTTAAAAAGTTCACATGCTCCCTTCTAGATTGCAATTGAAGTTCTAGATAACTATGTTAGCCATTAGAGTGGCCATAAGAAAGTTCAATTATTCTTTTTCTGCAACTAGGAGGTGATACACTCCATCAATGGTATGAGAGATAAAATTTTCGCATTGAGGACATTGCAAGAAAATGTTGAAGATGCTTGTGAACCAACATGGAAATACGAGAACAATTTGGAGGAGGATTTGAAGCAAAGGGGATGTTCTACCATCACCAAAGGTTCAAGAGACGTTAACGCTCTTGTGGTAAGGTAACATATTGTCTTTCTCAGATCTATCATAATTCAAGGAGGGAATAGGGAACATTAGATTGTCTCATACACAATGGGATACTATAACAACCAAATTCACAAGCTTGAGAAGAGTAATTACTAACCTAGGAAGTCTAGAATTTTTAACTTCCTTATCGAAAAGGCTCCATGGGGATTTGATAGTGGTACTAAAGTGAAGGCATATTTAGATCAATAAGAACCACTCAAAATACGAGAAGAGCTATTTGAGACTAGGAAGAAAGGGATACCAAAGTTATATTTATTCTATCTGAACACAAAAGTGATTCCATGATAGGTCATATTCAAGACCTAGATGCAACTAAGAGGGTTTGAGAATGTTTTGAAAGATTGTAATCTACATATAGAAAGGGTAACAAACTCAACTCCAACAATGATATCACCAATCTTAGGAAGTAATCAAATCATAGTCTAAATGACTTTACCCTCAGGGTAAAATAAATTTCTAATGCACTTGGTTGAGTAGGATGTTTCATAGATGATGGTGATGTAGTTTCTTACACACCTAATTGGCTTAGGAAATATGATAAATGGAAGGCATTCAGAAACTTTTTGCCTGTAAAAGAATCATTACCTAGATTTGACAACTTTAACTCTCTTATGGTGACTGAGGAGCTTAACCATGAAGGCCATAAATCAAAGTGTATTGAAGACCAACTCTTCTATGTAGGCAAAAGAGGAAGAGGAAACGATGATCGAAGTGGATCGAGGAAGATGTGGAAGAGACTACCAAGAAAAGCATCCAAAGTAATGAAGGGAAAATATGGAGGTAGGGGCTACTTCAACTTAATAGGATTCTTCAACTTTTGGAAGCAAGGACACTACACTAAGGATTATTGCAAAAATCAAGGTGGGAAAAATAACAAAGGGCAAAGTAACTATGGGAACTCTTAAATCACATCACAAAATGAGCACTTCTTAGCTATGAAGCATAGTAGGGAAGCCCAACCACATCATGAGGTGTGGTATATAGATACTTTTTGTAGTAACCAAATTTCAAGTAGGGAGGAATACTTTCGCAACATTAAAGACCCCAAGGATCGACACTTTGTGGAAATAGGAGAGGACATAGAGCATGAGACACAAAAAATGAGAGATGTGAAGCTTGTAGGAAACCACAAAGTTAGGGTTCTATACAAGGTATTCCACGTTCCTATTTGTATAGAGAATCTAATCTCTATTGGCTAATGGTTGAAAGGGGATACCAAGTAAAGTTTGACCACAAATGATACTGGCCCATAGAATGGGTTTGAACTGATAGGCAAAGGAAAGAAGGAAGGAATGATGTTTGTTGTTACATCCATAAAGGAAAAAGAAACAAGGTAAAAACCATAAGCTATGGAGAAACCACAATTGGAGAATTTGATCTGTGGCACAAGAGGTGGAGTCACATCACCATTAAGATTAGATTTCATGGAGATGAGCCATTTGGTAATAGTTTTACCTTATTTTTCATTTCAGATGTTGCATACTTTGTGAAGCTTGTCAACTACATACATATACTAAGAATCCCTTCAATAAACCAATTGTTGGTTGCTTCTTGGAACTCCATTAAACTAGCTTTGAACCTATAAATGCTAAGTAAGTAGAGGTACTTTTTCTTTCATCCTTAGCTCCTGCCCAATCTACATCTGAATAGATTTTGATATCCAAATTTGAAGAGTAAGAATAGAATATTCCTTCAATGATTGTACCTTTGAGATACTTAAATACTCTTTTAGCTGTATCCATGTGTGGTCCTCTTGGAGAGTGCAGGAATTGACTAAGCACTCCAACACTATATGAGATGTCTGCCCTTGTATGAGTAGCATATATCAAGCTAGTTACCAAACTTTCATATTCTTTAATGTCTTCAATTTTCTCACCTTCATAAACACTAAGTTTATGATTCATCCCCGAAGGTGTATATACAGGTTTAGTGTTCTCCATTTTGAGCTTAAGAAGTAGACCGTGAGTGTATCTCCTTTGAGTCAAATACATTCCTTCATCTATGTATATCACTTGCATACATAGGAAATATGTGAGCTCACCTAAGTCACTAATTTTGAACTCCTCTTGCATGTGTTCTTGATCCTTTGAATGCCATTAAGATCATCACCTGTCACAATAATATCATCTACATATACACATATATAGATAACCTCATTGTGATCCCTTTTGATGAATAGAGAAGGATCTGAGTTGCTAGCTTTGAACCCTTAACCTTGAAGGTATGTAACCAACCTATAATTCCAAGCTCTAGGAGCTTGTTTCAATCCATACAATGCTTTCTTAAGTCTGCAAACATAAGATGCATGATTAGGGTTTTCAAAACCTCTAGTCTGTGACATGTATACCACTTCACTTATCCAACCATTTAGAAATGCATTTTTCATATCTAGTTGGAGTAGTCTCCAATCCTTGCAATAGTTACACTCATCAATGTTTTGATTGCAGTCGTCTTTGCAATTGGTGAGAATGTTTCCTCATAGTCTACACCATAAGTTTGTGACCAATCTTTGGCAACTAATCTTGCATTTTACATGAAAAATGTTCCATCCGAGTTTCTTTTGACTTTATATACCCATCTTCAACCAATTACATTTTGATTCAATGACATTGGAACCAAATCCCAAGTTTCCATATCCTTCAATGCATCTATTTCTTCTTTCATGGCCTTTTCCCAACTTTCCCTTTTCCTCTTCTTATGTTGAGAGTTCCTATGAAATTGAGTCTTTTGGCGAGTAGACTGAATGATTTGTAATAAATGTGGAATCATATCCATACCTTTCATGTTGTTTTTTCTTCCTTGTTGACCTTCTAGGTGCTTGCTTGGAGCATTCTCCACACTCCTACATCTTTGCTCTACCTCTTGACTTCCATAGTTTGTAATCCTTTTCCCTTTCATCTTGGTCATCATCTGTATCACTTCTTGGATCCTGGACCTCTGTTTCATGCTTGTTTTTTAATTGATGATAATCAGAATCAAGATCATATGGTAGAGAATACCTTTTGTTTATCTTCAAGTCTAAGTGCTTGCCCTTATGCATTATGAATTCAAAAGAAATTCATATGCAAATCTCACATATATGTTTGTACAAAGTAACGCATTCTAAAGCTAATATGTGGTTTTACTTTTGAAAAACGTAGATGCATAATTGGAGAGAACCTCATGGACACATTGGGCTAAATGTGATGACCTCATTTGAATTCAAAATTCAAATTAGCTCCTAAAATTATGGATCAATTTCATGAAGATCGAACAAACAATCCTGAGCAAAAAGTGTAATTATGGAATGGTGTTTTAGTCATGGGTAAAAGATCAATTGACTATCACAATCATATGACTGGTTCATGTACTTTCCCCAAGGATTATAGAGTCCTATACTCCCTGATTGTATCATGTCTTACTTAGCAATACATTTACAACACATTTTCATAACTATAGTGGTCTAAGTCTACAAAAGGTCTTGGCTCAATTCCTAGTAGGTTGTGAACAAAGAATAAAACTCTACGTGTGATCTTTCCTAAATAGAAGTTTTTCTCTAGTTGGAGTGTATATGAAAGTAATCTGTTTTTTTCTTAACATAAAGTTTGGAGAATGATGTTCTAGAGTACTATGGTGATATAATTTCATATATTGGAAGCTTAGAGAGTATAACAAAGCTCTCTAGAGTTAATTAATCTAGTTTAGAGATAGTTTTTGGTAGGACCCTCTCATCTTTCTACACTAGCCATTACTCTTCACACCATCAACACTTTTTAATGAAGCTTCAACAAACATTTCAAGGAGCTTTTGAAAAAAAAATCTTCTATCTACCTTAATGGATAAAAGTTGGGAATTTTCGAAACCAGATTACACCAACTTCGAGCATTATATACTCTTGATCTTGAAGACTATCATAGGCATCCTCTAGCATCGTACATGTACTTGTAGGCTCTCATTTAATCTGTAGATGCCAAGTCTAAGCAACCCCTTATCTATATCTAAATATCCTTGTTCTAGCTAAATATCCACATAAATAGTGTTGTTTATCAACCTACATCTCAATGTCTACTCCCCTTATTCATAGCCTATATAGATCATCTTGTTGCTACTCTTCTACGATTTCTTTTGGGTATAGTATAAGGATGAAGTTTTCAACGTCATTGAGTATATTGAGCTTTGGAGCTCACTAGTAAATTGTTTGCATGTTCAAAATTATATGTATATATATATATATATATATATATATATATCTATATATATATATATATATATATATATATATATATATATATATATACACACACAAGCTACCTATAGGTAGCTTGTATATATTTATATACACACACATATAATTTTAAACATGCAAAGAATTTACTAGTGAGGCAGCTTGTATACATATATATATACAAGCTACCTATGTGGATAATTATTATTCACTCTTGGGAAAGGAGGTTAATGTACCTCACATTATCCAATATGGGTTCCTTAGAGACCCTAGAGAGTATATTTTTAGTGTGATAGTTTTCAAAGGTTGAATCCTATGTTCTAAAGAGAAATTGACGTTTTGCAAGACTATGATACCCATTAAAGTGGTCCTAGGGAGAATTCATTATTCTTCAGGTACATTTAGAAGGTTAAACAATCCATCATATCACATACACAAATAGTGTACCAAGATTGATATAGATTGGATTGGTCCAATGGCACCCCTTAGGTATAAATAATATGAATTGGTCCAATGGCTCCCCTTGGCATAATAAAGTCTCGCATGATCCATTTACGTGGAATAAAGCAAGTCATCAACGATCTTGTATACACATGGTTTTGAATGTATATCACATCACTCCCCCCAAAGTGAGAAGCTCCTTATTGAGCATTTCTATTTTTTGGTTTGAGTTTCATAACATCCTTCCTATGAAATTCACTATCTTTGATGGTTTCTCCCAAAGATTCTCTACAAGTTCTTAGACAAATCAATGATGGCATATCGTTTTAATTGAAAACAGATAGATTAACCTTCGTTTGGAGATTCTTGATTTTAGTTCATGTTGGTCTTCAATTTTCTTATGCTCCTTGATCTAGATAGGTGGTGAAACATAGGATTTCTACAGACTTGTTTGTATATTATGATATGGCTTCATCTTAGATGCACCGAAAACCAGGTGGATTCTCAACATGGACAAGCAAATAGTCACATGATGCGTTTCTTGATAAATTTTGGAAGCTGAATAAATTATGATCGTAATCAAGCATACCTAATATGGCTTTTAGAAAGAGCATATGTACGGAGCAATGGAATGATAAAAGGACCTGGAAATGACACGAGATTATATGACTTAGTGTGAAGAGTTCTATGACTCAAGGAAGAATGAATTTTTCCTTTGAGCATTGAGTTCTTCGGGCATTCCTAGCCTTCCCAAAACTTCCATGCAGCTTTCTCTCTCATTGTATTCCACAAGGATGCTTGCATTTTACTGCGTACTCATTGATGTTCACTAGAACAAGCAATGGGAACGAGTACATTATTTGTGAAGTCTATGCGCGCACAATTTATGTTGATGATGTTAGAGCACCTCCCTACATACCAAAACTAAATACAGAGGTTTGGCACATGCAATGCAGGAAGCCATGTCGATTAACAAATTATAATCATATTTAGATGTGAAGTCTAGCAATCCTCATATCATTGGGGGCAATATAAGCTCCTTACATCTTGCAACTAACCCAATTTACCATGCTAGTTCCAAAGGCATTGAGGTTCATTATCATTATCATAGAGAGAAAATCACCAATGAGGAATCTCAACTTTCATATCTATCCACTTAATAGAAATGTAGAGACATGATGACCAAAGCATTGGACGGAGTGAAGATAGGCCGATTCAAAGCCATGATTGGACTTCAAGAGTTATCAATGGGTTGAAGAATCAAGCAACTAGGCTTGAGAGGGGAGTCATTGGTGCATGGAGAGACCCTAAGTGCTTGTCCTTATGCATTAGGACTTCAAAGAAAATGGACATGCGAATCTCACACATATGTTTATATAAAGTAACCATGTTCTAAGTCTAATGTGTGGTATTATTTTTGACAAAAGTAGGTATTTAATTGGAGAGAATCTCATGGAAACATTGGGAGCCCAATGCGACGACCTCATTTGAATTCAAAATTCGTATTAAATCCTAAACGTATGGATCACATTCATAAAGATCCAACCAACAGTCATGAGTAAAAACTATATTCACACATTGATCTTTTAGTCACGCCTAAGAGAGTTCATTATCATAGTCATTTAAATGGTTCATGTACTCTTCTCTAGGATTACAAAGTCTTCTACTGCCTCGTTGTATGATATCTTAGTTAGCAATACACTTACAACACATTTTAAGAGGTACATTGGTCTAAGTCTCCAAAGGGTCGATTCCTGCTAGGCTATTAGGTAAGAATAAAACTCTCAGTAGCTTCTTCCATAAGAGACGGTTTTCTCAAGTTCAAGTGTACACAAAAGTTTTCTTGACATAAATTTTGGAGAATGATGTTGCAAAGTACTATGCTGACATAACTGCATATATTGGAAGCTTAGAGAGCATAAGAAAGCTCCCTAGAGTTATTTAGGCTAGTTTAGAGCAAGTTTTTGGTAGGGCCCTCTCATCTCTCTACACTAGCCATCACTCTTCACACCAGCAACACTTTTCAATGAAGATTCAACAACCTTTTCGAGGAGCTTTTTAAGAAAATCTTCTAACTACCGCAATAAATAAAAGTCTTGAATTTTCGAAGCTTTATTTGAAATCAAACTACGCTAACTTGGAGCATTATATACTCTTGAGATTGAGAGAGTCATAGGCATCCTCTAGCACCATATATGTACGTATAGGCTCTCATTTAATGTGTACACTCCAAGTCTAAGTGACCCATTAGCTAACTAGCCGTGTGCTAGCTGAGTCTTTGCATAGATAGAGTTGTTTATCTACTTATATATGATCATGTACTTCCTTTATTCATAGCCTATATAGATCATCTTGTGGCGACTAATCTTTTGAGTATAATATAAGGACGAGGTGTTCATCATCCTTGAGTATATTGAGCTTGGAAGCTCAATATTGAGCTCTTTGCATGTTTGAAATTCTATATGTGTGTACAATACATGTATATACAAGCTAGCTATGTGGGTAATTATGAGTCACTCTTGGGCAAGGAGGTTAAAATACCTCATAGTATCCAATATCATCAATCTCGGGCATCTTATAAAGCCTAGAGAGTCTATGTTCACCATGTAAATTTTCAAAGGTTGAGTCCTATGTTCTAAAGAGAGATCAAAGTTTTGGATGACTATGATACCCATCAAAGTGTTCCCTCAGAGGGTCCATCATTTTTTCTAGTACATTTAGGAGGTGAAACAATCAATCATATCACATACACAAATAGTGTACCAAGATTGATATACACTAGAATAAGCAATATTAATTGGTCGAATGGCACTCCTTGGGTATAAGAAATAATAATTGGTCCAATGGTTCCCCTTGGCATACTAAAGCCTTGCATGAACCATTTATATTGAAGGAATCAAAGCATCAACGATTTTGTATACACATGGATTTGAATGTACTTCAAGCTCAATGCAAAGCGTTTCTATTTTTGGGTTTAAGCTTCATGACATTCTTCCTATGAAATTCATTAACTTTGATGAGTTGTCTCAAAGGTTTTCTACAAGTCCCTAGATAAATGAATGATGGCATACTCTTTTAATTGAAAAAAGGTATATTAAGCTTCGCTTGGAGACTCTTGAGTGTAGTTCATGTTGGTTTTCAATTTCCCTTTGATCCTTGATCTGGATAGGTGGTGAGAGATACGATTTTTGCACATTTGCTTGTATATTAGGATATGGTCTCATCTTAGATGCACGAGATACCACGTGCATTCTTAACATGGACAAGCAAATAGTGACATGTCGATGAATTTCTTGATAAATTTTAGAAGTTGAATAAATTATGAGCATAATCAAGCATATAGAAAGAGCATATCTATGGATCAATGGAAATATAAAAGAACCTGGAAATGACACGAGATGATATGTCGTAGTGTGGAGAGTTCTATGACTCAAGAAAGAATGAAATTTTCCTTTGAGCATTGAGTTCTCCGGGCATTCCGAGCCTTCCCAAACCTTACATGCAGCTTGGTCTCTCATTGTATTCCACAAGGATGCTTGCATTTTAGTGAGTCCTCACTGATGTTCATGAGAAAAGGCAATGGGATCGAGAACGGTATCTGTTAAGTCTATACGCGCAAGTTTTGGTGCCTCGTATCTTACACTCGAATTCAGTACCACTCTATGATAATATTAATTGTGTGAGCTCTTGCAAGATATTCGCGCGTCATCTCTCCCAGATATTTTGCGGTCCTCATTACGATGAGTTTTTATACACACACATATATATATATAATATATATATATATATATATATATATATATATATATATATATATATATATATATATATATATATATATACACACTCTGTTTTCAAACAATTCTGCGTTCTCGTGCAAGTATCTGCTAAATCTATGATAAATTCTGTGTTTAAGTCTTTGTGTCTGGTCGTCTGTGTGTGTGTGTGTGGGAGAGAGAGAAAGAGAGAGCGCACCATTCATGTTCATGATGTTTGCACACACGATAAGAATGATGAATGGGAATCGACACACGCAAAACATGAATCAAGACGTAAATTAGCGGTTTTCTTATGAGCAGCGCAAGCGACTTCGAACAACATGAACAAGAGCAATAATTGGGTGTATAGACTTCAAGATCACATGAATGATGCCCCCTCTCTCTCTCTCTCTTCTGTTCATAGTTACGTCCTTCATGTCGACGGTTTCTTTGAACTTGATTCAAAGTTATTGGTCATGTCTCGAAACATCTTCAGCCCGCTCCTTTCTATAATTACGTAATGTATATCTATTTCTTTCCAAGGATCTTTTCTCAGATGAAGTGACAACGTAATTAGACTTGATGACTCATAAAATGGAGCTTTAGATTGTTTGTTACGTATATACTTTTGTTGTTCCCCATAAAGAGCAAATTCCTTTCCGATGAATCCTAGTATTGAAGAAAAACTTCCTTTGCACATAATCTCGCATGTATATGGGAAAGAATACTATATTCTACATCTATTGAAGTCAAAATTGTATGCATAGAAAATGTAAATGTTAACTCTTAATAGCTTCTCCCTTGGTAGTCGTTGACTTGTAGATGTGATGTAGCACGCTTTGAAGTCTCGTTTCCTTGTTAGCTTATGAATAGCTTTTTTATATACTCCTCGATATCTTCTAAAAACTCCAAATGATTTGGGTGAGGAACTTGAATATTATCAATTATTAATACATTTTGATGTCACTTCTCGGGAAGGATACAGTCCCTCCAATTCAGCTTTCTAAGATGCGAACCTCCAATAGGAAACTAACACAAAGATTTATTTTTGTATTTTGGCTTTTTCTTTAGAATTAACAAGAGATTGGACTCGTGTTTTGTATATTTTAAGTATAAGCTATGATTTACCCCATATATTTTGAATAAAATCAATTGGATGTTGTAACACAGAGAACCATCCACAACAATGAAGATTATCTATCTGCAACACATTCTACCTATGCGAAAAAACATAGGTTCATAAAGAAGAGTGTTTCTCACAATTCATGCACGCATGAAAAACGAGGCTTTAAAACACTTTATGAAACTATATTAGGGAATCTGATAGAGTGCAAGCGAAAATACTGATAGTACAATTATATAGGTGAACCTAAAATTGAGAGAAATTAACTAAAGAGAAAACAAGGCTTGCTTGCTAGACTTGAATACACGAAAGATGAATGAATAAAAGCGTAAAGAGTTTTAGAGATGCGCACAAACTAGTTCCTAAGTAAAATGAAACTTTTCCTAGAATATAAGCAACTAGTCACCAATCATTTTAGTTGCACTTTTTTGGTAGCTAATGATCTTGAATTTTAAATTGATTTACGTTGATGGAGTTTCCTAACTGAATCCAAGAATCTAGGTGAAATTAATTGATAGTTTCACTTGTCAAATTCCAAATTTATTCCTACTTTAATATTGAGACGATGTTCAACATCGTTAAAGCTGCATTTTAAAGACATAGGCACAATGTAACATATAAAAAAATGAACATTCAAAATTTTAGCTTAGAATAAAGATCAAGAATTTATAATTGCTCCATTTTAGTATTATGATGTCATAACGAAAATGCAAATTTTTCAAAATTATAGTCATGAATTGACTATAGTTCACATACTATAAGTTTCAAATGTAAAGGAGTATCCATTTCTTTGTGGCTAAACATGATAATCGAATATTTTCCTTAATAAATCATACACAAGAAATGTTTTCAATTTGAAAAGCCCATAATTCTTATATTTTTCCTTAGATAGTATTGGACAAAATAATATTGTAATGTCATATGTATACTATGAGAGTCATAAATGAGAACACCATGAATCATAGATTTCATGGGAATTTTACTTATCTCATATTTGGTGAAGATTTGTATAATTCAATATTAACATCATTTCCAAAAAAATTCAAAAATCCTATGAATGATTGCCTATACATCATGTTTGGATAGCTGCAGACATTGATTTGAGTTGATAACATCCTTGACAACATCATCATGTAAGAAAATCCTCCATTAATCACTTACAGGATTGCCCTTGACAAACTGTACAAGGGGAAAGGGTGGCCATAGAGGTCCTCAATGATGGCAAATGTCAATCGTGGGAGCTCAAGGAGTTGTAGTTTCAATGTAAAAGTTTTCTATTTGTGATATCTTGTTCTTTGCTAGTCGCTTGTTCTATTAGTACCTGGTGCATAACCTAGCTAACATGTCTTGTGATCTTGTAAAAGCATAGTACGATTGGTTGTCTAGTACTACCTTGTAAATATATATTTTTTCTATTAAGGAAGATCTATAATTCTAATATCCTTCTTCATGGCCACAATAATGGGTTTTGGGACCTTCGATGTCTTGTCTAGTATAGTTTCCTACACGCATTAATGTCGGGATGTCGTACTCCCCATGTGTTATATTTATTCTTGTGCAGTACTCCCTAAAGTAATATTGTAAGAACATGCAAGAACATTTTCATGGACATTTTGCAAAGTTTTGAGAATTCTTTCATTAAGAACGTAGACAAAGATATCAAAAAGATGTATCAAGGGTTGGGTTTACTAGAAGAATTCTCTTTGCCAAAGTGAGATGATTGTATCCTTTGATTCTAGAGAAGAACATATTGGTGTTGCATGGATAGCAGGTTTTCGGAAGGAGAATATCATCATTATTGGGGATAAAAATACCAATGGAGTGGAAAAAAATGAACTTTAAAAGATACATAAAGATAACCATTGTTAATCTACATATTCATTTGAGTGGAGCGAGTTGATACATGATATAGATGGCATAAAGATTTCTTTATAAAGCAAATCATATGGGAATCTGGAGATGATGATAAATGCCTTTTGCTTGTGATAAATGATGTCAGGAAATTTGATGAATACATCACTCAAGGCATTCAATTTGAAAAGTGCATGTTTGGGAAAAGAGAAGGGATAAAAAAGTAGAAGGAATATCCATTCAAAAAGTCATGAATCCCACTCCCAAATAGGAATCTACGATTGAATCTATTCAAATAGGTCTATTTAGGCTTCTACCCCGGACTTAAGAAGAGAACTACATGAGGAGAAAAGAAAACTTATACTTTATTATCAAAACCCTATGCATATTGTAATAGGTTTCCCAAATAAGAGAACAAAATTATAGCCATATTAACCCTTGTGGCTTTCTCAGATGCATACCCTCCAATAGGCAACTAACACAAAGATGTATTTTCCTATTTTGGATTTTTCTATAGAATTAACAGGAAATTGGACTCGTGTTTTGTATATTTTAAGTATAAGCTATGATTTACCCCACACGTCTTGAATCAAATCAATTGGATGTTGTAACACAGAGAACCATCCACAAAAATGAAGATTATATATCTCCAACACATTCTACTTATGTGAAAAAACATAGGTTCATGAAAAACGTAGTTTCATAAGAAGAAAATAGGTTCATAAAAATATAGGTTCATAAAGAAGAGTGTTTCTCATAATTCATGCATGCATGAAAAATGAGGCTTTGAAAAACTTTATAAAAATATTTTAGGGAATTTGATGAAATCTGATATAGTGCAAGATAAAAAACGATAGTACAATTAGATAGGTCAACCTAAACGTGAGAGAAATGAACTAAAGCAAAAACAAGGCTTTCTTGCTAGACATGAATACACGAAAGATGAATGAATTAAAACGTAAAGATCATTTAAAGATGCGCACACAAGTTCAAACTAGTTCTTAAGTATAAGGAAACGTGTCCTAGAATATAAGCAACTAGCCACGAATCATTTTAGTTGCACTTTTTTGGTACCTAATGAGCTTGAATTTTACAAATGAACATTCAAAATTTTATCTTAGAATAAAGATCCGGAATTTATAATTGCTCCATTTTAATACTATGATGTCATAGTAAAAATGAAAATTTTTTTAAATTATAGTCCATGAATTGACTATAGTTCACATACTATAAGTTTCAAATGTAAAAGTGTATCCATTTCTTTGTGGCTAAACATGATAATCGAATATTTGTAAAGCCCATAATTTTTCCTTAGATAGTATTGACCAAGCTAAAGTTGTAAAATTATACGTATACTATCAGAATCTCAATGAGACCACCATGGATCATGGATTTCATGGGAATTTTACTTATCTCATATTTGGTGAAGATTTGGATAATTCAATATTAACATCATTTCCAAACAATTACAAAACCTTATGAACGATTGCCTATACATCATATTTGGATAGCTAGAGACGTTGATTGAGTTGATAACATCCTTGACAACATCATGATGTAAGAAAATCCTCCATTAGTCACTTTTAGGATTGCCCGCCACAAACCATATTAGGGGAAAGGGTGGCCATAGAGGTCCTCCATCATGGCCAATTTAAATCGTGGGATATCAAGAAGTTGTAGGGTCCATGTAAAGGTTTTCTTTTTGTGATATCTTTTTCTTTCCTAGTCCCTTGTTCTATTATTATCTAGTGCATATCATGTCTTCTGATATTGTAATCTCATTGTATGATTGGTTGTCTATTCCTACCTTGTAAATATATTTTCTTTTAGCAAGGAAGATCTAAAATTCGAATATCCTTCTTCTTGCCCACAATACTGGGTTTTGGGATCTTCCATGTCTTGTCTAGTATAGTTTCCTACACGCATTAATCTCGGGATGTGCTACCCCATGTGCTATATTTGTTCTTGTGTAGTACTCCCTAAATAGTAATATTGTAAGAACATGCAAGAATATTTTCATGGACATTTTGCAAAGTTTTGAGGATTCTTTTATTAACAAGTAAATGTTTATATCTATAGGTAGACATAGATATCAAAATGATGTATCAAGGGTTGGGTTTACTGGAAGAATCCTCTTTGCCAAAGTGAGATGATGGTATCCTTTGATTCTAGAGAAGAACATATTGGTGCTGCATGGATATGCGGTTTTTATAAAGGAGAATACCATCATTATTGGGGATGAAAATACCAACAGAGTGGAAAAAACGAACTTTGAAAGATACATGAAAATAACCATTGTGAATCTACATATTCATTTGAGTGGAGCCAATTGATACATGATCCAGATGGCATAAAGATTCTTTTACAAGCCAACTGAGATTCGAATCTAGATATGATGATAATGCCTTTTTCTTATGATAAATAATGTCAGGAATTTCGATGAATACATCACTCAAGCCATTCAATTTGAAAAGTGCATGTTCGGGGAAAAGCAAGGGGAAAAAAGTAGAAGTAAGGCCCATCCAGAAAGCTATGAATCCCACTCCCAAATAAGAATCTACGATTGAATCTATTCAAATAGATTTAATTAGGCTTCTACATGGAACTTCAAAAGAGAGCTAGAAAAGGAGAAAAAAAAACGTATACTTTATTGTCAAAACCCTATGCATATTGCAATAGATTTCCCAAATAAGAGAACGAAACTATAGCCGTGTTCACCCTTGTGGAATAATGAAACAAAGAATTCCAAACTTAAATGAGATTATAATTTCTAGTAAATAACATAAAAAAAGTTTCATAAATTTGAAGCACATGGATGACTGACTTGCTCCTATCACGTTGATCATGCGTGAGAGGATTCTTTACCTCAAAATACTAAATGATCCTACACCCTTATGATGTTTCATTTATGTATAAGTGGTAAAGAAACATAGCGTCCAAATATTTGAAAAGTTGTAGATGGAAGGCCTATAGCATCTAGAGACATTACCAAGGAAATTAGAACATTTAGAGAAACCTTGCATCTAGAGACATTACCAAGGAAATTAGAACATTTAGAGAAACCTTGGTGATCATGAGCCTCATATATTCTTTGCTAAAAAATCGTGAGCCTTAATATTGATTGGGTAGTGAATAAGCTCACTCAATGAGGTGTTCAAAAGAATCAATCATATGTTGGACCCAAATATATGATGCACTCAATAAGAAAGCAAGAAACATACATCATCAAACCTATACGTTCCCAATAGTTCAATAAAGGTGCTTTGGAAAAAATATCTAACCAATATGAGGAGTTTGAGGTGACTTAGAAAAGAAAAATATAGATATTTGACCAAAACATAAACCCTATGAGTATGCTATGAAACTTCAAGAAGGAGGTGAGTAAGACGTTCTCATGCAGTAGCATAGTGGAAGATAATCACAGACAATGAACTAAGCAAGCGTGCATGACCAAGCACAAGAATAACGAAACGAGGAAATAAATGATTGTTTGTGCATTTCACTGCCAAAAGAATGTTTTTATGCCCAACACAAGGTTCCTTTCTGTTTGAAAAGGAACTTTATGCACTCAAGTTTCTGCACTTGCATGTTTATATCTTCTAAAAGAAGCCAAATTATTATGTTTGTGCATGACATGCATGCATTGCAAGCACAAGCACTACTTGATCTAGTTTAGGGTGTGAATAGAAACACATGCCAACACATGCATGCAAGTACCTGAATTTGCATGGAAGCACATGTGTGTTTGCATGCAAGCATATGCATTTGCATATGAGAGCACATGATTGATTGCTAAGTAGATGAATAAATTTACTCTCCTATTATTTAGCTTACTTTTAAATGCTCAAGTTAGACATTAGGAAAGAAGGAAGACTCGCTAATTTCAACATTACGCTAGCTAACTTGCAACTCAAGTAACTAGTCTATTCTTTTCAAAAGTGATACTTACATATCACATAATTAATGAAGAGTTACATTAAGTATTTTAGAATTCTTGCTCAGTATTAGTAGGCCTAAGAAACTGAAGCATTCAGTAATTTTCTTGCCATTTTGATGAGAAAGAAAGTATGCCTACTTACAAACTTTTTAACTTTATGATGACTCTAAGTCAAGGAGATACTTAGATAATGTTAAAGTCAAGTTAATGAACACTTTTAATTTAACACTTTAACTTAATTTTCTCTATAGGAATTGAACATAAATTGAACTTTCAAAGTTCAATAGATAGCTATTATGTTCCATAACTTGCATCCTTGGTAAGGATGCAAAGTGCCAAGAAAACCATGCAATTTTTGCAAGTTATCACTTGATTCCATCCCAAGGAGTGATTGAAATCAAAGGTTGAACTTTCACGTCAATTGAACTTTTACTTTCAATAGATGGATGTTAGGTTCCATACTTGCATCTTTGTTAATGATGCAAGTTTCAAAGAAAACATGGAAACAAAGACTAAACTCTTCATTTTGGAAGGATTACTTGGTGGTTGAATTTCAAATATTTGTGGCATCTTGTGTGACCAATACATTATGCATCATATGAGCCCATAATGGATAATTCATATCATCCAACTTATCCTCAATAGCCAACATACAAAATACATCACTGTTTTCATCCATGGCCACTGACTAAAATACCATGATGTAGAAAAATGAATGTACTTGAAAAAGTAAAAAAAAAAATACCCTGATGAGTCCTATACTTGTAGTAGACTTCAAGACGCTCATACAGGCAAACAAAAACCTGTATATATCTTTGGCACAAAAAGATTAAATAGCTTGCACACGCACTATGATAGTGCATTCAGAGGTCAAAACGAGCTCATATCGTGATTTCACCATGACATAACTAAGATGTTTTGGTGTCCTAATCACCCTAAGTATGCTCATGAGATTTCGTGCAATTTTTAGATTGCGATCGGAGAGGTGTGGATGATGCCATGGATGAAGTTGTGGCCTGCTCGGATATCAATTGTTGGAGTTAGATATCTGCAGAAGCACATAAATAGCAAAAGGAAGCTTGGAGCACAACACACAATACTGAATGTATTACCACTAGAATGTACAAAGATAAGTGACCTATTAGGGAAATAGGTGTATATACAAGCTGGGAGGAAAAAGACCTTATAAAGAGGGAAAAAGTGTCTGGCGGTCCTACTTTGTTCACACACATCACTACCTAAATATCTCAACCGATGCCAAAGCCAGATAGCAACTCCTTAGATAAAAAGAAGGAGAGTTTATACAGCTCTTTTTCTTCTACACCTTTTGCGATGATATCTTCGGTTTAAGGGTCAATCTGTTGGAAGTCAATGTCCTCATTGGTCCAGCAATTAAATTCAACAATTGTATCTCTATATAGATCTTCCACGCAGACGCAACTCTGATATATAGAGTTTATTCTATATTCTTCAACAAGTCACAGCCAGCGCTCATGTGGTGTAGCCCAACGTTTATAAAAGCATCCTCATTGACCAGGGTTCAATCCTCACGCGCTGCGGCAGCAAGTTCGTGCTTCTTAATAAAGCAATTCGAAAAACTCTTCATGGAAAAAGCTGTTCGCGATAGAGGTGTTTTTTGTTATCGTTCTACGATCGTAGCTTTATGCTTTCTTTTAGCTTTTCATGCATACTCAAAAACTATATAATAAGGCCCTTGGCTCATTGTGTAAATCACTCACTCAAAGATCTAGAGCTTGGAGATCTTCTTGAAGACAGAGTGTTCTCACACTCTTGGAGGAGGTGAAGTTTTGGTGAAGGAGAGGCTACTCTCATCGCAGCAAGAAGTCTTCTACGAGGTGGTGGTAACTATCTTTTGTGACTTAACCTTGTGGTTGATTTACAATTTCGTTACACTATTTTGTTAGCTTTGTTGGTTCGTTCTCTTCACACACACTTAGATTATTTTGACATAATCTAAATTTTCTATCATCATCTTCTTATTCTTCCATTAGTGAGTGCACCACTTTACATGGTTGAGTAGTACTCCCATGTTGTAATTTGGACATCTATTATTTTTAGTGAAGTAAGCATCCAGCTTACGTTCCCTATCCTTGTCTCAAGATCTCTTTCTTTCTCTATCTCACTTATCATCTTGTCAATTAAGTTGTGTATGCTCAAGAGGTTTTAGTATTGGAACGATCCTAGGGCCTCAAATTCCAACACTTGGTATCAGAGCTACACAATTGACATACACACCTAAGATAAGATGAGTGAGATTAGAATTGAGATTGAAGACAAGTTAGATGGATCTTCTAATTATCCCATGTGGAATTTCATGATGATGAACTTGTTAGTGACAAAGGATTTATGGAGTATCGTCAATGGATCCTTAACAAGACCAAGACAAGAAGGCAAAGAAGGGTCTACAACAACTTCAAGAGGTACTAGAACTACTATTATAGAACCAACAAAAGAAGAGGTAACCACTTCGACATCCAGATTCACTGCTAGGTCTTTACCTAGAGTTCCTCCTACTGAAGATCAGGCAAGATGGGATGCTAGAGATGCTTTAGCACTTTCATTCATACGAATAAGTGTCAAAAAGCATATTCTACCACAGATCAGATCTTGCAGAAGTTCTATTCAAGCTTGGTTGAAGCTTGAGAATCTTTTTCAAAGAAAAAATCCTGCTAGAAAAGCTCACTTGAGGAGACAACTGGCAAATACAAGGATGAAAGCTGGTGAGTTTATTCAAACCCACATTACAAGACTCGTTGACTTGAAATATCAACTTCTAAATGTAGGAGTTGAGATATCAGATGAAGAGATGGTAAATATGCTGATTAATTCACTTCCTATTTCATATCGATCTTTCATAACCACTCTTACCCTTACCACAAGAGATAGAGAGGTTACATTTGAAGAGTTAGAGTTCTTGTTACTTCAAGATGAAGATCAGTTGAAGGGAATGGAAGAGAATGGAGAAGCACTTTCATCTTCATCAAAGGGTAAGAAGAAGAAGGATAAGAAGAAGGAAAAACAATCCAAGAAGGAAAGTAGATCCCTCTCACCTTCTACTTTAGATTCTGTATCTACGACATCTAAAGAGAATTCTTCTAAGAAGAAGGTAAAAATATGTTCTTTTTGCAAGAAACGTGGACATATTCAGTCATAATGTTATAGAAGGATTGCAGCAGAATAGAAAAAGGCATTAGGTAATGTTGTACAAGATGATAAAAAAGGGAAATCTCAAGGTGATTCTTATGCCTGTATCACCATTTGAGGAAGTAGCTTTTGATAAAGCAGCTTTACAAGTTCTTTCAGCAAGTCCTTGGATATTCAACTCAGGTGCTACAAAGCATATGACAGGTTGCAGAGATGTATTTTCTTCTCTTTCCTATTCTTCAAGTAGAAGAGTTACTATTGTAGATGGCAATGATTTGGATGTTGTGGGAATAGGTACAGTAACCCTAAAGTCAAGAGAAGGTGGTGTTTTTCAGATTTTAGATGTCCTTTATGTACCTGAAATGAAGAAGAATCTACTATCTATATCTGCATTTTTAAGTGATGGTTTTAAAGTTGTATTTGAGAAAGATCTTTGTAAGATCTTATCACATGAAGAAGACAAGTGTCTTTTGCAAGGTACGCATAAAGGAGGGGTCTTTGTTTTGTCAAAAATCAGTCAGGCATATGCAGTCAAATCTTCGTCACCGGTGGAAGATATGACGCTATGGCATGAAAGATTTGGACATATCAGTTTTGGAGCTCTCAAGAATATCAAAGATAGAGGTATGGTTGAGAGTTTACCCTCATTCAAGCTACCTGATGATTCAGATATATGTGAAGGTTGTCTTGAAGGTAAGATGCATAAACTACCTTTCAAGAAACATGGTCATATTACAGCTACCAAGAAATTGCAGATTACTCATTCAGATGTGAATGGACCTATGAGAGCAGACTCTATTCAGGGTTTCAGGTATTTTGTCCTATTTGTGGATGATTTTACAAGATACTCATGGATCTATGGTCTTAAGTCGAAGTCAGAAGGCTTTCCTATGTTCAAGAAGTTTGTAGCTATGGTTGAAAATGAAAGTGAGGAAACTGTCCACATTCTCAGAAGTGATAGAGGTGGAGAATACTTGTCAAATGATTTCCAAACATTTCTCGATGAGAAAGGTATTACTCGACACCTTACTATTGCTTATACTCCTTAGCAAAATGGTGTTGCAGAAAGAAAGAATAGAGTACTAGTTGAAATGATGCGGAGGATGATGGCGTCCAAGAGGCTTTCACCGAAATTCTGGTTTGATGCAGTACATACAATTAATCACATTTTAAACAGGTCATCTACAAAATCTTTAAAGGTATTCACACCGTATGAGGCTTATTATGGTAGAAAACCTAATGTGAGTTACTTCAAAGTGTTTGGATCACTTTCTTATGTACATGTTGAGAAAAAGGACCGAGGCAAACTAGATGTAAAGGCAAAGAAAGCTGTTTTTATTGGATATCCTGTTGAAAGTAAAGGATACAGGTTTTATGTTCGAGAGACAGGTGAAGTTATTCTTTCACGTAATGCTTATATTGCTGAAGATAAGGTTTATGACAAAGAAGCAGAAATTCCGGAGTTCATTAGTGAAAATGACTATGGAATTTTTAGAAAGATTCTGGATGTACATGTTCAGCTATATCAAGAAGGAGTTAAAACTCAAATTCCTAGTATTCAAGAAAAAGTTGAAGAAAGAGGAATTTCACAACCTTCTACAAACTCAGTTCCACAAGAAAACTTTGATTCCAGAAATGGAAGAAGTTAAAGTTCTAGAACGTCCTAGTACCTTGATAGGACAAGTTCCAGAACCTGTGGAAGCTGAAAGTTCAGAAAGAGTTTCACCACTATTCAAGGATACACCTACGTGGTTATATCAGACTTGGAAAGATAGTGGTATAAAAACTTTTATTGGAAGAACAAGGAGTCAGACTAGACAACAATAACAAGATCATGTAAGAACAAGAAGTCAAACTAGAGAGCAAAAAGATCATGTAAGTTTTGCTGAAGACTTCGAGATTCATGATATTTTGGCACTTACGACTGTTGAAGATGAACCTGCGTGTGTTAAAGATGCACTTAACATTCCTATTTGAGAAAAGCTATGCAAGAAGAGATTGATTCTATTCATAAGAATCAAACTTGGTAGCTATGTGAGTTACCGAAAGGAAGGAAGGCTATAGGTGTAAAATGGATCTTCAAAATCAAAAGGAAAGTAGATGGTTCTACTGATAGATACAACGCCAGGTTGGTTGTCAAAGGATATGCACAACAAAAAGGTATTGATTATGATGAGACATTTGCTCCTACAGCTAGGATGATTGTTATTAGGTCAATACTTGCTCTAGCAGCTCATTTTGGTTGGCATATATATCAACTTGACATCAAAACTGCTTTTCTAAATGGTGATTTACACAAGGATGTGTATATTCAGTAGCCAAAAGGTTTTGAAGAGACAGGTAAAGAACACTTAGTGTATAAGCTTATAAAAGCTTTGTATGGTTTAAAACAGGCACCTAGAGCATGGTATGAAAAGATACATACATATCTTTTATCCATTAGTTTCCATAACTCAGATGCAGCTCCAACTCTTTACGTCAAAGCTGAAACAGGTGTGATGATTATAGCAATCATTTATGTGGATGATATTATAGTCACAAGTCTCAGAGATGAAGATTTGTAGATATTTAAAGAAGAATTGAAGCAAACATTTGATGTAAATGATTTAGGCATTTTACATTATTATCTTGGGATTCAGTTTCTGTTTCGAGATGAGTGTATCTACATGACACAACAGAAGTACATTGAGAAACTTTTGGAAAGGTTTCAGATGGGCGATTCTAAACCTATGCAAACACCTATGGATCAGAACATATCTTTACAAATGGTAGCAGATGCAGAGCCATTTGATGCTACTCTATATAGTCAAGTAGTTGGTTGCTTGATATATCTTTGTAATACACGTCCTGATATACAGTTTGCAGTTTCTCAAGTATCAAGGTTCATGCAAAATTCGACAGTGTTACATTGGAAAGCAATAAAGCGGATCTTTCGTTATTTGAAGGGAACTTCAAATTATGCTATGGTATTTTCAAAATCTACACATTTGTTATTAAAAGGATTTTCAGATTTTGATTGGGTAGGTGATAGAGACACAAGAAGAAGTACTAGTGGATTTTGTTTTTATCTTGGAGATTGACTTATCTCATGGTATTCGAAGAGACAACCCACTATAGCCACTTAATCGTGTGAAGCTGAATATCGTGCAGCATTTACAACTACTCTAGAGTCAGTATGGTTGTAGAAGATTTTCATTATCTTGATGTAAGAGTACATCAACCCATTCAGATATTTTCAGATAGCCAGAGTGCTATAGCTATAGCTAAGAATCCAGTGCATCATGCAAAGACAAAGCATATAGAGGTACACTACCACTATATTCGAGAGCAGATAGCTAAGAAGCACATTGAACTAGTTTATGTTCCTTCTAGTGCGAATGTTGCAGATATTTTTACCAAAGCATTGACTAGAGATAGTGTAGATCCCTATCTTCTTCTCTCTCGTCATTTTAAACAATAAGGAAGGCCAAGGAATATCATCCAGCTCAAGTTGGAAGGGGTGGGGTTGTTCGAACTCTTTGGATACAACATGGACAGAGCTAGTCAGTGGTGCAACATCAAATCTTTGCCTCTATCATTGCCGAGGGAGGATGGCCATGGTGATAGGAAGTGATACGCAAGCAGAGGTTATGGAGAGGCTTTGTAGCCTGTTGAAGAGAAGATGGCAATTGTAATGGTAATGGAGCCACTTCGGTTCTCTCCCGGATCAATGCCTCTCTCTGGGATGGCTTGTAGTCTGAATGTCTGCAATCTCACTCTTTTCTCTCTCTTTCTATCTCTATCTCTCTATCTTCTTCTTTCTCTCTCTCTCTCTCTCTGTCTCTCTCTCTCTCTCTCTCTCTTTCTCCACCCTCCTCCACCCTCCTCCACCCTTCTCCGCCCTCCTCCACCACTTCCCCCAAGAGCCCCCTCCACCTCCTCCCGCAAGAGCCCTCCTCCATCCCCCTCTCCGCAAGCCCCCCTCTGCACTCTCCCTCTCTCTCTCTCTCTCTCTCTCTCTCTCTCTCTCTCTCTCTCTCTCTCTCTCTCTCTCTCTCTCTCTCTCTCTCTCTCTCTCTCTCTCTCTCTCTCTCTCTCTCTCTCTCTCTCTCTCTCTCCCTTCCCCGCCAAATAACTCCGCCCCCTCACCCGCTGTCCCCCGCACCCCGCCTAGTCCTCACCCCGCCCCCCTCCGCCATAGCCTCCGCCATAGCCCCGCCCTCCTCCCTGCCCGCAGCCCCTCACCCCCACTGCCATCCCGCCCCCGCCTGCAGTAGCCCGCAGTCCCCCCCGCTCCGCCCAGTCTCGCGCACCCGCCAGCCGCAGTAGCCCGCAGCCCCCCCCGCTCCGCCTAGTCCCGCCTAGCCCCCCGCCATCCCGCACCCCTCTCTCTCTCCGCCTCTCTCCGCTTGCACCTCCGCCCCTCGCTCCTCACAACTCCGCCCCCCCGCCCTCACAAACTTTCCCCCCACTCCGCCCCCCGCCATCCCCCTCCCACCCCGCCACCCGCCCAGTACCCCCTCTGCCACCCTCCCGCCTACACCCACCCTCACTCCGCCCCCCGCCATCCGCTCCCCGCCACCCCCACTCCGCCCCCCGCTATTCGCCCCCCGCCCCTCCTCTCTCCGCCCACACCCACACCCCCTCCTCTTTCTCCGCCACCCTCACCACCCACACCCTCCTGCCTACACCCACCCTCACTCCGCCCCCCGCCATCCGCTCCCCGCCACCCCCACTCCGCCCCCCGCCATCCGCCCCCGCCCCTCCTCTCTCGGCCCACACCCGCACCCCTCCTCTCTCCACCCACCCCCACACACATACATTTCCACACACACACTCCACTTATACACACTCACGTGCACGCACATAGACACTCACACACATATAAGCACACACTCACACTCACACACGCAAACACATAATCACACACAAACACGCACAATCACATAAGAACAATGAGGCAATTCTTCAGTCCAGGCCTTCTCAGGAGCTGACAGATATGGAGCCATAAAGAGGACATTTCTTGGAAGTAAAATTGGAATTGATGATCTTGATGTGGGAATTATTCGGCCAACTCTTTTTTGACATGTTTGGACGTGATTCAAGGAACAAAGTCAATAGGTTGTAAGGGTTCTGCTACAGAGAGTGCACCGTGATGGAGATGGGAGTGTGCCCCTTTAGGCTGTCTGAGTTCCCTGGCTCAACAATTCATCAACCACAAGCTTGAGGAGTCTGAGAATGTGAATGAATACTTCAAGCCAGCTTGGGAGATGACCTTTCAAATTAAAGTATTTCTTGGGGCTCTAGGAATTGTAAAGTCACAAGTAAAATCTACCCTCCCTTTCCCACACTCAAGAGGAGTTTCTAAATCACCGGCAATGCAAATTAAGGGTCTCAATTTGACTACAAAAGAGGTATGGGATAAAAGTGTGTAGGGTAAAAAGTGGAAATAGGGAAAAGCTTTTTGCCACCAACTATTCACGGCGACTACCTATTTTTGTGGATCTAATTCAAATCAAGGGGAATAATTGACCTACCCCTCCAATCTTGGGTAATCAACCGGCGCGTGATCAGTGGACGTGAAGATTCGGCAAGGCCCTCTTGGCCTATTGGGGCCTATAAAATCTAAGGATTTGTGCTCATTTGGTGTTACAGTTATAGTTAGAGCTACATGTGCAACAATTTTAGAGACACGGTGGTTCGTGCATACGTGCAGAAGTCCTCTCTTGCACTTGGTGGTTTCAAGTCTACTGTGGGAGCTACTCTGTCGTGTATACAGAGGGTAGGCTTCTCAGTGAAGGGCTATGAGGACTATAGTGTAAAAGAGTAGCTTGGATTTATATTCTTTTCTGTGAGTCAGTGTGTTGATTAATCTCTATTCTCTTGAGAAATACTACCATTTGTATTGCTATGAGTTAGCAGTCCCTTATGCTGATCTGTGGTATTGGAGTTAATACTTTTAGGGTGGCTTATCAACCCTAAGCTTGTACTTTTGAGCATCTCTCTGCCCAACCTTGTAATCATCTGATTCGAATCAAGAAGTGAATGGTCTTCCTTGGTCATTGGTTGTCCATATTTTCTGAAGTATTTACCACTCTGTGCAATCCGTGTTATCTACGTGCTCACAGAAATGTTGAAGTCACTACAGTTTGGCACGCACGGTGGGACCTTTGCATTTCTGTGAGAGGTGTTTTGCCCTATTGCAATTGCGAATAGGTACATGACCCATACACGAGCAGATAAGGAATCTCTTCGTGTTCGAAGGAGCCTTAACAAGTTAGCAATAACCACGGCTAGTGAGTCTACCTCCCCTCTGTCCTCCCTAAATTTGTCTATTGATTTGGGTACGACACCATTGTCAAAAGAGAGGTATAGGAGAACTCTAGACTTCTCCTCACATACGTCCGAAGAAACACCAGTACAAATGGAGGATCTCTCTCATTTACTCTCCAGATTAAATATTAAATTCCCTACCTTCAAGGGACAAGCCTATGAGGATGCTGATGATCATGTGAGGAGATTCATCTCTTTATGCCGTGGACGTGGTCTGCAGAATAGAGAAGATGCAATGTTAGCACTTTTTCCATCCACATTGGAGGGTCTTGCAGATAAATGGTATAGTCAATATGCAGATGGCCATTTCACTACATGGGAGGCTTTGAAGGCGGCGTTCTCACAGACATTCCGACCAAGTGATTCCTCAGAAAGAGCTCTAGATCAGCTAGAGAATTTGAAGCTAAGATCAGGTGAATCCTTTCATGAACTTCACACTAGAACAAAAGCACTTGTTGCACGTCTTCCACATGCTCCAGGTGACTTTTTGGTTAAAAAGTGGATCGAAAAGGCTCTGCCTAGGTCATCTCAGCAGAAGCTTCGTGAATCTCTTAGATTGGATGCGACCCTCAATGATTTTGTTGCAGCTGCATCACGCATTGAAGAAGCAAGGCAACATTTTGAAGGGGATACACAACCAAAGTATGCTGCAGATCTGGATCCTATTGAGCAACTAAGGAGGGAACTGGAGGCATTAAAGATGCAACAAAATCAACA
Organism: Ceratopteris richardii; assembly: GCA_020310875.1. Taxonomy (NCBI): domain Eukaryota; kingdom Viridiplantae; phylum Streptophyta; class Polypodiopsida; order Polypodiales; family Pteridaceae; genus Ceratopteris; species Ceratopteris richardii. The sequence goes on from CM035441.1 coordinate 69,723,377, forward strand.
AGAAGAGAAGGTCTTGCCACCACTACGTCGCACTGATGATGAAGTAGCTCAACTTCGCCGAGAGTTAGAAGACTTGAAGACCACTCAGGATATAAGGAGACAAATTTGGTGTACAATCTGTAACAACAATGGACATGCCAATGCTAATTGCCCTATTAAGGTAAGCTGTCAATTTTGTGGAAAAGATGGTCATGAAGCAAGGGATTGCTACTACCTCAAGGGTACATAGCAGAGAGGTAACCCTCAAAATTTGGATTCATATTATGCTAGTACTTCAAATACAGCTAATAGAGAGGAGAATAGGCCTGCAAAGCCTAGATATAATAGACCTTTGATGTGCTATCGTTGTGGTGAGTATGGTCACATGCAAAATAGGTGTTCTCTTCCAGAAGATGCACCTCCTTGTCAACATTGTCCAGAGGCCAAAGATCATTATACCAAAGATTGCCCAAGAGGTCGTCCTGCTCCAATCCACATGATTGCAGTCTCTCCACATGAAGAAGTGAAAACCACTCAGACTTATGTTGTCTCATCCTCTACTATGCCCATAATGACTAGAGCTAGGCAAGCAGCTGCAACCCAGAGAGATGAACAACAAGGATTTCAGGATAAAGAGGAAGAAAAAGAGTCAGGATGGAAGGACCAAGCAAAAATTGAAGGAGCTTATAATAAGATGACTACTTCTCTAAAGGGTCAATCAACAAGTCTGCAAGAAAACACTCAGGAGGTAAATATTGAACAGATCTTGAAAGGTATTCATCACAAGGTTAGTCTATATGAACTTATAAGGATGGATTCAAAAATAAGAAGTGACTTACTGAAGATTATACACTCTGCTCACTTAGTCCAATCACCTAGTATAGATGGATTCATGGTTGATTTTCCCCCCGCACCCTTAGCAGACTACCAAAGTTCAAGATTATCAGTTTGTATAAAGGATGAAGCTCTTACAGGTGTGATCATAGATGGAGGCTCTGGTATCAATTTAATGCCAGATTTTACAATGAAGAAGCTGAAATTGAACCCCACCAAGTTGGCACCATTCACGGTTACATTGGCAGATCAACATCGGGTTGCGCCACTGGGCATTATTGAGAAGGTACTAATGATAGTACAGGGCTGCCATTTTGTTCTAGATTTTGTTGTTATTGCACTTCCACAGGAGACTTCCTATCCTTTGCTCCTGGGGAGACCTTGGCTGAGACAAGCAAAAGCTTTGCAAGATTGGGGGAAAAATAAACTATGGATTTCAACAAGCACCAATAGCCAACTGCAACTACACTTGGAAGAAGGATTTGATTCAGGAAAAACCACTAGATATACTGTGGATACTCAGGTAATGCCCTCTCTACCCCAAGAAGGTGATACATTGTTAAATTGGATGATGGGAAGTGCAGAATGTTGTACAGTGGAGATCAATGAAATTGAGGAAGAAGTTGCAGATAGGGAAATTACAGGAAAGGACAATGAAGACCACAAGGTGTTGGAGAATGAGCAATTGCAGGAAAGCACAAGCCCTGAGGAAGCAACCCAGGTAAAAGTATCAGAGGTAGAAGATTTTGAACCTAAGGGCAGAGAAGATCTTCCATTCTCAAATATACCTTTAGGATGGATCAAGGAACAGATTGTGGATCATAAATTGAACTCTGCTCCTCCATACAGTGAAGATGAATTTTCAAGTGAGTTCAATCTGGAAAAGCAGCAGGATGCTGCTCCAATGCCTTCTTCCTTGACTGTAGGTGTTGTCCACGGTTCCGTATCCTGGGAAAATTGTCAGAAGATTCCTTCGAGATGGAGGCCAGAAGCAGGATGCAGACCAGATCTTGATGATGCACCTGTGTTTTTTCCTCTTGAAGAAGAGTTTCAAGATGGACAGGCTCGAATAAAGAAGAAACAGAAGAAACGGAAGAGAGGCCGTCCCCGATTAATTCCTATAGATGTTTGCACAGAATCTTCAGATAAGGATGGAACGTTTGGTTTTGAGTACGGGCCACCATTCACATTAGAGTCCTTTGAAAAATATGATAACCAGTTTAAGGATGAATATTTTGGTTTAAACGAGAGGGAGAAGCCTGTTCAAGGATCTTTTCGGGTGAAAGCTTCTATTGATTGTGTAGAAGGGGAATGTTGGCGAATAGTGGAGCATGCAGCAGTGCAATTGGAGGATCTGCAAGGAAACAGGATGCCACTAGTCAACATCTCCAGGTTCATTTTTGAAGGAATAAGCAAATAAAGGAGTTATTGCACTGGGACGGTGCAAAAGCTTGATGTGGGGGTCTGTAGAGGTCGGAAACTCTCAGATGCCTTGGGATGAAGCTTCAGGAAGTGTTCAAGTGCTCTGACACAGACATATTCGAGTTCTGAGCAGTCGTTACTTTCGTCTTTCTTGGCTACCTGAGTCGTTTTGATATCTGTTTCCCTCTTTCTCTCCCCCTCGCTATCTTTCCCTCTCTCTCTCGGTCCTTCTCTCTCTCTCTTTCTTCTCTCACTCTCTCTCTATTTCCCTCTCTCTTTCGGCCTATCTCTCTCTCTTTCTCTCTCTCTTTCTCTCTCCCTCCTTCTCTCTCACCACCTCTCTCTCTCTCCCTCTCTCTCTCTCTTTCTTCTCTCACTCTCTCTCTATTTCCGTCTCTCTTTCGACCTACCCCTCTCTCCCTTTCTCTCTCTCTCTCTCTCTCTCTCTCTCTCTCTCTCTCTTTCCCTTTCTCTTTCTCTCTCTCTCTCTCTCTCTCTCTCTCTCTCTCTCTCTCTTTCCCCCCCTCCTTCTCTCTCTTCCCCCGCACCCTTCTGCCCACCTCACCCGCTTCCCCCTCCGCCTTTGACCCCCGCCCCCTCCGCCATTGACCCCCGCCCCCTCCGCCATTGACCCCCGCCCCCCCCCTCCTCTCTCTCCGCCCACCCCCACCCCGCATGTCCCCGCCTCCCCCACTCCGCCCCCCGCCATCCGCCCCCCGCTTCCCCCACTCCGCCCCCCGCCATCCGCCCTCCTCCTCCTCCTCCTCCTCACCCGCTGCCCCCACCCCGCCACCCGCCCAGTGCCCCCTCTGCCATCCCTCCCGCCTCCTCACCCGCTGTCCCCCGCTCCCCGCCTAGTACTCACCCCGCCTAGTCCTCACCCACACCCCCTCCTCTCCCTCCGCCACCCTCACCACCCACACCCTCCCGCCTACACCCACCCTCAACCCCCCGCGGGTCCCCGCCACCCCCACTCCGCCCCCCGCCATCCGCCTTCCGCCCCCGCCTCTCCTCAGTCCGCCCTCCGCCCTCCTCTCTTCCCATCCACGCCTCCGCCCTCCGCCCCCCGCCATCCGCCCCCCGCTTCCCCCACTCCGCCCCCCGCCATCCGCCCTCCTCCTCCTCCTCCTCCTCACCCGCTGCCCCCACCCCGCCACCCGCCCAGTGCCCCCTCTGCCATCCCTCCCGCCTCCTCACCCGCTGTCCCCCGCTCCCCGCCTAGTCCTCACCCTGCCTAGTCCTCACCCACACCCCCTCCTCTCTCTCCGCCACCCTCACCACCCACACCCTCCCGCCTACACCCACCCTCAACCCCCCGCGGGTCCCCGCCACCCCCACTCCGCCCCCGCCATCCGCCTTCCGCCCCCGCCTCTCCTCAGTCCACCCTCCGCCCTCCTCTCCGCCCATCCACGCCTCCGCCCTCCGCCCTCCGCCCCCCGCCCCTCACACACCCGCCCTCCGCCTCCGCCCCCCCCCCCGCCCCTCACACACCCACCCTCCGCCCCCCGCCCCTCACACCTCCGCCCCTCCGCCCAACTCTGCCCCACTCCGCCCCTCTACCCCTCACAAGTGCCGCACCCCGCCCCTCACAGTTCCCCCGCCGCCCTACACTTCTTCACACACACACTCACCTTCATACACACATGCACACATACACTCCCACACCCATGCACATACACACACAAACACACTCACACACTCCTACATTCACACACGCCCTCACACACACACGCCCATACATATATGCCCACACACAACCGCACACACGTGTATGCCCACACAATGGCGTTAGTCATCAAGGGAGAATCAGACACATGCTTCGGATATCCCAAGATGAGAGGATAGTACTCACCTATGTAGATCAAGACAATGACTTGGTGACCGTTGATGATGATCATGATCTTTATGATGTATGTGTCATTCAAAAGATCAATCCACTGTGGATACAAGAAAATGTGATCAATACAAGGATACATGATCTTGGTCAGACTATGGATAAATTTTCTTCAGCAACTATCTCAAAATCATTTGGATCCCGGTAGCCGGTCTCATTTCACAGATCTTTTAGTGAAAGATGTTAACTCCTTCAGTAGCAACTTGTGCAGGATGGAAACATTGCCTCCGGAGGTGTGATCATTGCATGGTAAAGGTGGATGGAGAAAGTCCAATATTGGGAAACTAGATGCACGCTTGTATACAGTTATAGTTAGAGGTACATGTACAACAATTTGAGAGGTACAGAGTTCGTGTACACGTGCAGAAGTTCTCTCTTGCACTTGGTGGTTTCAAGTCTACTATGGGAGCTACTCTATAGTGTGTTTACAGAGGGGAGGCCTCTCAGTGAAGGGCTATGAGCACTATAGTGTCAAAGAGTAGTTTGGATTCTTCTTCTTTTCTGTGAGACAGTGTTGTTGATTAGGTTCTATCCTCTTGTGAAATTCTTCGTATTGTTCTGAGTTAGTCTGCATATCAGTGGCCCCTTATGTGATGAGAAGAATCTGTTGTGCTGGAGTGAATTATTTTTAGGGTGGCTTGTTAGCCCTGAGTTTACACTTTTGAGTATCATTCATCATTTGCCCAACTTTGTAATCATCTGATTTGAATCGACCAGTGTACGGTCTTCCTTGGTCATTGGTTGTCCATATTTTCTGAAGTATTTACCACTCTGTGCAATCCTTGTATCTGCTTGCTCACAGAAATGTTAAAGGGTATACTTCCCTAAAGAGAACCCCCCTTGAGTAGGCGATGTACTGGAAGTGTTAATCTTTAATCTTTACTCTTGTTAAAAGCGGATACCCCAGTACCTCCTCTACAGTTTGGGACGCCCGGTGGGACCTTTGCATTTCTGTGAGAGGTGTTTTGCCGTATTGCAATTGCGAATAGGTACATGACCCATACACGAGCAGATAAGGAATCTCTTCGTGTTCGAAGGAGCCTTAACAAGTTAGCAATAACCACGGCTAGTGAGTCTACCTCCCCTTTGTCCTCCCTAAATTTGTCTATTGATTTGGGTACGACACCATTGTCAAAAGAGAGGTATAGGAGAACTCTAGACTTCTCCTCAGATACGTCCGAAGAAACACCAGTACAAATGGAGGATCTCTCTCATTTACTCTCCAGATTAAATATTAAATACCCTACCTTCAAGGGACAAGCCTATGAGGATGCTGATGATCATGTGAGGAGATTCATCTTTTTATGCCGTGGGCGTGGTCTGCAGAATAGAGAAGATGCAATGTTAGCACTTTTTCCATCCACATTGGAGGGTCTTGCAGATAAATGGTATAGTCAATACGCAGATGGCCATTTCACTACATGGGAGGCTTTGAAGGCGGCGTTCTCACAGACATTCCGACCAAGTGATTCCTCAGAAAGAGCTCTAGATCAGCTAGAGAATTTGAAGCTAAGACCAGGTGAATCCTTTCATGAACTTCACACTAGAACAAAAGCACTTGTTGCACGTCTGCCACATGCTCCAGGTGAATTTTTGGTTAAAAAGTGGATAGAGAAGGCTCTGCCTAGGTCATCTCAACAGAAGCTTCGTGAATCTCTTAGATTGGATGCGACCCTCAATGATTTTGTTGCAGCGGCATCACACATTGAAGAAGCAAGGCAACATTTTGAAGGGGATACACAACAAAAGTATGCTGCAGATCTGGATCCTATTGAGCAACTAAGGAGAGAACTGGAAGCATTGAAGATGCAACAAAACCAACAAGAAGAGAAGGTCTTTCCATCACTGCGTCGAACTGATGATGAAGTGGCCCAACTTCGCCGAGAGTTAGAAGATTTGAAGACCACTCAGGATATAAGGAGACAAATTTGGTGTACAATCTGTAACAGCAATGGACACTCCAATGCTAATTGCCCTATTAAGGTAAGCTGTCAATTTTGTGGAAAAGATGGTCATGAAGCCAGAGATTGTTACTACCTCAAGGGTACACAGTAGAGAGGTAACCCTCAAAATTTGGATTCATATTATGCTAGTACCTCAAATGCATCTAATAGAGAGGAGAATAGGCCTGCAAAGCCTAGATATAATAGACCTTTGATGTGCTATCGTTGTGGTGAGTATGGTCACATGCAAAATAGGTGTTCTCTTCCAGAAGATGCACCTCCTTGTCAACATTGTCCAGAGGCCAAAGATCATTATACCAAAGATTGCCCAAGAGGTCGTCCTGCTCCAATCCACATGATCGCGGTCTCTCCACATGAAGAAGGAAAAACTACTCAGTCTTATGCCGTTTCATCCTCTGCAATGCCCATAATGACTAGAGCTAGGCAAGCAGCTGCAACCCATAGAGATGAACAACAAGGATTTCAGGATAAAGGGGAGGAAAAGAAGTCTGGATGGAAGGATCAAGTAGAAATTGAAGGAGCTTATGATAAGATGACTACTTCTCTAAAGGGTCAACCATCAAGTCTGCAAGAAAACACTCAGGAGGTAAACATTGAACAGATCTTGAAACGTATTCATCACAAGGTTAGTCTATATGAACTTATAAGGATGGATTCAAAAATAAGAAGTGACTTACTGAAGATTATACACTCTGCTCACTTGGTCCAATCACCTAGTATAGATGGTTTCATGGTTGATTTTCCCCCTGCACCTTTAGCAGACTACCAAAGCTCAAGATTATCTGTTTGTATAAAGGATGAAGCTCTCACAGGTGTGATCATAGATGGAGGCTCTGGTATCAATTTGATGCCAGATTTTACAATGAAGAAGCTGAAATTGAACCCCACCAAGTTGGCACCATTCACGGTTACATTTGCAGATCAACATCGGGTTGCGCCACTTGGCATTATTGAAAAGGTATTGATGGAAGTACAGGGTTGCCACTTTGTGTTGGATTTTGTTGTTATTACACTTCCACAGGAGACCTCCTATCCTTTGCTCCTGGGGAGACCTTGGCTGAGACAAGCTAAAGCTTTGCAAGATTGGGGGAAAAACAAACTATGGATTTCAACAAGCACCAATAGCCAACTACAATTACATTTGGAAGAGGGAATTGACTCAGGAAAAACCACTGGATATACTGTGGATACTCAGGTAATGCCCTCTATACCCCAAGAAGATGATACATTGTTAAATTGGATGATGGGAAGTGCAGAATGTTGTACAGTGGAGATCAATGAAATTGAGGAAGAAGTTGCAGATAAGGTAATTACAGGAAAGGGCAATGAAGACCACAAGGCGTTGGAGGATGAGCAACTGAAGGAAAATACAAGCTTTGAGGAGGCAACCAATATAAAAGTATCAGAGGTAGAAGATTTTGAACCTAAGGGCAGAGAAGATCTTCCATTCTCAAATATACCTTTAGGATGGATCAAGGAACAGATTGTGGATCATAAATTGAACTCTACTCCTGCATACAGTGGAGATGAATTTTCAAGTGAGTTCAATCTGGAAAAGCAGCAGGATGCTGCTCCAATGCCTTCTTCCTTGACTGTAGGTGTTGTCCACTGTTCCGTATCCTGGGAAAATTGTCAGAAGATTCCTTCGAGATGGAGGCCAGAAGCAGGGTGCAGACCAGATCTTGATGATGCACCTGTGTTTTTTCCTCTTGAAGAAGAGTTGCAAGATGGACAAGCTCGAATAAAGAAGAAACAGAAGAAACGGAAGAGAGGCCATCCTCGATTAATTCCTATAGATGTTTGCACAGAATCTTCAGATAAGGATGGAACGTTTGGTTTTGAGCACGGGCCACCATTCACATTAGAGTCCTTTGAAAAATATGATAACCAGTTTAAGGATGAATATTTTGGTTTAAACGAGAGGGAGAAGCCTGTTCATGGATATTTTCGGGTTAAAGCTTCTGTTGATTGTGTAGAAGGGGAATGTTGGCGAATAGTGGAGCATGCAGCAGTGCAGTTGGAGGATCTGCAAGGCAACAGGATGCCACCGGTCAACATCTCCAGGTTCATTTTTGAAGGAATAAACAAATAAAGGAGTTATTGCACCGGGACGGTGCAAAAGTTTGATGTGGGGGTCTGTAGAGGTCGGAAACTCTTTCAGTTGATTTGTTATCCCTCTCTCTCTCTCCTCTCACATCTCTCTCCTCTCTCCGCCCTCCGTCCTCCTCACTCCACCCTCCGCCCCCTCACTCTCTCTTTTTTTCTCTCTTTCTCTCTCTTTTTCTCTCTCTCTCTCTCCCCCTCGTGCCCTCCTTCTTTCTCTCTCTCCCTCTCTCTCTTCCCCTCTCTCTCCTCCCTCCCTTCTCTCCCTTTCCCCGCCCGCTGGCCTCCGCACCACCTACCCGCAGCCCCCCTCCCTTCTCTCTCTCCTCCCCCGCCCGCTGGCTTCCGCCTCCTCACCCGCTGCCCCCACCTCGCCACCCGCCCAGTGCCCCCTCCACCATCCCTCCCGCCTCCTCACCCGCCGCCGCCTCCGACTCCGCAGCCGTCGCTCCGCATTAGCCCGCCCCCGCCTCCGCCGACCTCCGTTGGAGCCCGCCCCCGCCTCCGCCGACCTCCGCTGGAGCCACCCGCTGGAGCCACTCCGCCTCCGCCCCGCCGATCCGCCTCCGCCCCGCCGGTCCGCCTCCGAAATCCGCCTCCGCAGCCCCGACTCCGGCCCTCAGTCGCTTCACTCTGCCGACTCCGCCGCCACAATCCCCTCACTCCGCCATCCGCCCCTAGCTCCTCAACCCGCCCTCACACCTCCGCCCTCTGCCCCCCGCCCCTCACACACCCGCCCTCCGTCCCCCGCCCCTCACACCTCCGCCCTCCGCCCCCGCCCCTCACACACCCGCCCTCCGCCCCCCGCCCCTCACACACCCGCCCTCCGCCCCCCGCCCCTCACACCTCCGCCCTCCGCCCCCCGCCCCTCACACACCCGCCCTCCGCCCCCCGCCCCTCACACCTCCGCCCTCCGCCCCCCGCCCCTCACACACCCGCCCTCCGCCCCCCGCCCCTCACACCTCCGCCCTCCGCCCTCCGCCCTCCGCCCCCCGCCCCTCACACACCCGCCCTCCGCCCCCCGCCCCTCACACCTCCGCCCTCCGCCCCCCGCCCCTCACACACCCGCCCTCCGCCCCCTGCCCCTCACACCTGCGCCCTCCGCCCCCCGCCCCTCACACACCCGCCCTCCGCCCTCCGCCCCTCACACCTCCGCCCTCCGCCCCCCGCCCCTCACACACCCGCCCTCCGCCCCCCGCCCCTCACACCTCCGCCCTCCGCCCCCCGCCCCTCACACACCCGCCCTCCGCCCCCCGCCCCTCACACCTCCGCCCTCCGCCCCCCGCCCCTCACACACCGCCCTCCGCCCCCTGCCCCTCACACCTCAGCCCTCCGCCCCCCGCCCCTCACACACCCGCCCTCCGCCCTCCGCCCTCCGCCCTCCGCCCCCCGCCCCTCACACACCCGCCCTCCGCCCCCCGCCCCTCACACCTCCGCCCTCCGCCCTCCGCCCCTCACACCTCCGCCCCCCTCGCGCACACACTCAACCCCCTCACTCTCTATCTCTCTCACATACCCGCACATACACACGCACAATAACACACATACGCACATACATACACAAACACACACATGCACTCACACACACACACTTCCACACACACCGGCTTACACACACACCCACATACACTCCCACACATACACAAACACATACATGCAAACCCACACACACATATGCCACACACACCCGCACCATTACACACTCACACCCCCATACAATCACACACAAGTACAAACACACACACACACCCATACATATGCACACTCCCCCCACTCATACACACACTCACACACATACTATCACACATTCTCACTCACACACACATGCAACACACACACTCACCCACATACACATACACCCTCACACACATTTTTGCCTATACACACCCACGATTACATTGGGACCTCTTCCTTCAGCAAGGTTATGAAGATGGACTCAGAAGTATAACATAATCTAAGAGCAATTATGGGCAAGACTTTTAGCAAGAAGAACCCAATCGTTCAAGCAAAGACCCCTTTGACCAGGATGATTGAAGAATGCAGGTAAAAAGTGAAAGTGGAATCGCCAGCAACAATTCACGGCGACCACCTATTTTGTGGATCTAATTCAAATCCAGTGGAATATTTGACCTACCCCCCAATCTTGGGCAATCAACCGCCGCGTGATCAGTGGACGTAAGCGGCAAGGCCTCTTGACCTATTGGGGCCTATAAAATCAAAGGATTTGTGCTCATTTGGGAGATACACACTGGAGTACATGTACAAGGTACAACAATTTTAGAGACACGGTGGTTCGTGCATACGTGCAGAAGTCCTCTCTTGCACTTGGTGGTTTCAAGTCTACTGTGGGAGCTACTCTGTCGTGTATACAGAGGGTAGGCTTCTCAGTGAAGGGCTATGAGCACTATAGTGTAAAAGAGTAGCTTGGATTTATATTCTTTTCTGTGAGTCAGTGTGTTGATTAATCTCTATTCTTATGAGAAATACTACCATTTGTATTGCTCTGAGTTAGCAGTCCCTTATGCTGATCTGTGGTATTGGAGTTAATACTTTTAGGGTGGCTTATCAACCCTAAGCTTGTACTTTTGAGCATCTCTCTGCCCAACCTTGTAATCATCTTATTCGAATCAAGAAGTGAATGGTCTTCCTTGGTCATTGGTTGTCCATATTTTCTGAAGTATTTACCACTCTGTGCAATCCGTGTTATCTACGTGCTCACAGAAATGTTAAAGGGTATACTTCCCTAAAGAGAACCCCCCTTGAGTAGGTGATGTACTGGACGTGTTTAATTTTCATTCTCTACTTTTGTTAAAAGCGGATACCCCAGTACCTCCTCTACTGGTATTCATCACAAGGTTAGTCTATATGAACTTATAAGGATGGATTCAAAAATAAGAAGTGACTTACTGAAGATTATACACTCTGCTCACTTGGTCCAATCACCTAGTATAGATGGTTTCATGGTTGATTTTCCCCCTGCACCCTTAGCAGACTACCAAAGCTCAAGATTATCTGTTTGTATAAAGGATGAAGCTCTCACAGGAGTGATCATAGATGGAGGCTCTGGTATCAATTTGATGCCAGATTTTACAATGAAGAAGCTGAAATTGAACCCCACCAAGTTGGCACCATTCACGGTTACATTGGGAGATCAACATCGGGTTGCGCCACTGGGCATTATTGAGAAGGTACTAATGATAGTACAGGGCTGCCATTTTGTTCTAGATTTTGTTGTTATTGCACTTCCACAGGACATTTCTTACCCTCTACTCCTGGGGAGACCTTGGCTGAGACAAGCAAAAGCTTTGCAAGATTGGGGAAAAAATAAACTATGGATTTCAACAAATACCGATAGCCAACTGCAACTACATTTGGAAGAAGGATTCGACTCAGGAAAAACTACTGGATATACTATGGATACTCAGTAATGCCCTCTCTACCCCAAGAAGATGATACATTGTTAAATTGGATGATGGGAAGTGTAGAGTGTTGCACAGTGGAGATCAATGAAATTGAGGAAGAAGTTGCAGATAAGGAAATTACAGGAAAGGGCAATGAAGACCACAAGGTGTTGGAGAATGAGCAATTGCAGGAAAGCACAAGCCTTGAGGAAGCAACCCAGATAAAAGTATCAGAGGTAGAAGATTTTGAACCTAAGGGCAGAGAAGATCTTCCTTTCTCAGATATACCTCAAGGATGGATGGAAGAACATTTTGCAGAATATAAATTAAACTCCACTCCTGCATATAGTGGAGATGATTTATCAAACAAGGCCAGTCCTAAAACATTGGTTCAAGAAGTAAATTTAGGGGATGAAGAGAACCATCAAATGGTCCATTTGGCATCCTGGTTGTGGCATTATCCTCTCTTGCTATAGAAGGTAACTTCTTTGCTTTTTACTTATAAAAATGTCTTTGCATGGTCCTACAAAGATCTAACAGGGATACCAGAAGAGCTTGGGTTACATAGGATACCCTTAGTTGAGGGAGCCACGCCTGTAAGAAGTAGACCATGTCGACTCAATCCGAAGTATGCAGAAGCAGTAAAAGCAGAGATTACAAAACTAGAAGAAGCGGGTATAATTGTTCCAGTAGAACATTCCAGGTGGCTTTCCTCTATGGTTATTGTGCCCAAGAAAAATAGTGGAAAAATAAGAGTATGTGTTGATTTCCGTGCTTTGAATAAAGTGACTATCCAAGATGGATTTCCTCAGCCCTTCACAGAGCAAGTGCTTGAGGAAGTAGCTGGTCACACTTTGTATAGTTTCTTGGACGGTTTTAGTGGCTACAACCAGATAGTAATTCACCCTGATGATAGGGACAAAACAACCTTTGTTACTCCATGGGGCACTTATGTCTATACTCGTATGGCTTTTGGTTTGAAGAATGCGCCAGCTTCATTTAATAGGATGATGTATCTGATATTGGGCAAATGGTTAACAACCTTTCTACGCATTTTCATGGATGACTTTTCAGTATTTTGAGGTACAGATAGAAGGGCAGTAGTTCAAGATTTCCATGACCATTTGGAAAATCTAAAAGAAATTTTTGAGCAATGTCTCAAAACAGGTTTGAAATTGAATCCTGATAAATGTCACTTTTTGGTTACTAAGGGCACTCTTCTTGGTCACATAGTATCTGTTGAAGGCATAACTGTTGACCCTGCAAAGGTTACAGCTATTCTTTCCATGCCAATTCCACAAAGCCCAAAGGAAATGCAAAGTTTCTTGGGCCATGCAGGTTATCACAGAAGATTCATTAGGATGTATTCAGAAATTGCTAAGCCCTTGTCAAGGCTTACCAGTAAAAAGATCCCTTTCTCATGGAGTGCTGAAGCCGACAAAGCATTTTGTGAACTAAAGTTGAGGCTATGTACTGCTCCACTTTTAAGTGTTCCTAATTGGTCATTCGAATTTCATGTGCATACAGATGCTAGTCTTCATGCTGTGGGTGCAGTTTTAGCTCAACCATCATCTCACAAAGTGGATAGACCTATCTCTTATGCCAGCAGATTACTCAACCAAGCTGAAAGGAATTACAATACAACGGAAAGAGAAGGTTTGGCTATCGTATTTGCTCTTCAAAAGTTTCGACATTATCTCCTTGGTGTACATTTCATTGTTATCTCTGATCATCGGCCCTTGAAGTATCTGATAAACAAGGCTAGAGTAGCAGGAAGGATTTGGAGATGGTTACTCATGTTTCAAGAATTTAATTTTGATATTCATATTAAGCCAGGCAAAGAGCATTACATGGCAGATAAAGTGTCCAGAACTGCAATGAGTGAAAAAGCAACAGGTATCAATGATGAACTAGTAGATAGCAATCTTTTCCTAGTAGCAATTCGGACAGGTTGGTATGATGAAATTCTCCAGGTTCTCACTACTGGAAAAATTCCAGAACACTTGACACCTGTAGAAAAAAGAAGATTACTTTTGAAAACCAAAGCCTATTCTCTTATAAATGGAAATTTATATAAATACTGTCAGGATTATATCTTGAGAAGGTGTGTCTATCCAGAGGAGGTAAATCTTTTACTAGAGGCAGCACACAGTGAAGGACACCTAAAGGGGGAAGAATTGGCTCATAGGATCATCCACAAAGGTTTATGGTGGCCTCATATTTTCAACGATGCAATCAAGTTTGCAAAAGAATGCCACATCTGTCAGAGATGTGCTCCCACGCCAACCAGATTGAACTTCCAACCATTAGTCATATCTACTGGATGGCTTCCATTTGAACGATGGGGTCTTGATTTCATAGGGTCAATTAGCCCTACTGGGCAACCAGGAGGTAAAAAGTATATTTTGATGGCCACATGCTATGCCACTAAATGGATAGAGGCTAAAGCAACTGTAGACTGCACGGCTTTAACAGTAGCTAAATTTATGTATAAATGTATTTTCTCAAGATTTGGTTGCCCACTGGAAATTACTAGTGACAGGGGCACACATTTTGTAAATCAATTGCTCCAGTTTATATTTGACAGGTACAAAATCTTCCATAAAAAATCTTGTGCCTATTACCCAAGGGCAAATGGCCAAGTAGAGAGTTCCAATAAGATTTTGATTGGACTACTTTGCAAATTATCTTTTGATCATCAAAGCTCTTGGCCACTAGCATTAATTGGTGCAATATGGGCTTTCAGAACCACAAAGAGGGGAACCACAAGCGAGACTCCATTTCGCTTAGTTTATGGAAAAGAGGCATTGGCACCATTTGAGTTCATTATCAGAAAGGAAATAGGAATCAAAACCATTGGAATTGAACCCCCCATTCAGAGATTGGTGGCATTAGAAGAATATAGGGAAGGAGCAATGCAAAAACTTCAAGTAACACAAGAAGAGCGCAAGAGATTGCATGACAGGTATCTGAGATCCAATGAAGTTCAGGAAGGGTCTATGGTTTTAGTGCATCAGGTTCCACCAATTCAAACTAAATTGGCACCCAAGTGGATAGGACCTTATAAGGTAATCAAGGTATTGCCACATGGCGCAGTGCATCTGGAAGATCTGTAGGGTAAAAGGATTCCCCTGGTCAACATCTCCAGGGTGAAGAAGTATCTGAACTAGGTCAAAGTGGAAGCATTCTATCCCTTGTACATATCATGTTTCTTTTCAGTAATTGCAGTTAAATCTCATTAAATAAATTAAAATAAGGGAGAAATTGCACCAGGGACGGTGCAGAAGCTTGATGTGGGGGTCTGTAGATCCCTATCTTCTTCTCTCTCGTCATTTTAAACAATAAGGAAGGCCAAGGAATATCATCCAGCTCAAGTTGGAAGGGGTGGGGTTGTTCGAACTCTTTGGATACAACATGGACAGAGCTGGTCAGTGGTGCAACATCAAATCTTTGCCTCTGTCATTGCCGAGGGAGGATGGCCATGGTGATAGGAAGTGATACGCAAGCAGAGGTTATGGAGAGGCTTTGTAGCCTGTTGAAGAGAAGATGGCAATTGTAATGGTAATGGAGCCACTTCGGTTCTCTCCCGAATCAATGCCTCTCTCTGGGATGGCTTGTAGTCTGAATGTCTGCAATCTCACTCTTTTCTCTCTCTTTCTATCTCTATCTCTCTCTCTCTCTCTCTCTCTCTCTCTCTCTCTCTCTCCCTCCACCCTCCTCCACCCTCCTCCACCCTTCTCCGCCCTCCTCCACCACTTCCCCCAAGAGCCCCCTCCACCTCCTCCCGCAAGAGCCCTCCTTCATCCCCCTCTCCGCAAGCCCCCCTCTGCACTCTCCCTCCACCCTCCTCCACCATCCTCCACCTTCCTCCGCACTCCTCCACTCTCCTCCACCCTCCTCCACCCTCCTCCACCCTCCTCCGCACTCCTCCACCCTCCTCCACCCTCCTCCGCACTCCTCCACCCTCCTCCACCCTCCTCCACCCTTCTCCGCCCTCCTCCACCACTTCCCCCAAGAGCCCCCTCCACCTCCTCCCGCAAGAGCCCTCCTCCATCCCCCTCTCCGCAAGCCCCCCTGTGCACTCTCCCTCTCTCTCTCTCTCTCTCTCTCTCTCTCTCTCTCTCTCTCTCTCTCTCTCTCTCTCTCTCTCTCTCTCTCTCTCTCTCTCTCGCTCTCTCTCTCTCTCCCCCTTCCCCGCCAAATAACTCCGCCCCCTCACCCGCTGTCCCCCGCACCCCGCCTAGTCCTCACCCCGCCCCCCTCCGCCATAGCCTCCACCCCCTCCGCCATAGCCCCGCCCTCCTCCCTGCCCGCAGCCCCTCACCCCCACTGCCATCCCGCCCCCGCCCGCAGTAGCCCGCAGCCCCCCCCCGCTCCGCCCAGTCTCGCGCACCCGCCAGCCGCAGTAGCCCGCAGCCCCCCCCCGCTCCGCCCAGTCCCGCCTAGCCCCCCGCCATCCCGCACCCCTCTCTCTCTCCGCCTCTCTCCGCCTACACCTCCGCCCCTCGCTCCTCACAACTCCGCCCCCCCGCCCTCACAAACTTTCCCCCCACTCCGCCCCCCGCCATCCGCCCCCCACCCCGCCACCCGCCCAGTACCCGCTCTGCCACCCTCCCGCCTACACCCACCCTCACTCCGCCCCCCGCCATCCGCTCCCCGCCACCCCCACTCTGCCCCCCGCTATCCGCCCCCCGCCCCTCCTCTCTCCGCCCACACCCACACCCCCTCCTCTTTCTCCGCCACCCTCACCACCCACACCCTCCCGCCTACACCCACCCTCACTCCGCCCCCCGCCATCCGCTCCCCGCCACCCCCACTCCGCCCCCCGCCATCCGCCCCCGCCCCTCCTCTCTTCGCCCACACCCGCACCCCTCCTCTCTCCACCCACCCCCACACACATACATTTCCACACACACACTCCACTCATACACACTCACGTGCACGCACATAGACACTCACACACATATAAGCACACACTCACACTCACACACGCAAACACATAATCACACACAAACACGCACAATCACATAAGAACAATGAGGCAATTCTTCAGTCCAGGCCTTCTCAGGAGCTGACAGATATGGAGCCATAAAGAGGACATTTCTTGGAAGTAAAATTGGAATTGATGATCTTGATGTGGGAATTATTCGGCCAACTCTTTTTTGACATGTTTGGACGTGATTCAAGGAACAAAGTCAGAAGGTTGTAAGGGTTCTGCTACAGAGAGTGCACCGTGATGGAGATGGGAGTGTGCCCCTTTAGGCTGTCTGAGTTCCCTGGCTCAACAATTCATCAACCACAAGCTTGAGGAGTCTGAGGATGTGAATGAATACTTCAAGCCAGCTTGGGAGATGACCTTTCAAATTAAAGTATTTCTTGGGGCTCTAGGAATTGTAAAGTCACAAGTAAAATCTACCCTCCCTTTCCCACACTCAAGAGGAGTTTCTAAATCACCGGCAATGCAAATTAAGGGTCTCAATTTGACTACAAAAGAGGTATGGGATAAAAGTGTGTAGGGTAAAAAGTGGAAACAGGGAAAAGCTTTTTGCCACCAACTATTCACGGCGACTACCTATTTTTGTGGATCTAATTCAAATCAAGGGGAATAATTGACCTACCCCTCCAATCTTGGGTAATCAACCGGCGCGTGATCAGTGGACGTGAAGATTCGGCAAGGCCCTCTTGGCCTATTGGGGCCTATAAAATCAAAGGATTTGTGCTCATTTGGTGTTACAGTTATAGTTAGAGGTACATGTGCAGCAATTTTAGAGACACGGTGGTTCGTGCATACGTGCAGAAGTCCTCTCTTGCACTTGGTGGTTTCAAGTCTACTGTGGGAGCTACTCTCTCGTGTATACAGAGGGTAGGCTTCTCAGTGAAGGGCTACGAGCACTATAGTGTAAAAGAGTAGCTTGGATTTATATTCTTTTCTGTGAGTCAGTGTGTTGATTAATCTCTATTCTCTTGAGAAATACTACCATTTGTATTGCTCTGAGTTAGGAGTCCCTTATGCTGATCTGTGGTATTGGAGTTAATACTTTTAGGGTGGCTTATCAACCCTAAGCTTGTACTTTTGAGCATCTCTCTGCCCAACCTTGTAATCATCTGATTCGAATTAAGAAGTGAATGGTCTTCCTTGGTCATTGGTTGTCCATATTTTCTGAAGTATTTACCACTCTGTGCAATCCGTGTTATCTACCTGCTCACAGAAATGTTAAAGGGTATACTTCCCTAAAGAGAACCCCCCTTGAGTAGGTGACGTACTGGACGTGTTTAATCTTTAATCTTTACTCTTGTTAAAAGCGGATACCCCAGTACCTCCTCTACAGATAGTCATGAGAAGATTTGCAGGTTACTGAAACTTGTACCAATATGACATTGAAGGAGGGATTGTTGGAAGTCAATGTCCTCATTGGTCTAGCAATTAAATTCAACAATTGTATCTCTATATAGATCTTCCAGGCGGACACAATGCTGATATATAGAGTTTATTCTATATTCTTCAACAAGTCAGAGTGGGCGCTCATGTGGTCTAGACCAACATTTAAAAAAGCATCCTCATTGACCAGGGTTCAATCATCGCGCATTGCCGCAGCAAGTTGGTGCTTTTTAATAAAGCAATTCGAAAAACTCTTCACGGAAAAAGCTGTTCGCAATAGAGGTGTTTTTTTGTTATCGTTCTACGATCATAGCTTTAAGCTTTCTTTTAGCTTTTCATGGATAATCAAAAACTATATAATAAGGCCCTTGGCTCATTGTGTAAATCACTCACTCAAAGATCTAGAGCTTGGAGATCTTCTTGAAGACAGAGTGTTCTCACACTCTTGAAGGAGGTGAAGTTTTGGTGAAAGAGAGGCTACTCTCATTGCAGCAAGAAGTCTTCTACGAGGTGGTGGTAACTATCTTTTGTGAGTTAACCTTGTGGTTGTCTTACAATTTCGTTACACTATTTTTTTAGCTTTGTTACTTCGTTCTCTTCACACACACTTAGATTATTTCGACATAATCTAAATTTTGTATCATCATCTTCTTATTCTTCCATTAATGAGTGCACCACTTTATATGGTTGAGTAGTACTCCCATGTTGTAATTTGGACATCTATTATTTTTAGTGAAGTAAGCATCCAGCTTACGTTTCCTATCCTTGTCTCAAGATCTCTTTTTTTCTCTATCTCACTTATCATCTTGTCAATTAAGTTGTGTATGCTCAAGAGGTTTTAGTATTGGAACGATCGTGGGGCCTCAAATTCCAACACAATCACCTTTACAAAATTGTTATCAAATAACACTTGTTTATTGTGATCAGTGATGGCCTTGACTTATAGTAAATTCATCCACAATTAATGAGCAAATAGTACATTAGATAATGATTTGCACTCCGCTCGATCATTGGTGTTTTGTGCTTTCCCTTTCCCCTACATGGGTAGACTCTTGTTGTTGCATAAGTAAACTTTTCCAGTATGGTCCTGGATCTCTTGAAAACAATCCCAATCTTTACACATGTGTGATGTCACTCCAATTTCAAAGATTCATTCTTGAGATGAACCTAGAGCTACTAGCGCATTGGGTGTTGCAATAAACAGGTCTTCACTCAAACAATGAGAGCTATGCTAAGAGGGTTTTGATGGGTTCCTTGAGCTCGAGGGCTTCAAGGTGTGCTTCTTCTTGTAGAAATCTTTCTCTAGGTGCCCTATTTCTCAGTAAAAATACAACTATAGTTCTTTGACGAAGTGTTGTATCCTAGCTTGAGTGTGTTGCTAATAGTATGACTAACATGTTTTCCCTTTTGGAATGGTGTGTTAGCCTTCATGGCCATTTCTTGTGAGGAAGCCGACTTTGCTCATGAGTCGTGGAGGAGCAAAAGTGGAAATACCTCTTCCCAAGTCAAATCTTGGCCCCGTTTATAAAGGGTGATTACAAATGTCTCATATGATCTAGGGAGCTTATTGACGGAGGCCGATGGCTATATCTTCAATAGAAACTTGGCAACCACATAATGCTAATTTACGTCAATGATCCTCAAATGTGGAAAGTACTTTGGAAATAGGATCCTAGGCATAATGTATTAGTTATGAAACCCTGCCTCTAGGTGTAAATTTTGGAGGGAGTTTTTTCTTCATACAATTCTTGGGGATCTTTGTAGCCTCATAGGAAGTTTTACATGAGGTTATATGGCCTTTGGTTAACTCGTCACAAGCTAGAAGTAATTGGCCTAAGGCTCACTTGTCCTTTAAGTTCCATACATTCTAGGATCGTGGATCGCTTTCCTTATCTAACTCTCGTTCACTTCCTTCAACTACCTTGTACAAGAGTCTTGTATAAAGGCAGGCCTTAATGGTGTTCTTCCATAGATTGTAATTTTTTCCATTGAGTCTTTCATCTGTTGGCATGAATATTGGCATAAAGGAGGGTAAATACAATTGACTTCAGGATGTTGTGTTGGAAATCGTTGACATAGTTTTTGTCAGAACAAAGTCACCAAACTTGGAGAAATTTGTACAAAAATTGAGATGGGTTGGGGGGGGGGGGAGGGGGCCTTAGAATAGCCCTGCACTTGCAAACAAGATAGACACCTTGGAGGGGGGCATAGAACAGCCCCACTCTTGATGCGGGAAATAGTACTTGGTGAGGCGGGGAGGCTTAGAAGAACCCTTCACTTTCACCAAGAATTAGATGACTCACCACACAGGGGAGGGCTTAGAGTAGCTCGTTGCACACCAAAGAGCTTGGGAGTAGGATAGGGATGTGAAAAATCTTGTGTCTCCAACCCACAAAAGCACACACATAAGATCCTTCTTCTTATATGCTTGATGGTAGAAAAGATAGCACTTAATGCCTTGAGCGCTCCAAAATATTGATAGAAGCACAAAGAAAAGGATTGAACCTTTGGGCAAAAGGTATGTACTTAGTACCAAAACATAAGCCAAAGATGAACTTTGAAATACAAAGGAACCTTTGACTAAAATATAAGGGTGAAACTTCTTTTGAGAAATAAAAGCAACTCAAAATCATTGGGGAAGATATGAGTAATGAGTGAACTTTGAAATAAACTAAAATCTCACAAATGGGTTTTCCAAAAAATATATGAGTGTAAATGAGTATGTTATCTTTCCTGAGAGCATGAACGAGCATGAGCCATGTAGACATCCAATGGCCTAGGACAAGACGTGAATTTTTTCATCTCTCCTTAGTCTTCAGATCTTTGAGCAATACAAGGGCTCTAAATGCTTTTTTAGCCTCTCAAAACAACTCTACAAAGTAAACCACAAATTCTAGATGGTTTTTGGAACTTTGACCACACCAAAACAATGGAAGCCTATGCCGGCCCTATGTGATTAAGAGACTACACTATGGGCACCACCTCCTTCTCATTGGTCTATCTCTAATCACTCTTTAATCTAAAAGGGCTATGCAGGGTTCATTTTTTCCCCTAATGTATGCATATGGGCTTTTCCCTTTGTCAATGTTAACAGTGAACATCATTCCTTCCTTCTTTCCTTTTTCTATTAGCTCATACCCATTCTATGGGCCAACATCATGTGTGGTCAAAATTTACTTGGTATCCCCTTTCAACCATTTACCCAATAGGGATTCGCTATACAAATAGGAACATGCAATACCTTGTATAGAACCCTAACTTTATGGTTTCCTTCAAGCTTCACATCTCTCATTTTTTGTCTCTCATGATGTATGTTCAATCCTATTTGCACAAAACCACGATCCTTGGGGTCTTTAAGGTTGCGAAAGTATTCCTCCATACTTGAAATTTGGTTACTACAAAAAGTATCTATATATCATACCTCAGGATGTGGTTGGGCTTCCCTACTATGCTTCATAGCTAACAAGTGCTCATTTTGTGATGTAATGAAAGAGTTAACATAGTTACCTTTCCCTTTGTAACTTTTCCTACCTTGGGTTTTCCAATAGTCCTTAGCATAGTGTCCTTGCTTCCAAAAATTGAAGAATCCCATGAAGTTGGAGTAGCCCCTACCTACATTTTTTTCTCCTCTACCTCTACCTCTCCCTCTTCCTCTTGAGGGTTGATCTTTATATTCTCTTGATTATTTCCCTTGATTACTTTGGATGCTTTTCTTGGTAATCTCTTCCACATCTTCCTCTTGATCCACTTCTATCACCATTTTCTCTTCGTGCTTTGCCTGCGTCGAAGATTTGGTCTTCAATGCGCTTTGACTTATGGCCTTCATGGTTAAGCTCATCAGTCACCATAAGATAGTTTAATTTCTCAAATTTAGGTAATGATTCTTTTACATGCATAAAGTTTGTGAATGCCTGCATTTTATCATATTTCCTAAGCCCATGAGGTGTGTGAGAAACTACATCACCATCATCTATGAAACATCCTACTCGACCAAGTGCATTAGAAATTTCTGTTACCCTAAGGGTAAAGTCATTTAGAATATGATTTGATCACTTCCTAAGATTGGTGATATCATTGTTGGAGTTGAGTTTCTTAGCCTTTCTATATGTGGATTACAATCTTTCAAAACATTCTCAAACCCTCCTCGTTGCATCTAGGTTTTGAATATGACCTATCATGGAATCACTTTTGTGTTCAGATAGAATAAATATAACTTTGGGATCCCTTTCTTCCTCCTCTCAAATAGCTCTTTTCTTATTTTTATTAGTTTCTCTTGATCTAAATATGCCTTCACTTTAGTAGCACTATCAAACCCCCATAGAGCCTTTTCGATAAGGAAGTTACAAATTCTAGACTTCCTAGGTTAGTAGTTACTCTTGTCAAGCTTGGGAATTTGGTTGTTATAGTATCCCATTGTGTATGAGACTATCTAATGTCTCCTATTCTCTCCTTGAATTATGATAGATCTAAGAAAGACAATATGTTACCTTACCACAGGAGCCTTAACGTCTCTTGAACCCTTGGTGATGGTAGAACATCCCCTTTGCTTCAAATCCTCCTCCAAATTGTTCTCGTCTTTCCATGTTGGTTCACAAGCATCTTCAACATTTTCTTGCAATGTCCTCAATGCAAAACGTTGAGGTCTCATACCATTGATGGAGTGTATGACCTCCTAATTGCAGCAAAAGAAAAATTGACCCTTCCGATGGCCACTCTAATGGCTAACATAGTTATGCAAAACTTCAATTGCACTCTAGAAGGGAGCATTGAACTTCTTAACCTTTGCACACTCAAAATAGACTCTTTACAAATTACAAAATCCCTATACAATTGACATGGGTAAGTGTAAGGTATATCAACTTCATTGAAGAAGAAAAACTAAAAAATATCCAAAAAGGTACTTGTACCTATGTATACTCTACGCTCATATACATGGAAATATATATAGATGAGATCCGTAAGTTTTCATGCTCAATATAATGAATGATGATGAATAGTTGATTCTTATACTATACTGAAAAGAAAAATTACAAGAGTACCAACAATATGATCTATCTTGTCTATGAGTACACGAAGTGCACAATGATATATAGATAGTACAAACTTTTGCCTATGTAAAGATTGTTAAAAATAAAGAAGCAAGATCATATATATTTCATAAAAAGGATTTTCTTCAGAGTGAAGGCAAATACAAAAATGAAAAATGAAAGCGTTTACTTTAGCAAGTAGTGGAGGCCAAAAGAGAATCAATAAAAAAAGAATCAAATTCAAAAATTGAACCGAAAGAGAAGAGTGATTGCTCAAAGTAGTAGAGGAGATATGGACAAGAGCTCTAAAACTCATCATGAGAGCTCGTGGTCACTTGGCTATAAAAGAGGTAAGGGAGGACACTCACGAATAGAGGAAGAAGGTGTTGAAGCTCCCTTGTAGGTAGTTTATTTGGTTTCAATCATTTTATTTTCTATAGTCTCATAGACTATGTCCACCTACATACCAATTTCTAGGTAGCGTGATTGCGAGTCATATCTCTCAATGTATGTATCAATTTTTAGAGTTTAAATATTCTTTGGAGAGATTATCTCCTTCACATTTTGTTTCTAAAATAGTTTTGTGAGATTCACCATGCTCTATGAGTTATTTAGTTTTTAGTGAAGTCTAATTTTGAGCCTAACTGAGTGGATAGGCAGCCTATTTTGAGGCAAATAGTTTCCAAACTTAAACTAATCCAAATTGAGTGTTTGATAAATCATTTGAAAGATACTAGTATCTAGTTTGCGTGTTTAAAGTGCGAAGTTTATTGTCTTCTTCAATTGATAACGATTTTATATCTAAGGTTTAGCTAGAGGTAAAAGTCCTGATCCTGAGAAGGTCTTATACATTTTCCATTGCACACACGAGAGGAATTCTCCAAGAATTGGTATCAGACCTCAACAATAGAGCATTGGATCTTGGAAAAGCAAAGCATTGGAGCTGAAGTAAAGCAAAGGAAAAGCTACAAATGAAGGGGGAGCTTCCTAAATTCAAGAAAGAGTGCCACAACACATTTGAGGTAAACTTCAAACTCGGAAGTTTTAAATGGCTGATTTAGGACAATAAATTGAGAAGTTAAATAAGGATAATTTTCAGTCTTTCAGGTATAGAATGAAAAATTACCTTAAAGCTAAAGGTTTATGGAGTCTAGTTACTGGAGATGATCCACAACTAGTGGACTTTCAAGATCCCAACATTGCTCAAGCACAAAGGAGACAATTTGTAGATTCGGAAGAGAAGAATTGAAGGGTGATGTTTCTCATTTCACAAGTTATTTCTAACACTATGATTGGTCATGTGCAAAGCGTAGAGACAACCAAGGAAAAATGGGAAGCATTGGAGAAGGTCTATGCTACCTCAACAAGGTCTCAGAAGATGCAACTCAAGAACGAGCTTAACAACATGAAAAAAACCTCAAACCAAAGCATTAGTGAGTATACTTTGAAGAACAAGGAGCTTCAAGATTAACTAGCATCAGATGGATGCAAGATGGAAGAGGAAGGCATTGTCCAAAAAGACCTTAATGGCTTGAGGAGGGAAGAAAAGTGGAATCCCCTCATCACAAACATTCTTTACAGAGATCCTTCATAGAGATTCTTTATAGAGATCCTCACAGACAACCATAGCCAAATGTTATATGCAACTCAAGGTAGAGAACTGCACTAAAGAGGAGGCTCAAGAGGAAGAGGAAGAAGCTAAAACAACAAAAATTCCAGCCAGCACAACTCGAAGGACATTAAGGACAACTAAAATGACAACACACATGGAAGAGGTTGAGGAAGAAATAGAGGAAGAGGTCAAGGTTCATACAATCCTCATAAAGGTATAACATGTTATCATTGTGGTAAAGTAGGACATTATGCAAATGATTGTTGGCAAAAGAATGGAAGGCCTAATGGAGGAAGCCAAAAGATCCAAAATAACTATCCGAGTACATCAAGTGAAGGAGACAAGCAAACCATGCTTGCCATGAAGCATGGGTACAACAGCCCGAGAAGTGATGATAAAAAATGGTTTATAGATTTAGGTTTCAGCAACCATATCACATGCCAAGGAGATTTTTTCACAAATCTATAAGCTCCAAATGGAAAAAGATGTGTGGAGACCGATGATAAATCTCAACACACAATTGAGCGCATTTGAGAAGTCAAGCTTGGAGACAAGAAGGTATTGACTATTGTTCTTCATGTTCCTAGTATCACAAAGAATTCGATTTCAGTAGGACAAATGTGAGAGAAAGGATATCATGTTATCTTCAATGACAAAGGCTGCCTTATAAAGAATCCAAAAGAGTGATTCAAGGCCATTTCTCAAGGAAGAAAAGAAGGTAGGATGTTCACTTTGAACATTCGACAACCACATGGAAAAGTGATGTATATTCAGTTTGGAAAAAAGAGGATTTTTGAAATTGATTTGTGGCACAAAAGGTTTGGACATATCAACATTCCTAAGCTGAAGGACATGAGCAACCATGAAGTGGTAAGAGTTCTTCCAAGATTCAATAATGTTGGACTGCATGAGTTTTGTGAAGCATGCGAACTAGGAGAGAAATGAAGTATTTCGATGACAATGCACCATAGTGCGCTCTACTTCTCGAGAGCTCCACGACGATATGCTCGGAGTAGAAAACCAAGCTCTTGAGCCCGCACACAGTACTCCGCACAGAGGCTATAGAATACACAGAAAACACAGCACACAGGGAGCACGAAGACAGACTTCTTCGGTCTTACAAATGCGGTCCAACTTATAGTCTATGAGTAACCAAGCCACTATATGTTTTATCAAAGAACATATACAAAGAAGTGTCTGGTGGCCATCTGGCCGTTCACATGGACACTAATGGTAACAATCTCCCACTAAAGGCCAATATGGCCAGAGTAACTACGAGAGAAAAATAAAGAATGATAAAGAATACCTGAGTGTAAGTATACAAACTATACCTCCCACATGATGGGCATGTTACACAGCATACAAGTGACTGCGTAAGATCAAGAATCAAGTATCCCCCATCAAGTGACAACAGTGTCGAAAGCTATCATGTGGTAGAGCTTTAGTCAAAGCATCTGCAGCATTATCTCGAGTGTGAACCTTCTCAAGAATAATGCTCTCAGTGGCCAAGCAATCTCTAATGAAGTGATACCTCACCTGAATGTGCTTGGTCTTTGCATGATAGACCGGATTCTTAGCCAAAGCAATGGCACTCTAACTATCACTGAGCAAGTGAGGTACATGCTGAGGTAAACCCATATCACAAGCAAGATGAGAAAGCCACAATGCTTCCTTACATGCCTCAATTGCTGCAACATACTCTGCTTCTGTGGTGGAAACATCTGTAGATTCTTGAAGACGAGATCTCCAAGAGATATCACCTCCAGCAAAATGAAAAATGTACCCTAATGTAGACTTACGATTGTCTACAGAACCAGCATAGTCAGAATCTGTGTAACCAATAATGGATGGTTTCCCTCTACCTAAGCATAGACACTTGTCCTTAGTGCCACTCAAATATCTCAAAATCATTTTGTCCGCTTCCCAATGTTTCTTGCCAGGATTAGACATACATCTGCTCACAACTCCCATTGCAAATGCAATGTCTGGTCTCGTAGCTACCATAGCATACATGAGACTACCAACAACAGAGTGATAGGGAATTTTGGTCATGAATTCCTTTTCCTCATCTGATTTGGGGCAATCATCCTTGCTCAATTTCACATATTTGGGTAAAGTTGTGCTCAATGCCTTTATGTTTGGCATCCCCCAAATCCTTCATATCAAATGTCTGACTCAACTCTTTTTTGAGAATTATCAAATCATAAGAGGACTTCCCAACAATCAACATATCATCGACGTAAAGTATCAAGCATATCAAGCTGCCATCTGAACATCTCTTTGTGTAGAGACAATGATCCTCATTGCTCCGAGAATAGCCTTGGGACTTCATAAAAGCATCAAAATTTTGGTACCATTGTATAGGAGACTGTTTAAGTCCATACAAACTCTTCTTGAGCTTACAAACTAGACTTTCCTTGCCAGGAACTACATAACCCTCTGGTTGTTCCATATAGATCTCATCTGTATGATCTCCATGCAAGAAAGCTGTTTTAACATCCATTTGGACTAGCTCTAAGTCCTCCATTGCAAGGAATCCAAGCAACATGTGCAAATTAGTCATCTTGACCATTGGAGAGAAGATTTCCTCAAAATCAACACCATGTTGTTGCTTAAAACCCTTTGCAACAAGTCGTGCTTATATTTTGGAGAAACACTATCTAATGTGAATTTTAGCTTATATACCCATTTACATGGTAAAGCTTTCCTACCCTTTGGCAAAGGTACTAAGTCCCAAGTACCATTCTTGTGAATAGAATCCAACTCACTCTTCATGGCACGCTCCCACTTGACATGATCCTTTGTGTGCATAGCCTCTTTGTAGCAAGAAGGCTCACCGGCCTCTGTTAGCATAACAAAATCTAAACCTGGAACATATCTATCAGGTGGATATGAGACACGTGCATAACGTCTCAATGGTTGCTCAACAGGAACATGTGCAGACTGATATGAATGGACATTCTCTTGAACATTTCTATGTGCAACATTTTTATGCATGCTAACCAGAGGACTAGTATCCTCAAACATCACTCTTATCACTTCAACCTCCTTAATGGGCTATTTATGCATCTTAGGCTCATTAAAAATGACATCACTACTTCTGATCAATGACCATGTTTTAGGATCCCATAAGCAATATCCAAATTGTCCTTCTCGACCATATCCAAGAAAAATGCATTTCTTTGACTTATGGTCCAACTTTTGTCTAAGATTCTTGGGTATATGAACATATGCTTCACACCCAAAAAGTCGAAGATGATCATAATACGGTGGTTTTCCTATCCACAACTCTTGTGCCACTTTCAGACCTTTGGCAGTACTAGGTGAAAGGTTAATCACATGAACTGCAGTCAATACTGCTTCTGCCCAAAAACCTTGTAAATCACATGAACTGCAGTCAATACTGCTTCTTCCCAAAAACCTTGTGAGAGGTTTGCATGATGCAAAATAGAGAATACTCTATCTTGAATAGTTCTATTCATCCTCTCAGCTACACCATTCTGTACTAGGGTATAAGGAGCTCTAAACTCTGTACGAATTGCTCTAGACTGACAGAAAAGGCTGAATTCATGTGAGGTATACTCACCCCCATTATCTGAACGTAAAGCCTTAAGCTTAGTTCCTTTTTTAGTCTCAACTGAAGCAAGCCATTTACTGAAAGTAGTGAATACATCATCCTTTGATTTGATAGGATATACCCAAACTTTTCTAGTATCATCATCTATGAAAGTGACAAAGTAAAGAGAACCACCTAAGGACCTAGTGGGCATAGGACCACACACATCTGTATGAACGAGATCAAAAGGCTGAGTTGAAGAGTCAAT
Organism: Ceratopteris richardii; assembly: GCA_020310875.1. NCBI lineage: Eukaryota > Viridiplantae > Streptophyta > Polypodiopsida > Polypodiales > Pteridaceae > Ceratopteris > Ceratopteris richardii. The sequence continues at coordinate 69,751,816 of CM035441.1, forward strand.
GTGCGTTTTATGCACATTTCTAGTTTGCTTTCCATATTGACAATGCTCACAAAATGAAAAATCAGAGAAAGATAACACAGGTAAGTAGCCAGAACGAGAAAGATTTTCCATTCCACTACGAGATATAAGGCCCAAACAACCATGCCAAATACAGGCCATAGGCTATTCAGTAACAGCTAACAAGTGTTCTTTCTGTGATACAAATAAAGGATAAAGTGAGCCAACTTTTCTTCCTTTTGCAATAACCATATTGCCCTTTGATATACGAAAGGACTGAGCATAGAAGACCACCTTGTAACCAAGGTCATCAAGTTGACCAACTGACATCAAGCTACATGATAATTGAGGTACATGGCATACATTATGCATAGTAAATTTTGAACCATCAATGAACTGCACAACCACATCTCCAATCCCCACAACATCACACTGGTAAGAGTCACCAAGTCTCACGGTACCAAGAGACTTTGTTGCATAATTAGAGAACCATTCTCTATGTGGTTTCACATGGAAAGAAGCACTAGAATCTAGCAGCCAGGTGTGGGAAAGAGAATTAACCATAAGTGCCTCAGATGGCACAGTACTATCAAGTGTCAACACATCAGCATCATCAGAAATAGCATTAATTTCTTCAATCTTCACAGTCGAAGTAGATGGTGCAGGTAACTATTTAACATGCCCATCAACATTCTGTCCTTTACCTTTAGCATTCTTTAATGCATAACAGTCTTTCTTCATGTGTCCTTTCTTATAACAATAATGGCATTCCATATCCCTCTTCCTTGATTTACTTCTACTCTTATTCCATTGACCATTCTTTTCCTTGTTCTTGCTCCCGCCACGTTGTTGATTCTTTCCTTGGTAAGAATCACGAACATTATATGCATCTCCACTCTGAGTGCAAGCCATAGATTTGCTACGAATCTCCTCACTCAAGAGTGCTCCACATATGTCATCATAGACGAGTTTACCACCAGGTGCACTATTGCTAATAGCTGTGCAAAACGTATCCCATGATGATGGCAGGGTGCATAATAGCAAGACTGCTTTCATTTCATTATCCATATCCATTTTCTGAGCTTGTAACTGGGAGAATATAGCATAAAACTCATTTAGATGAGCAGCAACACTATCTATGTCCTTCATACGAAGGTCATATAATTTTCTCATCAGATACACTTTATTCGATGGTGTCTCTTTTTCATATGTATTGCATAACTTCTTCCAAAGCTCCTCTGCACTTTCACAGTCTAATACTATAAAGTAAACGTTATCTGTCAGGTGCAAGCGAATGGTAGACCTAGCCATTTCATCTAACTCATCCCAATCATCTTCATCCATGTCAGTAGGCTTTTTTGAAATCCCATTTACTGGCTTCCATTGCCTCCTTTGAATCAGCACATCTTTAATCTGATTCTTCCATAGAGCAAAGTTTGTGCTATCACTTTTTCGGATCTCAAAATGGTCTTTGCCCTGCAAGTTATAGCTCCTCCTCGGAACACTAGCACTAGACCCGGATCCACCGGATGCGCCCGAGACCTCTGATGCCATGATCGTAGAGAACTGAATAGATTGATAATGGAGCTAGAAGAGTCCAAACACCAACAAATAAGTGTATCACGGAGTAAATTGACCACTGTATAGTTGACTAAACCAGAAATCTGGAAAACTTTTGCTAGAGTAACCTCTGCAAAATTAGCATATGACGAGTGTCAAAGTATTATAAAACTGCAAGTACTTACATGTCTACCTGCATAGTGAATCACTAACTCCATTGCATACAATCAGTTACCCCATAGAAGCCAACTAGGCTTATCGAGCACCTATGAACAACTATCATACATCTCCTATGGCGAGGATGGGTAAGTCTTCCACCTGCATCACCGAAGAGACCCCTTTATCAAACATAAAAGGCTTTATGCAAAGAACGTAACCGCTATATCAATGTCCACATGGACGTACATAAGCGGTATCCACAGAAGCGTACATGGTGTGTATGTGCTCAATATATGTAGTAAAATAACACTAAAAGGCTGAATACACAGCCCAAACACTAGCCAATAACACGTGCAAGTGTCTGTCAACTCTAATATTTTAGGCTTTTAAAACCTACATAAATTTGTAGCGACTACTCCCACCAAAACTGAAAACCCCTCGAGAAACTTGTAGTTTTATGAGTGCGGTTGAAAATATAGCCCCAAAGGTTGATATTTATTGTTTGAGAAGTACAAGGAACACTCTTCTTGATGTTCTTGGACTTGTGTGAAGAGAACTATGTGCGAAAGTACTCCGAAATGGCTCCAAAAACACCCCAAAATTGCTTCAAAAGTAGGCTTTGAAAGCAAAAATGAAGCTTTGAGGGACCAAAACTTGTTCAAGGTAATGTCAACCTTAGTCTTTTCCCTTCTTCAAACACCACAAGAGTGTAGCTTAGTGGCAAGAGATTGCCACAGTTAAGCGAGCTCTAGGGGGGGGGGGGGAATACTACTAGAATGGGTGACCTCCCGGGAAGTACCGGAAACCTCTATATTCCTTGATTGTTGAGGTCCTCCCTCGCACCCAGCCAATGACGCCAACGGTGACTTCAGTGACTCGGATGATAAGGTATGCCAAGGTCTTTGCCTTGAACTGCTCTGATATCAGTGAAGTATTTCGATGGCGATGCACCACAGTATGCTCTCCTTCTCGAGAGCTCCATGATGATATGCTCGGAGTAGAAAATCGAGCTCTTGAGCGCGCACACAGTACTCCGCACAGAGGCTATAGAATAGGCAGAAAACACAGTACACAGGGAGCACGAAGACAGACTTCTTAGGTCTTATAAATGCGGTCAAACTTACAGTTTGTGGCTAACCAGGCCACTATATGTTTTATTAAAGAACATATACAGAGAAGTGTCTGGTGGCCATTAGGCCTTTCACATGGACACTAACGGTAACAAGAAAACTCGACAACCACTCAAGAAGAGCAACTATGTGGCAAGGAATGTCCTCAATTTGATACAGAAAGATGTATTGGGACCATCACAATAGCCATCGATGGCTGTTAATAGATATTTTCTTAGTTTTATTGATGATCATTCAAGAAAAGTATGGATCTTCTGCATAAAACAAAAATGAGATGTGTTCTTTATGTTCAAGAGATTTTAAGCACAGATTGAAAAGGAAACAGGATGTTACATAAACACTTTGAGGTCCGATGGAGGAGGAGAATATTTCTCAAAAGGTTTTTCAAATTTTCTTTATGACAATAGCATCAAATGACAATTTACATGTAGGTACATGCCTCACCAAAATGGAATTGTTGAAAGGAAAAATAGAGATATCACAGAATTTGCAAGATGCATACTCCACGAGATGAAGGTTCCACTAAAGTATTGGGTTGAAGCAGCTAGTACGGCTGTTTATTTGACGAACAAGTGCACAATAGCTGGAGTGGAAAATTTAACTCTTGAGGATGTTTAGTCCGGTAAGAAACTTGACCTTACACATCTCAAAGATTTTGCAAATGTGTGTTATGTCCTCATTCCTCAAGAACTAAGGACAAAGATGGACCCAAAGTCAGAAAAATGTATTCTCATTGGATATTCATTGAAGCAAAACAGATATAGGTGCTACAATCTGATGACAATTTAAAGAGCTACGAGACTCACGAGATGTGGTATTTGATGAGCTAATACCATGATTTGGAGATAAAGGGAAAGAGAAAATTCTTGAAGATGATGGAGGTGCTGTCCAAGAAGAATTTAAGCAAACAAGCACTCAAATGTTAGGTCCAAAAGCTTCTACATCACATGGAGAAAGCTTAACATAGAAGGGGAGACTAAGACCAACATCAGGTTATGAAAGATTTGAAGCTAAAAGTGCTATCCAAATCGTGATTCACATGCAAGTGAAGAAAAGTATGAAGAGGTTATTACACCAAAGCTAAAGTTGAACCGCTTGAAGAAGCAATATTCAAAAGGAAATGAAAAGGAGATCTTGAAGAGCAAGGTACCCAATTCAAAGGCTGAGTTATGATAGTTTTGATTGCAAAGCATTTTGCATATATGACACAGATGGCCAAAGACAAAGAACCAAATGCATATAAAGAAGCATGTACACAAAAAGAATTGCAGCAAGCTATGCAAGAAGAAATAAAAGCTCCCAATGAAAATTACACATGGAACACTGAGTCACAACAAAGGAGAACAAAGACATGTTCTCTATTCCTTTTTACCTAAAGACCATGATATCAAGCAATAAAGTGGGCATTTTACAATATCTAGAAAGCATCACTTGTTCTTGCTTGTAAATATTGTCACTAGAAGCTTGATCTTAGATCCCAAGTAGTCAAGATAGATATAATAAAATACTTGTTGCCATGAAAACTAGTTGTTCATCATGATCAAGAATCCCACATCATGATCTTTGACAAGAGATTAGAGTTGAAGGTACAAGTAAGAGTTCGGGAAGCTCCTTCATTACATATATAACCTCAACAAGCACAGATTATAGCTGATTAAAAGCTACTCGAAAATCAGAGTACATGTGTTGCAAAAATGGGAACATTTTAACAAGGCAATTAAGATCATCCCCTTTGTATAGTTAAGATCGTCATTGAATGCTGGGCCATATTCACAGAATATGAAATACATTTCATAAAAGCATTCCCAAGAGAAGATTATAATCAACAAAATTATACTAAGAAACATTCACACATGATCAGAGAAATGCTCAAGATAAATCAAGCTGAACACAAAGTGGAAGTAGAACTCGACATTATATTTCTATTAAAATGATGTTTTACATTTCATGTGTTTTACAAGAGTAATATGAATCTACAATAGAAGCTAATCATAGCTTTCCTCAGGCTCAAGCATAATGGGATCCTCTGCAACATTAGAACACATATCCTACCTCTCTTGCTCCAAGATTGGCTCTTCAAGGTCAACCATGTTCCCCGGCTCATCTGCAAGTGGGGGAACAAGCTCCTTTGAAGCCGATTGGAATCTCTCCGTGTCTGCAATGTGCTTCCTTCCAACCTCTTGGTCTTCATCTGGGCATTCATTCAGCCCATTGATTCTCATTCTAATGAAGCTCACTTGAGCATCATCCTTCTCCACAGCTATGCAGTGCCTGAACATCTTTAAGGAGCAAGCCAGAGTCGTTCCTGAAACAACAGAAAAGCACTTAGAGGCCTCAATCAACATGATGACTAATGAAAATTGTTAAAATTGAAATTACCTGTTCCCGAAAAAAGGTCTAGGACCTAGTCATCATCATTGGAGAATAGTTGAAGCAATCTCATTATGAGCTTTTGTGGCTTCTGATAGGGGTTAACCAATGTCATGTCCCCAGCTACATGACGAAGTTTCTTGGTAACGACTGGGAACATGAGCACATTTGAGATCCCATTCTCATTGCAATGCTCCTTGACTCTCCTTTTGCTTACTTCATCATAATAGCCAACTGTAATGCATTCAGTGGAGCTCACAAACCTATGCAAAGGAGTGTGATTGACGTTTGTCTTCACCTTGCCAACAAGAACTATAAGTCACAGAGAGCATCATTAAAGCCATGGAGATAGAAAGAAGATTACTTACCACGTGAGGCACTCCACAGCATGACATCTTGCCTTCAGAGCAGTTGAAACAGAGAAAGACTAGTCTCTGCTATGGAAAATTACTATCCTCCAAAGAGGAGACATAGTCAACTCTGCAAAATCAGTGACCATCTTTCGAATCTGACGGTGTTTGAAGGGTTCATCGTCATTAACTGATCCCAACATCCTAAATCCATAGGGTATGTCTGCTATGAGAAGGGAGAAATGCTTTCTAGGCACAACAGAACAAATGTTATTTACATCACTATAGAATACATTGTAATATACAGGCCTAAGGGGGTCTAGGGGATTGGAGAAACATTTCAGATGAGGTTCATCATCAAAATCCATCTCCTTGGCTTTCAATCTAGATTTCTCATGCCTTGCTCTTTGAATGTGAGCCACGAATGCAGGGGGGCAATCATCTAGTAGCTCTGCAGACTTACTTTTCTTTGGTTTCTGTAGAATAAACTGGGAAGACAATTAAATGAGCTCTTCAATACAACAAACAAAACATAAGGAATTGATGCATGGCATCGATTTCTTGTGTGGGTAGATGCCAGGCATCGAGTTTCTACTGAAAGTCGATGCTTGGCATCGACTTTGGGACATAAGTCGATGCCTGGCATCGACTTATGCCACGAGGTCGATGCCAGGCATCGACTTATGCCCCCAAGTCGATGCCAGGCATCGACTTATGCCCCCAAGTCGATGCCAGGCATCGACTTATGCCAGGAGGTCGATGCCAGACATCGACTTTTGGCAGCAGGTTGATGCCAGGCATCGAATTTAGCAGTAAGTCGATGTCAGGCATCAAATTCCTACTAAAAGCGTGGCATCAAATTGGTTAGGTGAGTCAAGGCATCTAACCTAATAGCAAACCAGGCATGACCTCTGAAAGAGAACCTACCCAATCACGAAACAGGATAAAATATTCTGATAAAGCTTTGTAGGATGACGTGGTTGGATAGTCTGCTTGGACCTTTGTCCAAGAAAAGCAACCTAGCCTCTTCATCATCACCTCTTGAACCTTCATGTATACTTTATGAGTACAGTCACAGAAATAAAAAAGAGATTAGGTTAGACCAGAAACATGGGAGGAGGGAAAAAGGATCTGAGAATAACATACATACTTATTGAGCTCAGTCACCATCTCCTCCAGGCTTAACTCCTTGGAGATTACCTTGACAAAGTTGATATAATCAATGTATCATCCTTGATTCACGAGCCTCTTCAATTGAGAGGTCAACTTTCCTTCCCTTTCCCTTCAGATCAACCTGTGGGTCTGGCCTCGACTTCCGTTGCTTCTGGCCCTTGACCTCCTTGTTCTCCCGCATTGTGGAAATTTTATCCTGCAGATCCCACATCTCACCTGTTCTCAATGCCAGTTGAAACCATGGATCATATTTCCTCAAAGCATCAGACCTTCTATTCTCATCCAGTGCAATTCCAACCTCAATAAGGCATTGCTTTCGTAGATTGGGATGTATTCTTCCAGCTTCCTTCACGAGACAATCTTCATATTCATGGTGGAAGAACCGAATTCTCTGTATGGAGGACATTTTTTGCCTGTAGTCATTGTCATTGTTGTGATCCCAAGCAAGAAGCTTGGCTTCCTCAGTTGTAAGACCAGCATATATCTTGCACTCTGCATACCTAAAGAAGAATGTGGTAGGGTGCTCCTTCACTAGCTGTCTGCGGGCCTCTGTAGAGTGTGAACCTCCAATCACATAATAAGTATAATCCTCAAACAAACCCTCATTGAACTCCTCCACAGAGCTGCACTCATTCAGATCCACCATGACAAGGAATGGCACAACATTAGCATGAGGATTTATTTTCATTTTCTTCTTAAGATTCTGCACGTGCAAATTGTGTGGCTCCCTGATCTCAAGGGGCCTCCTCCTTGTGACTGGATCTATTGGTGGCCTATGAATGATATTGATTGGCAGGTGGAGCAACTGCCCCTTCTTCAAAACTTTTCTTCTAGTTATGTCCTCCCTCATCTTGTTCTGCTCAGTACCAAGAACACCCGAGGCAAGCTCTCCACGAGGTGAAACTATTATATCCTCAGAGCTAGAGCTTGAGTCAGAAGACTCCTCTTCTGCAATTCTCTTCTTTTTCTTCTGGAACTTTTTCTGCACACTCTGCTTACCCCTTGCCTTTAGAGGGGTTTTCATCTTCTGTTGTGTTGGCATGATGTTGCCCTGGATCCATGGCATCAAGTCCTTGATAAGATTCACGGAGTCCCTGCATATCTCTACAAGCCCATCTGGAACACAACACTCTGGGCACAAGAAATCCATCTTGCATATAACATTTCTTAAACCTTTTGATGTCTCTACCACGAAAAGGAGGTTGTTAGAATCCTCATCTTCATAATCTAGTTTGTACACAAGGCCATACTGAAAACCCTGTGTTGTCGTGATCTTTCCTCTCCCATATGCCCCTGCGAACACAAGAAGGACTGCATTCTTTTCTTCAACATATTGAAGGCACCACTCCAGATTTGTCATGTCTCGGACTGGACGATCGGTCCTTAAGACCTCTGCGTCCCTTGACCTATCCTTCATAGTTGTATCATCCTCAGGAATTTTGATGCTACTCTGTCCACCAGAGGATATTCCAACCGGGTTGCTGGCCTTCACAGAGGATAATGATGCAATAATTTTATTTGGTTTTGCTTGGTGACCAATGTCTTTGTCATGTTGCTAATCACCAAAGCTCATGGTCACTCTCAGCTTCTTTAAGGGCCTCTCACTCTTGGACTCCGCATCCCTAAAGGCGTTGGGAAATATCAGCTCATACATTATTGTGTTTTTCAAAGGTCCAAGTCGATGCCGGGCTAAAAGTCGATGCCTGGCATCGACTTGAGGGTGCAAGTCGATGCCAGACATCAACTTGAGCGTACAACTCGATGCCAGGCATCGACTTACACCCTCAAGTCGATGCCTGACATCGACTTGCACCCTCAAGTCGATGCTTGGCATCGACTTGCACCCTCAAGTCGATGCCTAGCATGGACTTGCACCTAAAAGTCAATGCCTGGCATCGACATGAGGGTGCAAGTCGATGCCAGGCATCGAGTTGTACCCTCATTGGATCTATATTTTAGGAGCTAAGAAAAATAAAAGCCTAGAAAGCAGACTATTTACTCAAACATACAAAAGGAATCTTTTAGGAATCTTTTTTTGTGGGTATGATTTTGTCTACCTCTTGGTACTCTTGCCAACATTCTTCTTCTCCATGAGAGTTGCCTTGCTGGTATGCTGAGCTTTGTGCTCCATGGCTGTCTGTGCTCTGTTGCTCTCTCTTGCTCGTGGATTTTGAAAATGAGAATGGTATCCTCCTCTGCTATTTATAGGCAATTGGCTAACTTGAACGAGAGACTAACTGGATCTAACTGAATGAGTCCAGTTGCTAACTATATCTGTCAACTTATCTAACTAGGAAATACCACTCACACAAATAGGCTGTTTCACCTCGACTTTTATGAAATATTCATAGAACCTTGCAACTATTTATATACATTTGCATGGAATTTACACTTCAATGGCAAGAGTATGGTATGTATATGAGGATGTCTAATCTCATCTATAAATTGTTTCTTAGAATCTCTTGCTTGGGAAAAAATCAAGTCTAAGTTGTGTTGAATATGGGAGATTAATGACATCTTTATAGTGTTATCCTTCTCACTTCAGTTCATATTCACATTTATCTTGTAACACATTGTTGAAATGGAAAATCAATGTATGAATAAACGTTGAAGTAAAGAATTTTGGGGTAATTTCGACAAAATAGGTTGATAATTTCAACAAAATAGCTTGGTAATTTCAAACGTCACTCATTGTCTTTGCATCAAACGTTCAGAAAAATCATAGATTCAAAATTTATTTGAAAATCTTTTGTAACAAGCATATACTTAATTCTTACAAATAATTCTTACATATACTTTTCCATATACTTCTTACATATACATTTCCGTGTACCTCTTTTACACATAATTCTTTTTTAATATACTTTCATCTACCTTTTTGAGATCTAGCCAAGATCACAATAAAACCTAATCCTTGAAATCTTAACCAAAGTTAAAAGTTCTTCTTGTATAGTCTTCAATGGCACTACTCCAAACAATTTTAATATCTAATCCAGTTGGAACTCAACTTGGATATATTTTGATTCACTCATAATGCTAAGACTCAATGACTCATATCTAGTTAGAAATCAACTGTGTATCTCATCTTTCAAAAGTGAATCAAATCTTTGGTTCTCTTATTAGTGTATATTTGATTAATTAAGTTATTTGATGTAATTTGATGTTTAATGTAATTTAATGTACTTTAATGAACTTTTGATTTCATATCTTCTTGATGTGACATTTGATGTGACATTTTCACTTGATCTCGGATTTCTACTTATTTAAAAAGGTCATTCATCTTCAGTCTTTTGTGAATTGAGTGAAGATGAGGTCAATCTTTTATGTGGATGCTTGGGCATCAGCTTCCTCTGCTCATATTGATACAGTTTCGGATTCATTGTTCTCAGTTGACCCTTTCCACAGAAGTGATGATCCCTATGGTTTAGAACGTGCTGATGATTCTATGTTTTCTATTGAGTCATTTAAGTTATCCAATTCAAAGTGCAATGCTGCTCAACCAAATGCACCTCTTGATCTCCCATCTGATCCAACCATTGATCTCCCTTCTGACTCAAGTGCATGTGGAGCAACGGAAAAGAAAAGCAAGCTCAATCTACGATTTAAAAGAAGGCCTCGTGAAGTAAGTAAAAAAAGATTTCAATTTCTTACTTCAGATAGATAGATTGCATTGGATATTGTGAAGCATTGTTGTGGTTTGAAATGTTTGTACAATTTAGGAATGAAGAAACTAACGCACCTAAGAGAAAAATTCCTCCATTTAGATAGTGAAAGGCAGGATATATACCTTGTTTCTCGCATGCAAATGATTGAGGATAACATGTCAGTAACACCTATTGCTTTTGAATATTTCTTTAGTCAAGGGATGCGATGTTGTAGGGCTGCATTTAAAATTGCAATGGGTGTGGGACATTTTAGAATACATAGGGTTCAACAGGGGCTTTTGAATGGGGATCTCATTTTGGATATGTTCCATGTTGGGACCAAAGGATCTGTTGGATTTCATGCAATGAATTGGATGATGAACTATTTTAGCTTGCATTGTGAGGTTATGCCTACAATTGGAAGGTTGCACTTGTCAGATAACTTTACTCGTCGAGAGGTATTTCAAATATATAGAGAAGACATGGAAAATAGAAATGAGAAGTATGTGTTGTATCGTCACTTTACTCGATTATGGAAGGAAGAGTTTAACAATGTGTCTATTCCTCGTAAAGTTAGAATGGGTGAATGTTCAATTTGTGTCACTTTGAGAAACATGGCAAAAGGGGCTACAACACCACAGGAAAAGAATAATTTTAAAAACCTTCTTAGCAACCATCATGAGAGTCAAGCTTTAGAGAGAAAGAAAGCCATTCATCATCGAAGTAAAGCACTCAGAAATCCGAAGCGTTATATGTGTTTGTTGATCGATGGTATGGATATAAAAAAAACTTGTTTGCCACATTTTTATCGCATCCCTAAGGACATTGGAGATGAAGTCCTTGTGCAAATGCATTTTGTTGGTGCTTTGGTATACAGTGGAACTGTAATGTCCAAGGTTTTATTTACATATCCGAATGTGCATAATGATCCAAACCTTACAGTTACTGTCATTCATCGTGTTTTGCAATCATGGAAGGGTCTTTTGCCACCAACTCTATATTTGCAACTTGATAATACTTCAAGAGAGAATAAAAATTCTACAGTCTTTGGATATTTAAGCATGCTTGTTGAAAAACAGGTATTTCAGAAGGTTAAGGTAAATTTCCTTCTGGTTGGCCACACTCATGATCACATTGATCAAATGTTCAGTACTTTCTCTAAGAAGTTGGCACGTAACAATGCTTTTACTCTTCCGATTTTATCTGAGCTGATTTCAGAAGCATATACTCCAAAACCAAAAGTTCAACACCTCACATAGATTTATAACTTTAAGCACTTTTGCTCAATGGGCCTTGATAACAGTGCTAAGGTTTTGGCTCCATTGCACAATATTAGTTTCAACCACGTATTCTTGATGAGGAGGGTTGATGAAATAACCCTTTTATTTGCAAAGCAGTATTCTTCTTCTCTTGGGTGGGAGCCTAAAGAGGGATGCAGATTCTTATTGCAGGTGCCTAATTTGTCTACAATGTATGGTGCAGAACAATCACCATATGAAGATAAAAACAATACAGAAAGATGTGGAAATGTGGTTAATCAAAGTAAAAGCTGGATGCATGCACTCATTGAAAAGAAGAGACATATTGAGCATGCAAAAAAATATGCTGGAGATCAAGATGTATCTTGGTGGGAGGACTTTTTCAATCATCAAGAAGAGATTATATAGTATACAATTGTAGATCACTGGCCAGTTGATATTCCATTCACATGGGATTTTTGTACACAAAGATCCATGAATGTGGCCCAAGCATGTAATGCAGATGCACTTCAAAGTTTTATACATCCACCAAAAAGAAATATTTATGTAGGCCCAAGGATGACAAAACAGGCAGAAGCAAGATGGCAAGGAAATTTAATAGAGATAAATGTTGGAACACTTATTGCAGTACTTGCTAATGGTGATGAGGCTACCAGACCATTTTGGATTGCAAAGGTTTTAGAGATAACTAAAGATATTGATCAGAGAAGAATAGAGGCTTTGATGGTGCATTGGTATTACACTAAAATTAGTAATGCATTCACAGGTAAATATAACTCAGAAATGGTGTGTGATACTAAACGAACAGGTTCAAAAAAGAAAAAGAATATTCGAAGCACATCCACTCTTAAAATGGATGATGTAGATATTCTTGTTTATGATTTTTCCTTGACAAAAACAGGTCACTTGAGGAAAGGAACCATCAATATGATAAAACAAAAGCTTACAGTTGTATGTGGTACAGGAAATCATAGGCAAACAAGAAGATTTGTGCATGATCCTGTAGAATTTGGTATATATGTGGATGAAGATAGAGCTCTTGTGGATATACAAGAAGAAGAAGAGAGCTCTCAACAGTATGAGACTGAATCAACTGCATCAGATGATGAGGGTGTAGACATAGATTGACATAGTTGTGAGTTGCATTGAAGCTCTCTAACATTTTTAGTGCTTATGTAAATGCCTCGAAGTAGTTTGGTTAATGAAACCATGTTTTGTAGCAATTTTGAATAACAATCAGATATCCACCTATTAAAAATATGTCTAAAATGTTATTTTTGTATAAGAATTATTCAGTTCTACATCCTTTATATAGATTTTAGACATGTCAATGTCTTATCATATAGATTTTGGACATGTCAATGTCTTATCATATAGATTTTGGACATGTCAATGCCTTATATAGTGAAATTTGGACTACATTTTGAGCTCTTTTCTTATGAGAAAATGACAAAAAATGTCAAAAAATCACATGTTTTCACTTCATTTTTGTAACATATGTATACTGGTATAAAGGAATCTCAAACATAAGCTTCCATTTGCTTGATTTTTGATGAGAGTGTTCTCTTTTTATGACATAGTTTTGGTTTGTTACGACTCGCTGTTATGGGAGCTAGTTCCAAAGGTTGAAGGTATGAAGATTGTTCCAAATACATGGGTGTTTAAAATAAAGAGAAATGTTGATGGTTCTCTACCTAGGCATCAAGCTAGACTAGTAGCAAAAGGATTCATACAGACTCATGAAATCGACTATGAAGAGACTTTTAGTACGGTTGCAAAGATGGGAGCAATTAGAACCTTGATGGTAGTGAGTGCAGCAAGGAGATGGCCATTGTACCAAGTTGTTATAAAAAATGCGTTTCTCAATGGTGAACTTCAAGAATAGGTATACATGAGTTTGATGGCCTAGTAGGTGGGTGGAGCTACCCTCATCAAGTGATCAAGGTGCGAATCGATGCTAGTTTCATCGTATGGCCTGATCTCTATGTTGGCATGCACCTATATGGGTCAATAGGTGGGTAGAATCACTATGGCCAAGTGGTTAGAGCCACAAGTTGATGTGGATCTCATATGGGAATGGCATTGTGTGTCGAGCACTATGTCAGATCGGTAAACAAGTGGGATAAATCTGGTCGGGTGGATAGGTCCTTGAGTTGCATTCAATTTTGGCATAAGCCGACTTGTGTAAACAAAATAATAAAAAAATAAAAATAAAAGCAAAAAGGATTAGCTAGGATGGTGTAAAGAAAAAAATAAATCAAGTAAAAATAAAAGAAAAATCAAAAGATTTTATGGGGGTTTTGGATTGGAAAAGATCAATAGGGGAAACCAATTGTATTTCAACAAATCAAGTTAGTAAGGATTAGTATATATGTGTGCTTCAAGTAAGCTACTAAATCTAAACAGGTTGAGCAAATGGAAGAAATATGATTCATTCATGTGGTTTCTGAGTGACATTCAACTTTGGCCAAATGTTGGTGATATGATCGTAACTTGGTGAGAGCGCAACCCTGGTGAACAAATATGACCTGAGGTTTTGATAAATACTGGGAGCGTCTATGGCTACACAATATCAAGAATGGGGCTATTTTGTTTTCTTCTCTGTATTCCGAGGATGTTTTGGATGGAAAAGTAGGAAAAGTAGTCACATGCAAGATGATGTTGTAGAATCATATGCACACGTGTTTAAATAGGTGGATGAGGAATAATTGCGCAATTCCTTATGCCTAGCATAGACCTGCAAAGTGCTCAGCATAAGTGTGAACACGAGCTCCATATTCCTCCTGAGTGTGAGGGTCATACTTGCAGACAATTAGCATAAGCTATGGGTTTTGATTTTTTAGCATAACCAGATAGGGAGATCGGGTGGGCTATTCACAAAGAACGAGATTCATTTCAAGGCTACAACTCTAAACATAGTGAGAGGCTACTTCCTCAATATTAACAGAGGTTACAGCAGCTTCTATTGACAGCGAAAAGGAGGCTTTCTCTTTGGGAGAAGCCATAGAGTATTCAAGGATTTATCACGCTTCATAGAACTATGCAGCTTTAGCAGGCACCCTTGCGTATACTCCATTTTATGTGAGGCAAAGAAAACTGTGGCATGTCGTACTTTAGAGCACATTATTTAGAATCCTCAAAGTAAGAAAGGGACGGGATCATTTGCGCTACCTGAAGACTGATATGACTGCTGATGTCATTATTCATAAAAAATATAACTAAGAAATACGAAGCTTTGTGCAAATGGTTTCCTTTATGATTTACTGACAGAAAAAGAAAAAAGAGTATGATGCTATTGTTTTATCATAGATGTTCGCAGATACCTATGTGAGTTGAAATGAAATATGCCAGCTGGGCTGGTTCTTCTCATATGGAGCACAAACTATGTACAGAGACAAAAGCATGGTTTTGAAGCAATCAAAAGAGATACTGGGAAGAGCTGATGACATCACTCGAAACATTTCTTTACATTGAGCAGTTTCAAGATGTTCATGAGGCATCTTCGCACTCTTTCTTATCCATGCCTGATCCTTGACTCTGAATAGCACAGAAGCTGATGAATATGGATATCTAGTGTAGGATACAAAGACGCTATCTAGAGCATGTGGACTCGGATGTATATGCTGTAGATGATAGAAGATATTTACTCTCGAAGTTTTGGAGCATGGAATGATTAAATGGAGCTATAGAGTGTTGATACATTGTATAGGAACAAAAGAACTTGCCTATGCCTCTTTTGGCCTCTATTCACATGAGACGGTAGTAGAAAGGACGTTTATGTGCACTAAACTTAGAAGAGCCCCTCCATAATTAGTATGTACCGTCTATATATATTCTCAATTTCCATTAGTTTGAAACGGATCTCGAAGAATTTTGTGAGCTTGAAAACCACCTCACCATTTTCCATCTCAAGGTCCTCTACCACATGGATTCCTCTCTTCTTCTGTTTGATATCACATTGCCCTAAGGGTAGATTTAGACGATTGCTCTTGACATGCTTATGTACGAAAATGCTTTTCATTTGGAACACAATACTATTATAATAGTTCTACTACCATTCCATCATGCAAATATCATTGACGAACACAATAGACAAGAGATGTTGGCTGTCGTATTAATGGTAAAGCTCCAAATAGGAAAAAGACCAAAGAGCGGAGAATGTGGGTGGCACCAAATTTTTGGGAACCTTCTTTGAGTCATCTAAGGAAAAGGGAAGAGCTCTTTGAAGGCTTAAGAGGGAATTTGCACAAATCATCTTTGTGTAAAAAGATCTTATTTGTCATTCAAAATATGAATCTTGAACAGGCAAAGCATTGGAGCTGAAATAAAGCAAAGGAAAAGCTACAAATGAAGGGGGAGCTTCCTAAATTCAAGAAAGATCATCACAACACATTTGAGGTAAACTTCAAACTTGGAAGTTTTCAATGGCTGATTTAGGACGATAAATTGAGAAGTTAGATAAAGATAATTTTCAGTCTTGCATGTATAGGATGAAAAATTACCTTAAAGATAAAGGTTTATGGAGTCTAGTTACTGGAGATGAACCACAAATAGTGGACTTTCAAGATCCCAACATTACTCGAGCACAAAGGAGACAATTTGCAGATTCGAAAGAGAGGAATTGAAGGGTGATGTTTCTCATTTAGCAAGTTATTTCTAACACTATGATTGGTCACGTGCAAAGCCTAGAGACAACCAAGGAAGTTTGGGAAGCATTGGAGAAGGTCTATGCTACCTCAACAAGGTCTCGAAAGATGCAACTCAAGAATGAGCTTAGCAACATGAAGAAAACCTCAAACCAAAGCATTAGTGAGTATACTTTGAAGATGGAGGAGCTTCAATATTATCTAGCATCAGATGGATGCAAGATAGAAGAGGAAGGCATTGTCCAAAAGCCCCTCAATGGCTTCAGGAGCGAAGAAGAGTGGAAGCCCCTCATCACAAACATTCTTTACAGAGATCCTTTACCTAGATTCTTTACATAGATCCTCACAGACAACCATAGCCAAATGTTAAATGCTACTCAGGGTAGAGAAATGAACTAAAGAGGAGGCTTACGAGGAAGAGGAAGAAGCTAAAACAACAAAAATTCCAGGCAGCACAACTCGAAGGACATTAAGGACAACTAAAATGACAACACAAATGGAAGAGGTGGAGGAAGAAATAGAGGAAGAGGTCAAGGTTCATACAATCCTCATAAAGGTATAACATGTTATCATTGTGGTAAAGCAGGACATTATGCAAATGATTGTTGGAAAAAGAATGGAAGGCCAAATTGAGGAAGCCAAAGGATCCAAAATAACTATGCAAGTACATCAAGTGAAGGAGACAAGCAAACCATGCTTGCCATGAAACATGGGTACAACAGTATGAGAAGTGCTGATAAAAACTGGTTTATAGATTCAGGTTGGAGCAACCATATGACATGCCAAGGAGATTTATTCACCAATCTACAAGCTCCAAATGGAAAAAGATGTGTGGAGACCAATGATGAAACTCAACACACAATTGAGCGCATTGGAGAAATCAAGCTTGGAGACAAGAAGGTATTGACTATTGTTCTTCATGTTCCTAGTATCGCAAAGATTTCGATTTCACTATGACAAATGGTAGAGCAAGGATATCATGTTATCTTCAATGACAAAGGCTTCCTTATAAAGAATCCAAAAGAGAGATTCAAGGCCATTGCTCAAGGAAGAAAAGAAGGTAGGATGTTCACTTTGAACATTCAACAACCACATGGAAAGGTGATGTATATTCAGTTTGGAAACAAGAGGATTTTTGAAATTGATTTGTGGCACAAAAGGTTTGGACATATCAACATTCCTAAGCTCACGGACATGAGCAACCATGAAGTGCTAAGAGGTCTTCCAAGATTCAATAATCTTGGACTGCATGAGTTTTGTGAAGCATGCCAACTAGGAAAGAAAACTTGACAACCATTCAAGAAGAGCAACTATGTGGCAAGGAATGTCCTCAACTTGATACACACAGATGTATTGGGACCATCACAACAACCATCGATGGCTGCTAATAGATATTTTGTCACTTTTATTGATGATCATTCAAGAAAAGTATGGATGTTATGCATAAAACAAAAATGAGATGTGTTCTTTATGTTCAAGAGATTTTAAGCACAGATTGAAAAGGAAACAGGATGTTACATAAAGACTTTGAGGTCCGATGGAGGAGGAGAATATTTCTCGAAAGGATTTTCAAATTTTCTATATGAAATCAGCATCAAATGACAATTTACATGTAGGTACATGCCTCACCAAAATGGAATTGTTGAAAGAAATAATAGAGATATCACACAATTTGCAAGATGCATACTCAACGAGATGAAGGTTCCACTAAACTATTGGGTTGAAGCAGCTAGTATGGCTGTTTATTTGATGAACAAGTGCACAATAGCTGGAGTTGATAATTTAACTCTTGAGGAGGTTTAGTCCGGTAAGAAACTTGACCTTACACATCTCAAAGATTTTGCATGTGTGTTTTATATCCATATTCCTCAATAACTAAGGACAAAGATGGAGCCAAAGTTAGAAAAATGTATTCTCATTGGATATTCATTGAAGCAAAAAGGATATAGGTGCTACAATCTGATGTCAGAAGAGCTACCAATCTTACGAGATGTGGTATTTTATGAGTTAAAATCATGATTTGGAGATAAAGGGAAAGATAAGATTCTTGAAGATGATGGAGGTGCTGTCCAAGAAGAATTTAAGAAAACAAGCACTCAAATGTTCGGTCTAGAAGCTTCTAAATCACATGGAGAAAGCTTAACATGGAAGGGGAGACTAAGGAGTCATTACTCATCACCAACATCAGGTTATCAAAGATTTGAAGCTAAAAGTGCTGCCCAAAATAGTGATTCAAATGCAAGTGAAGAAGAGTATGAAGAGGTTATTACACCAAAGGTAAAGTTGAACCGGTTGAAGAAGCAATATTTAAAAGGAAATGAAAAGGAGATCTTGAAGAGCAAGGTACCCAATTCAAAGGCTGAGTTATGATAGTTTTGATTGCAAAGCATTTTGCATATATGACACAGATGACCAAAGACAAAGAAGCAAATGCATATAAAGAAGCATGTACACAAAAAGAATGGCAGCAAGCTATGCAAGAAGAAATAAAAGCTCTCAATGAAAATTACGAGCTAGTTCCAAAGGTTGAAGGTATGAAGATTGTTCAAAATAAATGGGTGTTTAAAATAAACAAAAATATTGATGGTTCTCTAGCTAGGCATAAAGCTAGACTAGTAGCAAAAGGATTCAAGCAGACTCATGACATCGACTATGAAGAGACTTTTAGCACAGTTGCAAAGATGGGAGCAATTCGAACCTTGATGGTAGTGAGTGCAACAAGCAGATGACCATTGTACCAACTTGATATAAAAAATGCTTTTCTCAATGCTGAACTTCAAGAACAGGTATACATGAGTCTGATTGGCTAGTAGGTGGGTGGAGCTACCCTCATCGAGTGATCAAGGCCGCAAACCGATCCTAATTTCATCCTATGGCCTGATCTCTATGTTGGCATGCATCTATATGGGTCAATAGGTGCATAGAATCACTATGGCCAAGTGGTTAGAGCCACGAGTTGATGTGGATCTCATATGGGGATGGCATTGTGTGTCGAGCACTATGTCAGATCGGTAGACAAGTGGGATAAATCTGATCGGGTGGATAGGTCCTTGAGTTGCACTCAATTTTGGCATAAGCCGACTTGTGTAAATAAAATAATAAATAAATAAAAATAAAAGCAAAAAGGCTAAGCTAGGATGTTGCAAAGAAAAAAATAAATCAAGTTAACATAAGAGGAAAATAAAAAGATTTTATGGGGGTTTTGGATTGTAGAAGATCAATAGGGTAAACTAATTGTATTTCAACAAATCAAGATAGTAAGGATTAGTATATATGTGTGCTTCAAGTAAGCTACTAAATCTAAACAGGTTGAGCAAATGGAAGAACTATGATTCATTCATGTGGTTTCTAAGTGGCATTCAACTTTGGCCAAATGTTGGTGATATGATCGTAACTTGGTGATTTCTATCTTTGATTGTAACTTTCATTGTATTCGGATGCTTGAACATTTTGCGTGAAAATATATTCTAGGATCATTGAATTAGTAGTTTGTAAATACATGTTGCCTGTATGAAAAATTTGGTGCGTATGCATGTGTTTGTAAATAATAATCCCTATGTTTACATGTTTATGCATATATGTTTATGTGTCCATATGTGTAATGTGAATACATAAGTGCATATGCATGTTTGTCGATGCATTTTCCATATGTGCATATCGCATAAATGTGTTGTTTGTATATATGTTTGTGCAGTATATATGAAACTAATGAGTTAAGTGTCTATAGGGTTCAATTGCATTTCTAAGTGCACACGTATATATTGTGTACGTGCTAAATCAAAAAACAAAAAAAAACACATGATCTACGAGCCTGTTAAAGTCTTTCAGCTCAAAGCACACATATAAATTTACAAAACAATGTATGTAGAAAGTCCACGTGGTGTTTTCTTTTGTGACATGCAGGTCAGAGAGAGAGAGGGAGAGAGAGAGAGATGGGTAACGCTAGAAAGGGGCTAGCTTGTCCTTGACACAGGGAGATTTTTTTCAAGTTTCCTTTATGGGAAGGATGTATGGTTACAGGGGAGGGGCATACTCGGAGAAGGTGGAAAGGGTAAGAGGGAAAAATTATACAGCTGAAAGCAAGGGAAAAGCTCCTTTTTGGAGTTGAAGGCTAGTGCGTAGGTAAGTGCTAGACTTGGAAAGAACAAAGAATGTTTCTTCGATGTGACAATGATCCGGATTGGCAGAGGAGAAACAAAGCATCGCTCGGTGAGAAGTGAAAAAAGATGGTTTCGTGATGAAGAAGGGTCACTCCTGGAAGAGCCAGCAATGTTCCGTTAAGAAGAATTAGATGGGCGTCTTTAAGGAGGCGGCAACCCTCTGTATGAAGGAACAACATCTACCAAATTTTTTTTCTTTTTCTGTTGGTCTTTCTCACGACGAAAATGAGGGATCTACTGGTATATATAGAGGCTTCTTCCACATCTTTGTTTTCGTGCAAAAAGGCTTCGTGTTTCTTTATTTTGGAGGAAGAGTATCAGAGAATGAATTCTTCGTCATCAATTTTTGGCGGGGTCTTTAAGAGAGGGCTGAAGACATCAGGTGATAGAGAGTAGGGTTCCAAGATGGAAAACATCCTTTGCTGTCAAAGTGAATAAGGTTCATAACCATATGTGAAAACCATATGTTTTCCAAGATGGAAAACATCCTTTGCTGTCAAAGTGAATAAGGTTCATAACCATATGTGAAAACAATGGAAGGAGTAGACATGCGGTTGTATGTTCTTATGCTCTTTCTTACGGTCTGATGGATATCAAATATCGAGGGATTTGCTTGCGTAGACACAAAGATCTTCAAGCATACTACACCTTCAGTTTAAGTGAGCGCAACCCTGGTGAACAAATATGAACTGAGGTTTTGATAAATACTGGGAGCGTCTATGGCTACACAATATCAAGAATGGGGCTATTTTGTTTTCTTCTCTGTATTCCGAGGATGCTTTGGATGGAAAAGTAGGAAAAGTAGTCACATGCAAGATGATGTTGTAGAATCACATGCACACGTGTTCAAATAGGTGGATGAGGAATAATTGCACAATTCCTTATGCCTAGCATAGACCTGCAAAGTGCTCAGCATAAGTGTGAACACGAGCTCCTTATTCCTCCTGAGTGTGAGGGTCATACTTGCAGACAATTAGCATAAGCTATGGGTTTTGATTTTTTAGCATAACCAGATAGGGAGATCGGGTGGGCTATTCACAAAGAACGAGATTCATTTCAAGGCTATAACTCTAAACATAGTGAGAGGCTACTTCCTCAATATTAACGGAGGTTACAGCAGCTTCCATTGACAGCGAAAAGGAGGCTTTCTCTTTGGGAGAAGCAATAGAGTATTCAAGGATTTATCACGCTTCATACAACTATGCAGCTTTAGCAGGCACCCTTGCGTATACTCTATTTTATGTGAGGCAAAGAAAACTGTGGTATGTCGTACTTTAGAGCACATTATTTAGAATCCTCAAAGTAAGAAAGGGACGGGATCGAATCCATAGGCTTGGGAATCATTTGCGCTACCTGAAGACTGATATGACTGCTGATGTCTTTATTCATAAAAAAATATAACTAAGAAATACGAAGCTTTGTGCAAATGGTTTCCTTTATGATTTACTGACAGAAAGCGACAAAAGAGTATGATGCTATTGTTTTATAAAAGATGTTCCCAGATACCTATGTGAGTCGAAATGAAATATGCAAGCTGGGCTGGTTCTTCTCATATGGAGCTCAAACTATGTACAGAGACAAAAGCATGGTTTTGAAGCAATCAATAGAGATACTGGGAAGAGCTGATGACATCACTAGAAACATTTCTTTACATTGAGCAGTTTCAAGATGTTCATGAGGCATCTTCGCACTCTCTCTTATCCATGCCTGATCCTTGACTCTGAATAGCATAGAAGCTGATGAATATGGATTTCTAGTGTAGGATACAAAGACGCTATCTAGAGCATGTGGACTCGGATGTATATGCTGTAGATGATAGAAGATATTGACTCTCGAAGTTTTGGAGCATGGAATGATTAAATGGAGCTATAGAACGTTGATACATTGTATAGGAACAAAAGAACTTGCCTATGCCTCTTTTGGCCTCTATTCACATGAAACGGTAGTAGAAAGGACATTTATGTGCACTAAACTCAGAAGAGCCCTTCCATAATTAGTATGTACCGTCTATATGTATTCTCAATTGCAATTTAGTTTGAAAAGGATCTCGAAGAATTTTGTGATGATGAAACGTAACACACAATTGAGCGCATTGGAGAAATCAAGCTTGGAGACAAGAAGGTATTGACTATTGTTCTTCATGTTCGTAGTATCACAAAGAATTCGATTTCACTACAACAAATGGCAGAGAAAGGATATCATGTTATCTTCAATGACAAAGGCTGTCTTATAAAGAATCCAAAAGAGTGATTCAAGGCCATTGCTCAAGGAAGAAAAGAAGGTAGGATGTTCACTTTGAACATTCAACAACCACATGGAAAGGTGATGTATATTCAGTTTGGAAACAAGAGGATTTTTGAAATGTATTTGTGGCACAAATTTTCTTTATGAAAACAACATCAAATGACAATTTACATGTAGGTACATGCCTCATCAAAATGGAATTGTTGAAAGGAAAAATAGATATATCACAGAATTTGCAAGATGCATACTCAACGAGATCATGAAGGTTCCACTAAACTATTGGGTTGAAGCAGCTAGTACGGTTGTTTATTTGATGAACAAGTGCAGAATAGGTGGAGTGGAGAATTTAACTCTTGAGGAGGTTTATTCCGATAAGAAACTTGACCTTACACATCTCAAAGATCCTGCATCTGTGTGTTATGTCCACATTCCTCAAGAACTAAGGACAAAGATGGAGCCAAAAACAGAAAAATGTATCCTCATTGAAATCCTTTAACTTCGAAGAACTTATGAATCTTTCCATACTAGGCCCTGGGAGCTTGCTCGAGTTAAGCTTGTAAATTGATCTTCATTTTCTTTGATCTTGAAGCCTTTTGATTGGTCAACTTATAGTTAATCTTGAAGATCTCCATTGAGTAAAGGACTTTTGATGTCCAGTTGGTAGATGGGCCAACTAAAATGTGCACTTAGTGCTAGAATGATTCTTATGATGGTAAGCCTTCCTTTAGGGGCAAAGGTTTCTTCATAATCAATGCCATTCTATCGCTTATATCCCTTAGCTACAAGTCTTGCTTTGTAATTTTTAATGTGCCATTTGATTTATACTTAACTTTATAGATCCACTTAACTCCTATGAATTGATGATTTGTGGGCTTAGGAACAAGTCCAAGTGTTGTTCTTCTCGATTGCATCCTTTTCAACTTGCATAGCTTCTTCCCCCTCAGGTTTTCCTTGAGCTTCTTTGTAGTTGGAAGGTTCTTGAATCTTTTGGATCTTATGCATCAATGTAGAATTTACATAATGACTTTGTTCTCGCTGCTCCTTTTCAATGAGCCTTTGTGATCTTCTTGGCTGAGTCGAAGTATTGATCTCTGAGTGGTGTTTTGAAAAGACTATGTCCCCCTCTAAAGTCTAGATGGGAAGACTAAGGCTTGCATTTGGACCTTTGTTTGAGTATCTTGAAGCGTCATTAAAGATTACATTTTTGAAATTCTGATGGAATGGTTCTCAAGGTCATACAATCTATATACTTTTGATTGTTCACTTTAGCCAATGAGGATATGCTTTATAGACTCCAAATATAGCTTACTTCTATCTTCTTTTGGAATATGGAAAAACTATTCACTTTCAAAATACTCCAAAGTAATTGACATTAGGATTTCTTCCATAGTAGGAATCAAAGGGAGTCTTCTTGCTCAATGCACTACTAAAGCCTCGATTGAGTATATGCACTGAGTGTGTATTGTTTTTGCCCAAAACTTGTAGGGTAATTCTTTGTTCTAAAGCATGGTTTGCACCATTTCCATCAGACTTTGGATCTTTCTCTCAACTACTCCATTTTGGGATGGAGTGTGAGGTTGAATGACTTGTTGTTTTATGAATTTTTGCTATAAGAAGTTATCAAAGTCATGATGGAGAAAGTCACCACGAACATTCTATTGAATAGTCTTGATTGTTATTTATGCTTCATTCTCAACTTGCCTGATCCATTCTTGAAAATTAGAGAAATTCTCTTCCTTAGAATTCAAAAAATATACCCAAATGTATGGTGAAGTAGTCATATATTAGAAGAAAGAATTAGATTGATCCACCAAGGGAAGGTGTAATCATAGGTCCACAAAGATCCATGTGGCTGAGGGCTAAAGGGTTCATGGCTTGTGTGCATGCCTCCTTGGAACAGAAGCCCTTTGTTGCTCCTTTTGGGTGCAAGCTTCGTAGACATCATTGACTTTGTCAATCTTGGGCAATCCTTTAACTATCTAAGATGAGAAGAGCCTTGGTGCATATGTTGTGTGGTTGTACCTTTGATGCAAAAGGCTAGATAACAAATCCTTAGATAAATAGCAGGAGAGTTCATATAGCTCTTTTTCTTCTACACCTTGTGTGATGATATCTTTGGGTTTAGGATCAATCATTTTTACAGAAGTGTTATCAAATAACACTTGTTTATCGCGATCCGTGATTGCCTTGGCTGAAAGTAAATTCATGCACAACTTAGGAGAAGATAGTACACTGGATAATGATTTGCACTCTCCTCCATCATTGGTTATATCTGCTTTCCCTTTCCCCCTCCATGGATAGACTCTTGTTGTTGCATACATAAACTTTGCCAGTATGGTCCTCGAAACTTGAACACAATCCCAATCTTTACACGTGTGATTTCACTCCAATGTCAAAGATCCATTCTTGAGATGAACTTGGAGTTACTAGCCCCGTGGTTGCTGTTGAAATAAACAGGTCTTCACTCAAACAGTGAGACTTATGCTAAGAGGGTTTTGATGGGTTCCTGGAGCTAGAGGTCTTCGAGGTGTGCTTCTTACTGTAGAAAAATTTCTCCAAGTCACTTTCTCTCCATAAAAATTACAACTATGCTTCTTTGAGGAAGTATCATATCCTTGCTTGAGTGTGTTGCTAGTATTATAACTTACATTTTTTCCCTTGTGGAATGGTCCACAAATGTCTCATATGATCTAGAGAGATTATGCAAGAGGGCAATGGCTATATCTTCTATAGAAACCTGGTAGCCGCATAATGCTAGTTTACGTTGATAGTCCTCAAATATGGTCATTAGTTTGGCAATAGGCTCATGGGGCCTAATGGGTAAGTTATGAAACATGGCCTCTAGGGTGTAAATTCTTGAGGGAGTTTTGTCTTCATACAAATTTTGGAGAATGATCAAAGCCTCATGGGAAGTTTTACAAGAGGTTGTATGGCCTTTGGTTAACTCATCATAAGCTAGAAGTAATTGGCCTAAGGCTCACTTGTCCTTTACATTCCATATATTCTAGGTTCCTAGATCACTTTCCTTATCTAGCTCTTGTTATGTTCCTTCAACTACCTCGTACAAGAGGTTTGTATAGAGGTAGACCTTAATTGTGTTGTTCCATCGATTGGAATTTGTGCCATTGAGTATTTCATTTTTTGCCATGAATAGTGGCATAGAGGAGGGTAAATACAATTGACTTGAGGATGTTGAATTCGAAATCATTGACATAGTTGTTGTCAAAACAAATTTACCAAACTTGCACAAAATTGTACAAAGATTGAGATGCGGTGGGGGAGGGGGGGCTTAAAATAGCCCTACACTTGCAAATGAGATCGACACCTTGGAGAGGGAGGGCTTGGAATAGCCCTACTCTTGATGTGAGATAAAGTCCTTAGAGAGGGGGGAGGGGGGAGGCTTAGAAGAAACCTACACTTGTACCAAGAATTAGATGAGTCACCACAGACGGGAGGGCTTAGAGTAGCCCATTGCACACCAAATAGCTTGATTTCTGTGTTTCCAAATATGCCACAGAATAGTCCTTGCTACCTTTGGCAAAGAATTTATGATTTCTGTGTTTCCAAATATACCACTGAATGTGGGTTCTCAGTAAATGCCAAAGCAAGATATCCATCCCATTAGCTTCACCAAGAAGAATGTCTCTCCAAACAGGAAACTTTGTACCCATATTGTTGCAACACCAAAAAATCACATTCGAATATCTTTTAGCCACCTTGCACTTCAAAAATAGATGTTCCATGTCTTCAAATTGACTAGAGTGACAACAATGGAGAATGAGCCGGAGCAAACATGACTGTTTGTTGAAGAGAGGAAAGGTCCAAATGCATTGAATCTTGTACTTGCAGTGTTGAGGATTCCATGAGATCTTTCACTTTTTATTCAGCCTATCAGTGATAGCTTGGACTCTAGACTGAGATCTTTTGTAGTTCTTGTACATGTCCTCAACAACATCTTTAATAGTAATTAGCTTCTCAAAGAGATCACTACTAAGCCTATCCAAGAGTTTCATCTTCTTGTCCTTGATGATCTGTTTACAAGACAATGATAGATTGTCAATCTCCATAATAGTATTATCATCCATGATTACCTCATTCTAGAAGGGATTCTTTGAATTATAAAAACCCCAATTCCTATACATTAATTCATTTTGATGGACAAAGAGTCTCTGGCAGTATGATCAAAGCATCTAGTCAATAAGGAGTCATGTAAATGAAAGGAAACGTTATTGGCAAAAAAAAAGGTAAAGAGTAACATCCTTTGACAAAAATTGCAAACAAGACTACTTCCTTTGGGAACAAACATAATAGGAGAATTCATCAGATCCCAAAGCTGAAAACTATACCAATTTTTCCTATTTTTAATATAATATTTACAAATATTCCTCTTAAGAAGGGAAGCCCAATAATCTTTAGAAGAAGTAGCCCTAAGAATCCACTTCATTGCCAGTTGGGTGGCCCATCCTTGAAGGGCATATCAAGCCCAAGCCTCCCTCATGCTTTCTCCTGTAGCAAGTACTCCAAGAAACCTTAAGAACTTTAACACCACCCCACCTAGCAAGGGAGATGGCTTGAGATAGTTTCTTTTTGGCATGCTTCTAGCACGCCAAAAAATAAGTAAGAGAAGGCAGGATTTAGTGCTTTAAAACAATATTTCTTTGAGATATATTTTGCAGAAAGTCAATCCATTTAAATATTTTTTTTCTAAACTTCTATAGAGTCCAATTCCATCTTCGCTCATTAGTCACATTAAATCCCATAGGAATACCCAATAATCTAAAGAGGGTCCCTTCCTTGATGATCTCACAATTTCCAACTTGACATAATCAGGAATGTTAATATTAGAAGAATATAACCCTCTTTTTCTATGGTTGACACTAGAGCCACTAACAGTGCAAAAGAGGTTGAGACAATTAAGAAAATTATCAGCAGAAAAATTATCAGCTCTAACAATCATGTTAGTATCATCAACACACATCTAAAGGCACAGGTGGGACGGGGAATTAGGGATCTCAATTCCTTGAATAGAGACATGATCAGCCACACTTACCAATACCCTGATGGTTGGCATTTTGGCCACAGGTAAGAAGGTTTCTTCATAATCAATTCCTTGGGTTTGTGAAAAATCCTTAGCGATAATTCTATCTTTGTACCTACTTATTGATCCATCATAATTCCTTTTTATCTTATAGATCCATCTAGAACCAATTACCTTCATAGACTCCTTGAGTGCTTCAATTTCCTCATCCATAGCTTCCTTCCCGTCTGCTTTGGTCTTGACCTCTTCATATGATGTTGGTTCTTCAATTGACAAGTCTTTTGCAAGATAAACAGAGTGCTAAGTAACTAGGGAAGTGTCATACCCATATTTGATTAGCTTCATGCTCTCGCTTTGTGATCTTCTGATTGCTTGGATGGAAGATTCAGGTATATCATCTTGACTTTGCCTTTGGACTTCCATGTCTTGAACTCTTCTAAGTTGATGATTTTCTCATCATCTGAGTTGATGTCTCTATTCTCAATAGGCTCCTCCTTAGTGAGGCTTGGAAACTCCTCTTCCAAGTCATAAGGTAGTTTTACTTTCCTACAATCACTGTCAAACCAAGAGTCATTTTCATCAAAGACAACATCTCTACTGACCATGAATCCCTTGTTTGAAGGATTGTAGAACTTGTATCCTTTCTTATTTGGATCATATCCTATGAAGATGCACTTCTCTGACTTACGGGCTAGTTTACCTCTTATCTAAAAGGGATATGCAAATAAGCTACACATCCAAAGTTCTTGCAATGAGCAAGTGAAGGTCTTTTGCCATGACATGCTTCATATGGGTTCATCCCATCAAGACATTTGGATGGAAAAGTGTTCACAAGATAAGTGGCAGTAGATACACTCTCTGCCCACAAGTAGTTAGGTAATTTTTTCTCATTTAACATTGACCTAATTGTTTCAACAGTTAATCTATTTCTCCTCTCTACCACCCCATTCTGCTCAGGGATATACCTTGTGGTTATTTCTCTCTTGATTCCTCTATCCTGCAAGAATGCATCAAACTCATTTGAGAAGTATTCACCTCCTCCATCTCACCTTAGTCTTTTTAGGTTTCGCCCTGTTTGGTTTTCAACAAGTGCAAGATATTTTTTAAAGCAACCGAATACTTCATCTTTGTGCTTCATAAAGTACAATATAGTCCACCTACTATAATCATCAATGAAATATACATAGTACCTTGATCCAAAGATTGAGGGATCCTTTCTTGGTCCCCATACATCTGTATGGACAAGCTCTAGATAATCCTCATGCATGTAGCCTTTCCTTGAGAAGGGTAACTTGTGAGACTTTTGAAACTGACAAGCACTACATTTATAAATCATATGTTTCTTGGATACATGAGGTATCCCAAGCACACATTGGTCTCCGCATATTTGTTTCAAACTTCTTTCACCAACATGCCCTAATCTTATATGCCAAATTTCAAGCTTTGAGAATGTTTGATCTTTATAACTATAAAGTGCAATGTTCCTTGTATCCTCAAGTTCCAAAGTGAATAATCTACCTAATTTCTCTCCTTTGGTAATTCTCTTGAACCCATGCTGGGGATCCTCCACAAATTCTCCATATTGGCTGAATCTAAGGTGCAAACCCTTTTCCACAATGTGTCCAACACTTATCAAGTCCTTGGTAATTGTAGGTACATAAAGATACCTACTCAACACATTCTTGTTTCCATCAGAGGTCTTAATAATCCCTACTTTAATCACTGAGTGCTTGGTGTCATCACCTCTTTGTACTTGATGCTTACCCTTTGGTTCCTCAAGGTTAGAGAGAAGAGCTACATTGTCTGCCACATGGTTTGAGCATCCTGAGTCAATGTAGAAGAGATGATCATCAATTATACTTGGTTTTGAAGTCATGTTCATAATCAGAAGAGAATCATCTTGCTCCTCTGTGTAGTTTTTGTAATCCTTCCTTGACTTGTAGCCTCCTTGGTAGTTTCTATTGTAGTTGTTGTCGTATCCTTGATGGTTGTTAAATCTTCCTCTTGATTGTGTATATCCACCTCTTTGATATTCTCTACCTCTCTGATTCTTGAAGTTCTTGAAACACTCATCTATAGTATGATTTGATAATCCACAAAGATTGCATGCTGAGGAGTTATAGGGTCTCCCCCTACCTTGCTTACCTCCTCTGCCCCTTCCTCTTGAGGTTCTACCCCTCCCTGCATAGTTGGCTTGGGAGGTAGTTACTTCATCTTCAATATTTTTGTTCTTCTCTTTCTCTTTGGACTTACTTTTATTAGTGTATAGGGTAGAAGAGATATTACCTCTTGATGAATCTCCATTATTATTGATTTTGGATTCATGGGTAAATAATTTCACCATGAGTGTGGTAAGGTCTAGAATCTGCATGTCCATGTATAAGTCTATGGCAGTTGTGAAGCTCTCCCACTTGTCATCACCTTTAGTACCATTGATTACATGTCTTACAATCTTCTCCTCTTCAATTTGTTCTCCTCTGCTTGCCAATTGATCTGCTACATCTTTGACTTTGGTCACATAATTTGAGATCCCTTGCTTAGGTTGCTTTCTTTGACTAGTGAACTCAATCCAAAATTGGTTCTTCATAGCCCTTGTGTTGGAGAAGAAATAAGAACACAATGTTTCCCAAGTCTCTTGGGATGTCTTACAGCTCCTAATATGTGAGAGAGGAAAATCAAAGATTGATTTAAGTAAGTAGGACCTTGCTAATGCATCCTTGGCACACCATGTGTTGATTCTTTCATGCTCCTCTCTTGTAGGTTGTCCTTTGCTTCTGAATATGGGCATCTCCACATCTCCTGAGATGTATCCATAAAGGCTTCTCCCTTGCAAGTATGTCTTCATCCTCACAGAACATGCTAAATATTGTTTCCTATCCAATTTATCAATTAAGGAAGGAAAACCATCTCTCATTTTACCTTAGCTTTGCTCTGATGTCACTGTTGGGATATATGGATGGACACTCCAAGAAATGAGTAGGTACTGCCAAATCCTGCTTAGTACCAACCCCTTGTAGCTTGAGAGATGATATATGGGCCCTTGTAGCTTTCCAATGACACTATAGAAGTGCCTATGCACTTTGGAAATGATGTATGAAAAGATTTAATCAAAACAAACTACTTCGAAATAGAAGGATCAATGAAAACCTTCTATTTTTTATCACACAGCTACTGCTTGTAATGCTCAATGTTATCAGTACAGTAGGCATTGGAAAAATTCCTTTTAGAGGTATTGAATTAGCTTAGTAAGCTAATGATTCCAAGTCAAATCACTTGAAATGATGCACTATATAGAGAACAATCAATTTAACAAATGAATTATTACCCTCGCTTTTTTAGGACCTCTCCAAAGTTTGACGAGTGCGTGCTTCGATGCGCTTTTCTCCAAATTGGCTAAATTGGTTTTCTTCAAACCTTGTCCCCATGTAGATACCTTCGATTTGATTCCAATAAGCTATAGATCATTGAAAATGGTGGAGAATTGAGTGATATATGAGCAGCACAAGTTGATAGTTATGAATGACTATAGCAGAGAGATCATAGATAAACAATGTAGATGTATTGTATTAATGAACAATGTTGTACAAGATCATAGGCTTGATAATCATAGCCTTATGATGGAGAGTAGTGTAGGTTATAATGTAGTCCTCACACTCAAACAAAATGGCAATGGAGTACTCGGGAATTGACTCTCCTCCATGCGACCTTTTCAAGTCACCTTTTATAAGAGTTATATTCAAATTTGAATTTGAATTCAACTTTTCACTCTCTCTAAAAGTAATCCTTCAATCTAGGAAAGATTCCCTCAATGAAGTAGTTACTTTTCTAACTAAAAATTCCACGAGTGTTTTGGTAGGTGATTACAGATATTCTCTCAAGTCAAATAAATGACTTTTACAAATGTAAAAAGATCAAGTTCTTTTAGCAATGGTTTCCATGGAGCTTCAAGTATTTATGAACCTCAAGCCAAATGTGTAGGCTTGTAATTTGCACCAAAAATACATACACATACACATGCATACACACACAAACACACATATAATATTAATAAATTATACCATTAAAATAATAAATAACATGTTAAATATAAACTATAATAAAAATTGTTAGTAGATTTAGTCATATAGTTCACTTCAATAAAACAAGATAATTTAACAAGGACTCTTAAAATATTAAAATTATGAACTAACACCATAAACACTATATATATATATATATATATATATATATATATATATATATATATATATATATATATATATATATATATATATATATATATATATATATATATATATATAATGTATGTGTGTACCAATGTATATTATATATCGAATGTATATAGTATTAATCTTCAAAATCATCCTTCTTATCATCTTCATCCACATCATCATGATCATCCCCATGATCTGATGTATTTGAAAAGGCATTGTGGGACAAGGGCTCAATACCCTATGATAAAATGTATAAAACATGAATAAAAAAATAATGTATATTAAATTTAATACACCTCACAAAATTATCTTGATGATCTCCTATCGGCTCACTTGGACGTCCATATCCAAAATATTTAGCATATTCAATTTTCTTCTTTGTAGGATAAGGACCATAATCCTTATGCTAAATTAAAAATAAAAAATAAAAAACATTATTGATTAGTATTTAGAATAAAGTAAAAAAATATATTATCAATAATAAATATACTTCTAAATGTAAAAACAAACTTGTAATTCCCTATTTGGACTAAGTGTGATGTATGAACTCATTCAAATCTCTTTTTTGTAGCAACTTTTGTTTATTTAATTAACAAAAATTAGATAAATTAAATAAAAAATAGTAATAAAACATATGAGAAATAAAACTCATAGTAATGTAAACTATTTCACATACCTTCTACTCAAGAAATGTTTTCTGTGGATGTAGCTATTTGCAAAAGCATAATTACTCTATGATGGAATGTGAATGTCTAGGAGTGGTCTACTCTATGAAGAAATTTTCGCATTACTTACAAAAAAAAAAAAAATCATCTTCCATGTTATACTATTATGAACCATCGAGTGCCTAGTTACATTTCATTTTGACACACAAATTTGACTCGATCATTCAATTGGCATTCACCCACCCTATAGGCAATCATTTTTTTAATGAATTTAGCATCCTTAAAATTTTAGCCTAGGTTGTGAAAAACGTGACTATCATAGTGATAACAAGGTGCCTACGAAAGAAGATTTCTCTCATTTTGGTCCCCTTTAGAACTTGTTTTAGATCGGGATAATCACTTTGCAAATGATGTGATTACCAGATTAACCAAATGAGAGATCTCACTATCATTCATAAATATAGCATACCGTACTACCCGAGGCTAATGGATTAGCCAAAATTACTAACAAAGCTCTACTCAGAATGATGAAAACAATAATCCAAGACTATAAAGTTTCCACGAGTTTCATACCCTATGAATTGGCCTATGGGCTAGAATCCATTGCCCTAATGGAAGTCCTAATACCTAGCCTATGAGTTGCATTAGACTAGGAGTGGCTACCCGTAGTCTTGATTTATAAACCAACTAGATGCCTTGTGTGCATTAGATGAAGAGCCGTTCAATATTTTTCTCTTCATAGATGAATTCCAAATGTGGCAGGTTCCTTTCCACAACATATTGTTGTAGACACTAGTTTTTTGAGAAGGCGAATTAGTATTATTTTAAAGTTTGAAATGTCGGAGTTGAGGCATATGGGAGCACATGAACAACACAAGGAAGAAGAAGAATCTTGAAGCAAAACTCACAATACTGAATGTATTACCAAGTGAATGTACAAAGATAAGTAACACATAAGGGTTATAGCATATATACAAGCAAATGGAAGAAGCCTCCTAAAGAGGGAAACACATTGCTCGACAATGTTGTAGAGCTCACGCGAAGGAGGGAGAAAAATCAGAGTTACCATAGATATAGCACATAAGGCCTTTCTTGATACTTGTGAAAAGAATACTAGCTTATTGTTGATGAGATGATTGATCCTACATCATCTTCATTTGTATACACATGAGTGAATCTCCATTTTGTATCCAGAAGGCACTCCATTTCTAGTTTATTTCCATTTTATATTGTATCTATTTTATACTTGGGAACCTTGCCATTTGCCTCTACCATTGTATTCATTCTCCTTTGAGGGGAAGTTTTTGACATGAGATGTATTTTGGAGAGCTCCTCCCCAATCTATAAAAGGAAGGACTCTCCCCCTCATTTGTACTTGGTTAGAAGTTTGAGCGTACTCCATGCTCTTGGAAAGCTCATTTCGAATCCATGTGTGTTTACCCATTTCTTGGTCTACTCACATTGAGTCTCTCACACTCTTTCTTTTGTGAGTACACTCTTCTTTTTATTTTGCTTCCATGTGGCTACTCTCTACATGGTATGAGAGGCCTAGTTGGAGGTCTTGGGGGCTTTGCACCACTCTCTATGTGTGTGTAAGAGAGAGAGAGATACAGAGTTGACATGAGAGAGAGACAAAGCAAGAGAGAGGGAGAGCATAATTGACAGTGCATTTTCCACATACATTTCACATACAAATAGATAGGTTTCATTGATTAGGTAGAAAATCATTGTTCTTGATGAGCCAGTGGTGTTGAGGTGTGAACTCATTGTCATCATCATTGATGTCATTCTACTCTTTTAAATTTGATACAATAACACGCGACAAGGACTAGCAAAAGTCACACTAAAGTTTTTTCACACACCATCGTGAAGCAACAACAATGTTGTGTAGCGAAAAAATAGAGGCCCATGAGAATACTATTAATCGTGACTCTGAGTATGAAGATAGAGATGAATGTACTCTTACCATTGAAAGTAAAACCGTAGAAAATTGGAACAATCATCTATTAGAAAAAGTAGCTATAGGTATGTGTCATGGTTGCCAACCAGCTCAAGAAGTGCTAAAGAACTGGATCAGAATCAACTCAAAAAGTAGAGGGCTTGTGGTTAAGCATGTTCAGTATCTTCCAAATAAATATTTCTCTTTTTTTTTGGAAAACTGGCATAATGTTATGCATGTCATAGCTGAAGGACATTGGATCATTAGGAATACCCCCATTTCTTTTTGCAAGTGGTTTCCCGGGTTTATTCCTAGAGGCCCTAAACCAACTAAAGCGCTAATATGGATCGAATTCCCTGATTTTCCAGTTGAATTCTATGCATGGATTGAGAAATTGGGTAATGTTGTAGGTAAAGTGATTTGATAGAAACCTAGCAATGGATTTAACCCTAAATGGGACCCTCAATTGTTAATAGAAATAGATCTTTCCATGAATATCAAGACATCCCTTATTCTCAACAATTCAGAAGGCTGTAAACTTCATGAACAAAAAAGTGTTCTACAAAAATCTTCCTAATGCCTGTTTTTATTTTTATAACCAAGGTCACTTGATAAAAGACTGCCCCTTGCAGGAAAGGAATGATAAAAAAAAAGGAATGATAAATGACAAAGATTGCACTCAAGGAAAGGATAACTCCAAGCTAGAATAGGATAAAATTGAAAACACTAGCAAAAAGCTGCCTTTTAAAGCTAGGAAAAGAACACCTAACTTGGGGAGTAAACCTGAGGTCTTAGAGAAAGAAATATCTATCCCTTTCCAAGTTCTGGAAGATATTACTAATTTTCACTATGTAGGAACGACATGAAACTCTTCGGGCAATACAAGGACGACCAATAAGCAGGAGAGCCAAAAGAAGAGCCAAAAGAGTCATCCTCACACAGTTAACTCTTCTGACTCCACATCGTCAGAACGTGAAGAGGTAAACAACAATCCCTCCGCAGATGACATCTTCATTGAGCAACCCAACAAGAGTGATGAAGAGCATATGACTAATATTCTTCCTAAACACATCCATGTTGAAGATAGTAATATGGCAAAACATCAAGAAGTATTTCTTACTAAAGAGAAAGGTAAGACCAAAAGAAAAGAGGTAGTAAGAACCTCTAACTTAGTGTTAAAGGCCCCTAGGAATCTCTAAAAGTAATGTTTGTGATCTAGCTTCTATCTCTTTTTCTGTTCTAAGTTTTCTGTTGGATTCAATCAAAATTATCTTGCTTAATAGTAAAGGTCTTGCAGACCTAGTTAGGGTGAAAGTGTTAAATAGCTGGATTAAAGATATTTTCTTTGTTCTAGACTTTATTGGCTTAAAGGAGCTTGAGTTAGAAGGCTTCAATCTCAAATAAAATTTGAAGATTGTGTCGAGCAATTACTCCTGGCACTATACGAGCCACAATGGTAAAGGAGGTGAAGCTATTGGTATAATGTCTAATCTCAATCACCTTGTTGAGGAGGTGAAGGTGAGCAATAATGAGCAACTGATTGCTATCTAGAGATATTATGTTGGTGGGTGATTTTAACATGGTCACTAACCCTCTTGATAGATTAGGAAACAAAGATAATGTACTGGCTGGTAAAGAAAAAGAGGCCTTGTACAACATTATGAATATGCATAACTTGCTTGATATGTCTGTTAGCACTTGTCACTCTTGGACTAATAGAAGTTCTAATAATTTTTGTTCTGCTAGACTTGATAGATTCTACATGAATGTGACTAGGTACCAAGAGCTTTGGAATAGCATCTGTGAGCTAGATCCTACCATTTCGGATCTCTCTCCCCCTCTTGGTTAAGATGTTTAGAAATAACCCTCAGTACAAAGCAGGATGACCTCATTTAGATGCCTCTTTACTCAAGTTTCCTATTGTTAAATCCCAAGTGGAAGAAATTCTCAACAACCACTTTGCCAAAGGTATCTCCCCCTTTTTGGCCTAGGAGTTGGCTATCAAAGATGTTCAGAAGGTTCTTACTACCTTCAAAAGCAAGGCCAAGGCTATTAGGAATACTAAAAGAATGATGATTTTGAGAGAGATTGAGAGCATCAAGTGTTCTAATCTTTGCAACACTATTGCTAGTCAAAAGGTCCTAGAGCTACTAGAGAGATTAAGGTATGAGGACTAACTCTTAGCTAGTGGTGCCCTTGTCACATCTATAGAATTTTGGGCTGCTAAAGGTGACAAACCTAACAAGCACATGTTCGATTTAATGAAGAAGAAGAAAACTAGAGATTTTATTCCTTTGCTTAAGAAAAGTTTCGTTGGTTATGCTACTTGTATTAAGGAGAACGTATAACAGGCCTTAAGGTTCTTTACCAGAGCCACTATTGCTCTGAAAAGGGAAAAAAAGATTCCTCAAAGCCTCGCTATCGTCCTAGATCTCCCCCTCTCTACTGGTGAGGTTAGAGAAACCATATGTAAATTGAAGCCCTGTAAGTCTCTTGGTCATGATGGTATTCCCAATGAATTCTTTTAAGAGGTTAAGGAAACTGTGGTGCTCATCATTCTCTTGATATGGGTGGACAGTATTATCCTCCCTAAGTAAAAATGTTTTATAAAAGGTAGATATATTTTGGATGCCATTATCTCCTTATGGTAAGGTCTTGACTTTGCTAAAGAAACTAGGTTCGACACCTTTTTCTTCAAAGTAGACTTCGACAAAGCCTATGATAGAGTTGAGTTGGATTTCATTCTACAATCCTTGCATGATATTGGGGCTGTCAAAAGATTTACTAAATTCACTAATCTTCTCTTTGGGAATGCTCACTCTAGAATTGCTATGAACGGTCATTTGTCTGCACCTTTCAAGCTTTGTTAATCTATTAGACAAGGTTGTCCCCTGGCCTCCCTTCTTTTTGCCATAAGTAGTGATGCTTTATTTTGGCTGTATCAAAGAATTGGAAAATGTATTATTTGTATGTAAAGAAATGAATTTCTAAATGGCTGGATTTCAAAGGAGGTGTACATGTCTCAACCTCCTTGCTATGAGGACCCAAACAAGGTAACATTTGTATGTAAATTCAACAAATCTCTTTATGGATTGAAGCACACACCTAGGGCATGGAACCATAGGGTGACCACATACCTTCAAGATCAAGGTTTTATCATGAGTAAAGAAGATACTTCTCTGTTCATCAAGAGAAGTAATTCAGAGGTAATATACCTATGTGTATATGTTGATGATATACTTATAGGTAATGATGCTATTAGCATCAAACAGATCAAGAATGAGATGATGAAGGAGTTCAAAATCAGTGATCTTAGATCACTTAAATACTTTCTTGGACTTAATTTAGTATATACTAACTCTAGAATTTACATTACTCCGAGAAAGTATATACATGATATATTTAAGAAGTTTCATTTGTAGGATGCCAAAGTTGCAAGTACTCTAATGGAGATAAACCTAAAATTAAGTGCTCATGAAGGTGCTGTACTTGAGAACATTGCAGGTTACCAAAGCATAGTAGGAAGCTTGACCTATGCTACATTGACAAGAATTCATATTGCCTATGGAGTAAGTGTTCTATGTCAGTTTATGCACAAGCCTTGGGCACCTCACTTGGAGGTTGCAAAAAGGATCTTGAAGTACCTCAAGGTACTCAACATCATGGATTGTATTTCCCTTATAAATCAAACTTGGACATCAAGATTTATTCAGATGCAGACTGGGCAGGATGCAAAGATGATAGGAGAAGTACCTCAGGATACTTATCTTTTGCAGGTGATAAGTCAATATCATGGTCTTCAAAGAAGCAACATCTTTTGTTGCTTTATCTTCTACAGAGGTAGAGTATAGAGGATTGGCCAATGCTACTCAAGAGGCCATATGGATCAGATTTTTGTATAAAGAATTAGGATTTCATACTACATCTCCAATGATTTTTGGAGACAACACCAACTCACTACATCTTGCAACTAATCCTATTTTTCATGCTAGGACCAAGCATATAGAGATCCACTATCATTATGTGAGAGAGAAGCTATTGAGCAAGGATATCCAGTTGGCATATGTATCAACTAATATGCAATGTGCAAACTTGTTGACTAAAGCATTAGATGGTACAAAACTTTGCACGTTTAAATCAATGATTGGATTGCAGGATATTCATGAAGATTGAAGATGAAGACCAAGACAAAATGTTTGGCTTGAGGGGGAGCTGTTGGTGCAAATTACAAGCGTACACATTTGGATTGAGGTTTATAAATACTTGAAGCTCCATGGAAACCAGTGCTAAAAGAACTTCATCTTTTTACATTTGTAAAAGTCATTTATTTAACTTGAGAAAATATTTATAATCACCTACCAAAAAACTCGTGGACTTGTTAGTTAGAAAAGTAACTACTTCATTTAGGAAAACTTTCCTAGATTGAAGGATTACTTTTTGAGAGAGACAAAAGTTGAATTCAAATTTAAATTTGACTATAACTCTTATAAAAGGTGACTTGAAAAAGTCGTGTGGAGGAGAGTCAATTTGCGAGTAGTCCATTGCCATTTTGTATGAGTGCGAGGACTTCATTATAGCCTAGAATACTCTCCATCATAAGGCTATGATTATCAAGCCTATGAACTTGTACAAAATTGTTCATTAATACAATACATCTATAGTGTTCATCTAGGATCTCTCTGTTATAGTCATTCATAATTGTCAACTTGTGCTCCTCATATCTCACTCAATTCTCCACCATTTTCAATGATCTATTGCTTATTGGAATCATCTCAACGTTATCTAAATGTTGAAAAGATTGAACAAAATCCATTCAGCCAATTTGGAGAAAAGTGCATCGAAGCACTCAATAGTCAAACTGTACAGAGGTCCTAAAAAATCGGGGGTAAAGATTCATTTGTTAAATTTATTGCTCTATGTATAGTGAATCATTTCATGTGATTTGACTTGGAATCATTATCTTACTAAGCTAATTAAATACTTCTAAAAGGAATTTTACCAATTCCTATTGTATTGGTAGCATTGACCATTACAAGCAGTAGGTGTGTGATAAAAAATAGAAGGTTTTCATTGATCCTTCTATTTGGAAGTAGCCTGTTTTGATTAAATATTTTCATACATCATTTCCAAAGTACGCAGGCACTTGTATAGTGTCATTGGAAAGCTAAGAGGGCCCACATATCATCTTTGAAGCTAGAAGGGGCTAGTACTAAGCAGGATTTGGTAGTACCTACTCATTTCTTGAAGTGTTTATCCATCTATCCCAAGAGTGGTATCAGAGAAAAGCTAAGGTAAAATGGGAGATGGTTTTCCTTCTTTCATTGATAAATTGCACAGAAACAACTATCAATCATGGTCCCTAAGGATGAAGACATACTTGCAAGGGAGAAGCCTTTCTGGATACATCTCAAGAGATGAGGAAATGCCCATATTCAAAAGCAAAGGACAACCTACAAGGGAGGAGCTTGAAAGACTCAACACATGGTGTGCCAAGGATGCATTAGCAAGGTCCTACTTACTTAACTCAGTCTCTAATTTTCTTCTCCCACATATTAGGAACTGTAAGACATCCCAAGAGACTTGGGAAACATTGTCTTCTTATTTCTCTACCAACACAAGGGCTAGGAAGAACCAAGTGTGGATTGAGTTCACCACTCAAAGAAAGAACCTAAGCAAGGGATCTCAAATTATGTGACCAAAGTCAAAGATGTAGCATATCAATTGGCAAGCATAGGAGAAGAAGTTGAAGAGGAGTAGATTGTAAGGCAAGTAATCAATGGTATTAAGGCTGATGGCAAATAGGAGAGCTTCACAACGGCCATGGACTTGTACATGGACATGCAGATTCAAGACCTTAGCACAATTATGGGGAAACTATTTACCCATGAAACCAAGCTCAATAAGAATGGAGATTCATCAGGAGGTAATAGCTCTTCTGTCCTATACACTAATAAAAGTAAGTCCAAAGCAAAAGGGAAGAACAAAAAGAGTGAAGATGAAGTAACTACCTCCCAAGCCAACTATGTAGGGAGAGGTAGAACCTCAAGAGGAAGGGGCATAGGAGGTAAGCAAGGTAGGGGGAGATCATATAACTCCTCAACATGCAATATTTGTAGATTATCAAATCATACTATAGATGAGTGTTTCAGGAACTTCAAGAATCAGAGAAGTAGAGGATATCAAAGAGGTGGATATACACAATCAAGAGGAAGATTTTATCACCATCAAGGATACAACAACAACTACAACAAGAAGTACAACAACAACTACAATAGCAACTACCAAGGAGGCTACAAATCAAGGAAGGATTAGAACAACTACACAGAGGAGCATGAAGATTCTCTTCTGATTATGAACATGACTTTAAAACCAGGTATAAATGATGATCATCTCTTCTACATTGACTCAGGATGCTCAAACCATTCAGCCAATTTGGAGAAAAGTGAATCAAAGCACTCACTGGTCAAACTCTATAGAGATCCTAAAAAGTTGGGGGTAATGATTCATTTGTTAAATTGATTTCTCTGTGTATGGTGTATCATATTAAGTGATTTGACTTGGAGTCATTAGCTTAATAAGCTAATTCAATACCTCTAAAGGGAATTTTTCCAATTCCTACTGTACTAGTAGCACTGAGCACTACAACTAGCAAGTGTGTGATAAAAAATAGAAGGTTTTTATTGATCCTTCTATTTGGAAGTAGTGTGTTTTGATTAAGTCTTTTCATATGTCATTTCCAAAGTACATAAGCACTTGTATAGTGTCATTGGAAATCTAAGAGGGCCCACATATCATCTCTGAAGCTACAAGAGACTAGTACTAAGGAGGATTTGGCAGTACCTACTCATTTCTTGGAGTGTCCATTCATCTATGCCAACATTTATGTTTGTGTATGTATGTATGTGTATATATATATATATATATATATATATATATATATATATATATATATATATATATATATATATATATATATATATATATATATATATATATATATATATGTATATATATATATGAATATGTGTATACATATGTGTGTGTACATATATATGTTTGTGTATGTGTATGTGTATGTGTATATATATGTGTGTGTATGTGTATGTGTACATGTGTATATGCATGTATATGTTTATGTATGTATATGCATGTGTATATGTATGAGCATGCATGTGCATATGCATATGCATGTGCAGGCATTTGCATGTGCATGTGCATGTGCATGCGCATGCATGTGCATATACATGTTTATATCTATGACTATGTATGTGTATGTGTAAGTATATATGTATGTGTATGTGTATGTCCATGTAGATATGTTTTTACATGGACGTGTGTGTCTATGTGTATGTGTTTGTCAGTGTGTATGTGTATGTGCATGTATAAGTGTAAGTGTATGTCAATATGTATGGGTGTGTGCACGTATAAGTGTACGCATTGTAGGTGCAAAAGTGACGGTAGGTGGATCAAGCCAACTGCTGGAATTACAGTGCACGCCGGGTGCTTGGAGCAATCTTAGGTGAAGTGGTAACTCAAAAAAGATCATTGTAGTTGATACAATGACATCTCAATTAATATATTAGTAGGTAAAAATCATATGAACTACGATGCTTTTATGAACGTTCAAATAACATAAGATTAATTAAGCATCTCGAAGCCATTCATTATACGCGATAAGTCAATCTTTAGTATTAAATTTTATCTCACTTGAGAAAGAAGTCCAAACTTATATGTACATGAGTTAATCGAAAGGCAATACTCAATAAACAAACACATGATCTAATATTTATCTAATGGCAAAGAAAAACACATCATTAAAAGATAACATGGCTTTGTCAATTCAATTACCATTGAATGCATTCTTGCCCTCTTTTCCATACATTCAGATGTATCTATTTATACTTCTCAAATTCAAGGAATTCATCACGTGACATGTACTATAGACAACATCGGTAAAACATTCACATCATGTAGATACAAAGGTGGTGTAGTAAGATCTAGTGAGTTCAAAGCAATATATACTTATTTATATATGAGCGCTATGCAGTTTAGTTAATTAAGTAAGCCTATCAATGTGAAGCGACGTTAAACACAACTTTGCAGAAACACAAAACAAACACTAGTTTGATTTTCCAAAGTTATATTTAAATTCAATTTAATAATATCTAGAAAGAAAAACTGTGAAAGCAAGAGTGTTCGAAGAATGTGATTGCCTCTCACTACAACACATCGATGGTATACGGAGGTTTTTACCGAGGAAAATGAACGCGACTTTATTTGTCACGAGGCTTGTGTAAAGTTCGGTATGCGTGTCAGTACTATAGCGTCGGTATATGCATCGGTATGTGCATCAGTATATGCATTGGTATATGCGTCTGTAATATCGGTGCCCATACCGAAGCCTCTGCTGGCTATATCCTCGCGTATACCATCGCCTACTGGGTGTACCGATGCTTATTTCGATGACATTACTGGGAGTACTCTCGCGTATGCCGATGACCATACTTGCAAAAAAAATTTTGGGCACAGTGTGTTGTCTTTTGCTACAACAACATTACCATGATGTTGCTTAACAAAAGAAAATACAGTTTGCCCAAAAAAAACCAAGTACATGTGATGTGTACTCTAATGTCAACCGAAATATGATTTCATGAAACAAAGTATTATTGGACACAAAAGAGATAATCAGAATGAACCATGAATCATGTACAAAAGAAGTTATATATTTCAATAATGAAGCATGTATAAGAGTATAGCAAACCACTGTCATATATGAAGCTTTTACAAAATGTGGCAAAGCAATGCATTGCCATATGAAAATCAAATGTAAAATTTTGGTGCTCCACTACCATACACATGCAAAGAACGTTCCATATCAACAGTCCTGCAACAAAGAACATTAATGGAATGAGATAAACTCACATGAAAATTACAAACAATAAGTAAAAACCAAGTTGATAAATTAATTACCTCATCGCAAACGGTCCCATGAAACGACCATACCGCATCCCTCCAAGTCCTCCAATAGTGCAATCAACCCATGACAATATCCGTAAGACTCCTCCGTTCGTGTTGGAGGATGACCCATTGCCAGCTCCTGAAACAAATATACAAAAGATAATAGGAACATACATGAGAAATTTAACACAAATAAATTCAATAAATGAAATGGTACTTACAAACTAATGACGCATCGTGTCATATCCGCCGCTGCCCAAATGTGATGGTCCAACCGTATCTAAACGTGTGGCTACCGCATCTCACTGCTAGCAATATCGGTTAGGGGTCTGCTGCTGCTCGTCACGAATCATGTCCCACTCCTCAGCATCTAACCATACAGGCTTTGGTAAGCCTGCTCTGAAAGCATCACGAGCCTTAGATCGTTGATGGGATGTAACCTCACGTGGGATGTGCAAAATCCACTCTGAACTGAGAAGAGATTGTCCATCGGCTGGTCGGAACTCCTGATTACAATTGAATGCATTCTTGCCCTCTTTTCCATACATTCACATGTATCTATTTATACTTCTCGAATTCAAGGAATTCTTCACATGACAAATACTAAAGATAACATCGGTAAAACATTCACATCCTGCAAATAGATAGGTGGTGTAGTAAGATCTAGTGAGTTCAAAGCAATATATATATTTTTATATATGAGCGCTATGCAGTTTGGTTCATTAAGTAAGCCAATCATTGTGAAGCGACGTTAAACATAAGTTTCCTGAAACACAAAACAAACACTAGTTTGATTTTCCAAAGTTGTATTTAAATTCAATTTTATAATGTCTAGAACGAAAAGATGTGATAGGAAAAGTATTCGAAGTGCAATGTGACTGAACAAAGGGAACTTGAAGCGCTAATGGTTCTTCGCATGTCAATGCGATT
Source organism: Ceratopteris richardii (assembly GCA_020310875.1). NCBI lineage: Eukaryota > Viridiplantae > Streptophyta > Polypodiopsida > Polypodiales > Pteridaceae > Ceratopteris > Ceratopteris richardii. The sequence goes on from CM035441.1 coordinate 69,796,252, forward strand.
TAAATAGCATGAGATCAATTGATGTAATCAGTGAGCACACTGTAGGAAGATTTAAATCACAATTCATTTTCAAAACAACATACTTTTTCCCTTCCTCCTTGTACGATTCAACCGATGAGAAGGGTTTTCTGGTGATAGAGTTCACTTAGAACACAAGATTGCGTAAAAACTCGAATTCAAGGAAGAAGTATGAACTGTATAAGATTTAATGTACAGACATCGTACAGATTCATTCATATATATATATATATATATATATATATATATATATATATATATATATATATATATATAACAGATAAATGAATTTGAGTAAACACTCACTATGCGCAATAATTTGATTATAGCATTAGAAAAGTGAATACATTATTTGCGTCTAACGGAGGGACTCTAATCATGTAGTTAGCGTCCGAAAATATGGTAGGAACTATTTAGATCAAAATCATAAAATGTAAAGTGGACGCATAAGAAGCACGCAAATCATGACTCTCCACAGATTTTAAACTCAAGAAATGTAACAACCTATGAGTCGGACATAAGCAATAAGGAACAAGCTATCATTGGTACTGTATACGTATTTCGGAGGGAAAGTAGAAACGTGTGTCAAATCAAGAATTTAAGAAAAGTGATAGAGAACAACACTGTCGTCCTGTTGGGTCTCTAGATCTACATAATAATTTGAAAACTGAAGATTAAATATCAGATAGCGGAAATATTTATACCAGCGCTAGCTTCTCTTGGTTCTCCACTGATTGTTGAATTTTGTCTAAGATGTATATCTCCAAGTTTTCTGTCTCAGAAATCACCAGAAGTAAGTATATATTTGCCTCCGCTATCAAGTAGCGCTATGTTCATCAGAGATAGAACGCTTCTCCAAGTCCACAGATTCAGAAGTCGTTTTTCTTAGCAATTGTTTGATCATGCCTTCCAAAACAAATCAGATGACTCGCGTATCTTCCTTCCCTCTCTGCTGTCGAACCACAGTCCTATCCTCCTTCTGTGTTGAATCCAAGCTCTCTCCCTGTACATAGCACCTGAGTGATGCATGAAAATCCTCCCTTCGGAAAAATAACGAGCGACCTCACAGATCTTTGCTCTCCCTAACGCCATCGGAACTGTTGCGTTCTTTTTCTTTCCTTTTTCTCTGCTATCTCCCATCTGCCACCTCTCTTCATGCGTGCCTCCCTTCTTTTGGAAGTATCCATGCCCATCGGAATAGAACTTTTTCGGATCAAAATTCACATGCAGCAGATGATTAGTTGTCAGATAAGTCAAAGTTTAGCGGCTGTTAGAGAATGTCGCCATGAAATGTAAGAACAACCGAAAGTTTGCCTTTACTACATGCACCCAATTCCAAGCTTCCAATCTTGTTCACATATGCATCAATAACTCTAAAATTAGAGTTAAGAAAAAACTACTTCATGAGAAACAAATGTTGCGAAAGTTGCCAGATACTGCGTGGTCTTTAAAGGATTATATTTGTAGACTATTTGTACAATATTGAATAACCTGGACATGCTAAATGGTAGATTGGATCATCTTGGACAGGGGCAACCGATCCATTCTCTTGGGAGCTTGTATTTTACTCCATCCAAGATGTGAAATTTTTAGTGAATCTTCATGTATAAGGTATATAAGCTTTTGTGTGTGTAGAGGAGGTACTGGGGTATCCGCTTTTAACAAAAGTAGAGAATGAAAATTAAACACGTCCAGTACATCACCTACTCAAGGGGGGTTCTCTTTAGGGAAGTATACCCTTTAACATTTCTGTGAGCAGGTAGATAACACGGATTGCACAGAGTGGTAAATACTTCAGAAAATATGGACAACCAATGACCAAGGAAGACCATACACTTCTTGATTCGAATCAGACGATTACAAGGTTGGGCAGAGTGATGATCAAAAGTGCAAACTTAGGGCTGACAAGCCACCCTAAAAGTATTAACTCCAATACAACAGATCAGCATAAGGGGCCACTGATATGCAGGGTAATTCAGAGCAATACAAATGGTAGAATTTCTCAAGAGAATAGAGATTGATCAACACACTGACTCACAGAAAAGAAAATAACTCCAGGCTACTCTCTTACCCTATAGTGCTCATAGCCATCCACTGAGAAGCCCACCCTCTGTATACACACTACAGAGTAGCTCCTACAATAGACTTGAAACCACCAAGTGTAAGAGAGGACTTCTGCACACGTCAATGTAACTCCAAAAAAATGTACCCCAAATGAGCACAAATCCATTGTTTTTATAGGCCTCAATAGGTCAAGAGGGCCTTGCCGAATCTTCACGTCCACTGATCACGCACCGGTTGATCTCCCAAAATTAGGGGGTAGTTCAAATATTCCCTTGATTTGAATTGAATCCTCAAAAATAGGCAGTCGTCATGAATCGTTTGGCGGCAACACTCATTGCACCACTTTTACTTTTACCACTTACACCTTTACTTTCACTTTTGAATGCAAACTTTGATCCTCATTTTGTGTCGCCCGTGATATTTGAATGTCCCTGAGAAGCACATTCTTCACCTAATTTTTGTAGTAGCTTTTGATCCTTCATATTGAGTGGGCAGTGTGGGAGGTGAGTTGTGGGGAGTTGAGAGAGATTATGGGGTTTTTAGAGGGTTGTGGAGGGGTGTGGAGTTGTGTGGGGGTTGTGGGGTTTGTGGGATTTGTTGGTTGGGTGGGAATAGGGGGTGAGTTATGAGGAGTTGTGGGGGTTTTTTTTGGGGTGAGGTAAAAAATTGTTCCAAGATTTCAACGTTATTATTGCACCATTGGAAAGTACTCATCAAGAGCTTTCCAACGATATATAACACTATAGGGTTTGGTTAAGAAATGATCCTCCAAATATACATCCAAACTGGTCAAAACTTTATCTAGTACATGTTGTCTCATACCTCATGTAAAAAAATCGACGGGCGCCTTGGATAGTCCATCCCCCTCTCATGGCATAGATTTGAGTTCGATTCCTCCAAAGCGCACGTGGCAAAGACCTTTTGAATCCCTTTTGACAAGTTGATTCGCGAACCCTTTTTTTTTTCATACGATAATTGACGCGTGGGGGTTTGTGGAGGGTTGTGAGGGCGTGGGGGGTTGTGGAGGGGTGTGTGGGGTAGTGGTGGTGTGGAGTGGTAGAGGGCTGTGGGGTGGTGGTGGTGTGGAGTGGTGAAGGGCTGTGGGGTGGTGGTGGTGTGGAGTGTGGAGGGCTGTGGGGTGGTGTGGAGTGGTGGAGGGTTGTGGGGTGGTGGTGGTGTGTAGTGGTGGAGGGCTGTGGGGTGGTGGTGGTGTGGAGTGGTGGAGGATTGTGGGGTGGTGGTGGTGTGGAGTGGTGGAGGGCTGTGGGGTGGTGGTGGTGTGGAGTGGTGGTGGTGTGGAGTGGTGCGAGGGGGTGGGGGTGGTGCGAGGGGGTGGGGGTGGTCTGAGGGGGTGGGGGTGGTGAGAGGGGGCGGGGGTGGTTTGAGGGGGTGGTGTGAGGGGGCGGGGGTGGTGTGAGGGGGCGGGGGTGGTTTGAGGGGGGTGGTGTGAGGGGGTGGCGTGAGGGAGTGGTGTGAGGGGTGGGGATGGTTTGAGGGGGTGGTGTGAGGGGGGCGGGGGTGGTGTGAGGGGGCGGGGGTGGTTTGAGGGGGGTGGTGTGAGGGGGTGGTGTGAGGGAGTGGTGTGAGGGGGCGGGGATGGTTTGAGGGGGTGGTGTGAGGGGGCGGGGGTGGTGTGAGGAGGCGGGGGTGGTTTGAGGGGGGTGGTGTGAGGGGGTGGCGTGAGGGAGTGGTGTGAGGGGGCGGGGGTGGTGTGAGGGGGCGGGGTGGTTTGAGGGGGGTGGTGCGAGGGGGTGGCGTGAGGGAGTGGTGTGAGGGGGCGGGTAATGGTTTGAGGGGGTGGGGGTGGTGTGAGGGGGTGGGGGTGGTGTGAGGGGGTGGTGTGAGGGGGCGGGGGTGGTTTGAGGGGGGTGGTGTGAGGGGGTGGCGTGAGGGAGTGGTGTGAGGGGGCGGGGATGGTTTGAGGGGGTGGTGCAAGGGGGTGGCGTGAGGGAGTGGTGTGAGGGGGCGGGGATGGTTTGAGGGGGTGGTGTGAGGGGGCGGGGGTGGTTTGAGGGGGGTGGTGTGAGGGGGTGGCGTGAGGGAGTCGTGTGAGGGGGCGGGGGTGGTGTGAGGGGGCGGGGTGGTTTGAGGGGGGTGGTGTGAGGGGGTGGCGTGAGGGAGTGGTGTGAGGGGGCGGGGATGGTTTGAGGGGGTGGGGGTGGTGTGAGGGGGTGGGGGTGGTGTGAGGGGGTGGTGCGAGGGGGTGGGGATGGTTTGAGGGGGTGGTGTGAGGGGGCGGGGGTGGTGTGAGGGGGCGGGGGTGGTTTGAGGGGGGTGGTGTGAGGGGGTGGCGTGAGGGAGTCGTGTGAGGGGGCGGGGGTGGTGTGAGGGGGCGGGGTGGTTTGAGGGGGGTGGTGTGAGGGGGTGGCGTGAGGGAGTGGTGTGAGGGGGCGGGGATGGTTTGAGGGGGTGGGGGTGGTGTGAGGGGGTGGGGGTGGTGTGAGGGGGTGGTGTGAGGGGGCGGGGGTGGTTTGAGGGGGGTGGTGTGAGGGGGTGGCGTGAGGGAGTGGTGTGAGGGGGCGGGGATGGTTTGACGGGGTGGTGTGAGGGGGCGGGGGTGGTGTGAGGGGGCGGGGCTGGTTTGAGGGGGTGGTGTGAGGGGGTGGCGTGAGGGAGTGGTGTGAGGGGGCGGGGGTGGTGTGAGGGGGCGGGGTGGTTTGAGGGGGGTGGTGTGAGGGGGTGGCGTGAGGGAGTGGTGTGAGGGGGCGGGGATGGTTTGAGGGGGTGGGGGTGGTGTGAGGGGGTGGGGGTGGTGTGAGGGTGTGGTGTGAGGGGGCGGGGGTGGTTTGAGGGGGTTGGTGTGAGGGGGTGGCGTGAGGGAGTGGTGTCAGGGGGCGGGGATGGTTTGAGGGGGTGGTGTGAGGGGGCGGGGGTGGTGTGAGGGGGCGGGGGTGGTTTGAGGGGGGTGGTGTGAGGAGGTGGCGTGAGGGAGTGGTGTGAGGGGGCGGGGATGGTTTGAGGGGGTGGTGTGAGGGGGCGGGGGTGGTGTGAGGGGGCAGGGGTGGTTTGAGGGGGGTGGTGTGAGGGGGTGGCATGAGGGAGTGGTGTGAGGGGGTGGGGGTGGTGTGAGGGAGAGGAAATGGTGGGGCATGGATAATGTAAAGGTTCTGACTACAATTGAAGCAGAGGGGCTTCCAGCAGGTCCTCGGCTACGCTTCAACAAGGATGGCTCACTTTTAGCTGTAAGAACCAATGACAATGGCATAAAGGTTCTTGCAAATGCTGATGGCATGAGACTCCTTCATATTTTAGACTCCTTCCAATATGCGGAGTAAGAAACGTATCAAAAAGGTCCCCACTTGACAGCATGTTCAAGCTTCTGAAACTCACACAGCCAAGGATGCCCACAATTCAACCATCTGCAAGAGAGTCCATCTGTGCAATGGCTTCACTAATCACCTCAGAGAGAGAGAGGGATCTACATACCCCCACATCAAGATTTTGCACCGTCTCGGTGCAATTCCTTTATTCGCTTATTCCAAGGAAATTTAGTTATACTGCAATTACAGGAAAGAAACACGGTATGTACAAGGGGTGGAGTGTTTCCATTTTGACCTATTTCAAATACTTCTTCACCCTGGAGATGTTAACCAAGGGAATCTTTTTACCTTGCAGATCTTCCAAATGCACAGTGCCATGTGGCAATACCTCGATTACCTTATAAGGTCCTATCCATTTGGGTGCCAATTTTGTTTGAATTGGTGGAACCTGATGCACTAAAACCATAGACCCTTCCTGAACTTCATTGGATCTCAGATACCTGTCATGCAATCTCTTGCGCTCTTCTTGTGTCACCAGAAGTTTTTGCATTGCCCCTTCTCTGTACTCTTCTAATGCCACCAATCTCTGAATGGGGGGTTCAATTCCAATGGTTTTGATTCCTATTTCTTTTCTGATGATAAACTCAAATGGTGCCAATGCCTCTTTCCCATAAACTAAGCGAAATGGAGTCTCGCCTGTGGTTCCCCTCTTCGTGGTTCTGAAAGCCCAAATTGCACCAATTAGTGCTAGTGGCCAAGAGCTTTGATGATCAAAAGATAATTTGCGAAGTAGTCCAATCAAAATCTTATTGGAACTCTCTGCTTGGCCATTCGCCCTTGGGTAATAGGCACAAGACTTTTTATGGAAGATTTTGTACTTGTCAAATATAAACTGGAGCAATTGATTTACAAAATGTGTGCCCCTATCACTAGTAATTTCCAGTGGGCAACCAAATCTTGAGAAAATACGTTTATACATAAATTTAGCTACTGTCAGAGCCGTGCAGTCCACAGTAGCTTTATCCTCTATCCATTTAGTGGCATAACATGTGGCCATCAAAATATACTTTTTACCTCCTGGTTGCCCAGTTGGGCTAATTGGCCCTATGAAATCAAGACCCCATCGTTCAAATGGAAGCCATCCGGTAGATATGACTAATGGTTGGAAATTCAATCTGGTTGGCGTGGGAGCACACCTCTGGCAGATGTGGCATTCTTTAGCAAATTTGATTGCATCTTTGAAAATATGAGGCCACCATAAAACCTTGTGGATGATTCTATGAGCCAATTCTTCCCGCTTTAGGTGTCCTTCACTGTGTGCTGCCTCTAGCAAAAGATTTACCTCCTCTGGATAGACACACCTTCTCAATATATCGTATTTATATAAATTTCCATTTATAAGAGAATATGCTTTGGTTTTCAGGAGCAATCTTCTCTTTTCTACAGGTGTCAAGTGTTCTGAGGTTTCCAGTAGTAAGAACATGGAGAATTTCATCATACCAACCAGTCCGTATTGCTACTAGAAAAAGATTGCTATCCACCAATTCATCATTAATACCTGTTGCCTTTTCACTCATTGCCGTCCTGGACACTTGATCTGCCATGTAGTGCTCTTTTCCTGGCTTAATATGAATATCAAAATTAAATTCTTGAAATAGGAGTAACCATCTCGAGATCCTTCCAGCTACTCTAGGTTTGTTTATCAAATACTTCAAGGGCTGATGATCAGAAATAACAATGAAATGTACACCAAGGAGATAATGTCGGAACTTTTGAAGAGCAAATACGATAGCCAAACCTTCTCTTTCCGTTGTACTGTAATTTCTTTCAGCTTGGTTGAGTAGTCTGCTTGCATAAGAGATAGGTCTATCCACTTTGTGAGATGATGGTTGAGCTAGAACTGCACCAACAACATGAAGACTAGCATCTGTATGCACATGAAATTCCAATGACCAATCAGGAACACTTAAAAGTGGAGCAGTACATAGTCTCAACTTTAGTTCTCAAAATGCTTTGTCGGCTTCAACACTCCATGAGAAAGGGATTTTTTTACTGGTTAGCCTTGACAAGGGCTTAGCAATTTCTGAATACATCCTAATGAATCTTCTGTGATACCCTGCATGGCCCAAGAAACTTTGCACTTCCTTTGGGCTTTGTGGAATTGGCATAGAAAGAATAGCTGTAACCTTTGCAGGGTCAACAGTTATACCTTCAGCAGATACTATGTGACCAAGAAGAGTACCCTTGGTGACCAAAAAGTGACATTTGTCAGGATTCAATTTCAAACCTGTTTTGAGACATTGCTCAAAAATTTATTTTAAATTTTCCAAATGGTCATGGAAATCTTGAACCGCCGCCCTTCTATCTGTACCTGAGAGTACTGAAAAGTCATCCATAAATATGCGGAGAAAGGTTGTTAACCATTTGCCCAATATCAGATACATCGTTCTATTAAATGAAGCTGGCACATTCTTCAAACCAAAAGCCATACGAGTATAGACATAAGTGCCCCAGGGAGTAACAAAGGCTGTTTTGTCCCTATCATAAGGGTGAATTACTATCTGGTTGTAGCCACTAAAACCATCCAAGAAACTATACAAAGTGTGACCAGCTACTTCCTCAAGCACTTGCTCTGTGAAAGGCTGAAGAAATCCATCTTGGATAGTCACTTTATTCAAAGCACGGAAATCAACACATACTCTTATTTTTCCACTATTTTTCTTGGGCACAATAACCATAGAGGAAAGCCACCTCGAATGTTCTACTGGAACAATTATACCCGCTTCTTCTAGTTTTGTAATCTCTGCTTTTACTGCCTCTGCATACTTTGGATTGAGTCGATATGGTCTACTTCTTACAGACGCGGCTCCCTGAACTAAGGGTATCTGATGTAACCCAAGCTCTTTTGGTATCCCTGTTAGATCTTTGTAGGACCATGCGAAGACATTTTTATAAGTAAAAAGCAAGGAAGTTACCTTCTGTAGCAAGAGAGGATAATGCCACAACCAGGATGCCAAATGGACCATTTGAGGGCTCTCTTCATCCCCTAAATTTACTTCTTGAACCAATGTTTCAGGACTGGTCTTGCTTGAGAAATCATCCCCACTATAGGCAGGAATGGATTTTAATTTATATTCTGCAACCTGTTCTTTCATCCATCCTTGAGGTATATCTGTAAAAGGAAGATCTTCTCTACTCTTAGGTTCATAATCTTCCCTCTTTTATACTTTTATATTGGTTGCCTCCTCAAAGCTTGTATTTTCCTTCAATTGCTCATTCTCCAACACCTTGTGGTCTTCATTGCTTTTTTCTGTAACTTCCTTATCTGCAACTTCTTCCTCAATTTCATTGATCTCTACTGTGCAACACTCTGCACTTCCCATCATCCAATTTAACAATGTATCATCTTCTTGGGGTAGAGAGGGCATTACCTGAGCATCCACAGTATATCCGGTGGTTTTTCCTGAATCAAACCCTTCGTCCAAATGTAGTTGCAGTTGGTTATTGGTGCTTGTTGAAATCCATAGTTTATTTTTCCCCCAATCTTGCAAAGCTTTTGCTTGTCTCAGCCAAGGTCTACCCAGGAGCAAAGGATAGGAAGTCTCCTGTGGAAGTGCAATAACAACAAAATCCAACACAAAGTGGCAATCCTGTACTATCATCCGTACCTTTTCAATAATGCCAAGAGGCGCAATCCGATGTTGATCTGCTAGTGTAACAGTAAATGGTGCCATTTTGGTGGGGTTCAAATTTAGCTTCTTCATGGTAAAATCTGGCATCAAATTGATACCAGAGCCTCCATCTATGATCACACCTGTAAGAGCTTCATCCTTTATACAAACTGATAATCTTGAACTTTGGTAGTCTGCTAAGGGTGCAGGGGGAAAATCAACCATGAATCCATCTATACTAGGTGATTGGACTAAGTGAGCAGAGTGTATAATCTTCAGTAAGTCACTTCTTATTTTTGAATCCATCCTTATCAGTTCATATAGACTAACCTTGTGATGAATACCTTTCAAGATCTGTTCAATGTTTACCTCTGGAGTGTTTTCTTGCAGTCTTGTTGATTGGTCCCTTATAGTAGTAGCCACCTTTTCATAAGCTCCTTCAATTTCTACTTGGTCCTTCCATCCAGACTCCTTTTCCTCCTCTTTATCCTGAAATCCTTATCGTTCATCTCTATGGGTTGCAGCTGCTTGCCTAGCTCTAGTCATCATGGGCATTGCAGAGGATGAAACAACATAAGTCTGAGTGGTTTTTCCTTCTTCATGTGGAGAGACTGCAATCATATGAATTGGAGCAGGACGACCTCTCGGGCAATCTTTGGTATAATGATCCTTGGCCTCTGGACAATGTTGACAAGGAGGTGCATCTTCTGGGAGGGAACACCGATTTTGCATGTGGCCATACTCACCACAACGATAGCACATCAAAGGTCTATTGTATGTAGGCTTTGCGGGCCGATTCTCCTCCCTATTAGATGTATTTGAAGTACTAGCATAATATGAATCCAAATTTTGAGGGTTACCTCTCTGCTGTGTACCCTTGAGGTAGTAGCAATCTCTAGCTTCATGACCATCCTTTCCACAAAATTGACAGCTTACCTTAATAGGGCAATTAGCATTGGAGTGTCCATTGTTATTACAGATTGTACACCAAAATTGTCTCCTTATATTCTGAGTGGTCTTCAAATCTTCTAACTCTCGGCGAAGTTGGGTTACTTCATCATCAGTGCGACGTAGTGGTGGCAAGACCTTCTCTTCTTGTTGATTTTGTTGCATTTTTAATGCTTCCAATTCCCTCCTCAGTTGCTCAATAGGATCCAGATCTGCAGCATACTTTGGTTGTGTATCCCCTTCAAAATGTTGCCTTGCTTCTTCAATGCGTGATGCAGGTGCAACAAAATCATTGAGGGTAGCATCCAATCTAAGAGACTCACGAAGCTTCTGTTGAGATGACCTGGGCAGAGCCTTCTCAATCCATTTTTTAACCAAAAAATCACCTGGAGCATGTGGCAGACGGGCAACAAATGCTTTTGTTCTAGTATGAAGTTCATGAAAAGATTCACGTGATCTTAGCTTCAAATTCTCTAGCTGATCTAGAGCTCTTTCCGAGGAATCACTTGGTCGGAATGTCTGTGAGAACGCCGCCTTCAAAGCCTCCCATGTAGTGAAATGGCCATCTGCATATTGACTATACCATTTATCTGCAAGACCCATCAATGTGGATGGAAAAAGTGCCAACATTGCATCCTCTCTATTTTGTAGACCTCTTCCACGGCATAAAGAAATGAATCTTCTCACATGATCATCAGCATCCTCATAGGCTTGTCCCTTGAAAGTAGGGAATTTGATGTTTAATCTGGAGAGTAAATGAGAGAGATCCTCCATCTGTACTGGTGTTTCTTCGGACGTATCTGAGGAGAAGTCTAGGGTTCTCCTATACCTCTCTTTTGACAATGGTGTCGTACCCAAATCAATAGATAAATTTAGGGAAGGCAGAGGGGAGGTGGACTCACTAGCCGTGGTTATTGCTAACTTGTTAAGGCTCCTTCGAACACGAAGAGACTCCTTATCTGCTCGTGTATGGGTCATGTACCTATTCGCAATTGCAATAGGGTAAAACACCTCTCACAGAAATGCAAATGTCCCACCGGGCGTGCCAAACTGTAGAGGAGGTACTGGGGTATCCGCTTTTAACAAAAGTAGAGAATGAAAATTAAACACGTCCAGTACATCACCTACTCAAGGGGGGTTCTCTTTAGGGAAGTATACCCTTTAACATTTTGTGAGCAGGTAGATAACACGGATTGCAAAGAGTGGTAAATACTTCAAAAAATATGGACAACCAATGACCAAGGAAGACCATACACTTCTTGATTCGAATCAGACGATTACAAGGTTGGGCAGAGTGATGCTCAAAAGTGCAAGCTTAGGGCTGACAAGCCACCCTAAAAGTATTAACTCCAATACAACAGATCAGCATAAGGGGCCACTGATATGCAGGCTAATTCAGAGCAATACAAATGGTAGAATTTCTCAAGAGAATAGAGATTGATCAACACACTGACTCACAGAAAAGAAAATAACTCCAGGCTACTCTCTTACCCTATAGTGCTCATAGCCATCCACTGAGAAGCCCACCCTCTGTATACACACTACAGAGTAGCTCCTTCAATAGACTTGAAACCACCAAGTGTAAGAGAGGACTTCTGCACGCGTCAATGTAACTCCAAAAAAATGTACCCCAAATGAGCACAAAATCCATTGTTTTTATAGGCCTCAATAGGTCAAGAGGGCCTTGCCGAATCTTCACGTCCACTGATCACGCACCGGTTGATCTCCCAAAATTAGGGGGTAGTTCAAATATTCCCTTGATTTGAATTGAATCCTCAAAAATAGGCAGTCGTCATGAATCGTTTGGCGGCAACACTCATTGCACCACTTTTACTTTTACCACTTACACCTTTACTTTCACTTTTGAATGCAAACTGTGATCCTCATTTTGTGTCGCCCGTGATATTTGAATGTCCCTGAGAAGCACATTCTTCACCTAATTTTTGTAGTAGCTTTTGATCCTTCATATTGAGTGGGCAGTGTGGGAGGTGAGTTGTGGGGAGTTGAGAGAGATTATGGGGTTTTTAGAGGGTTGTGGAGGGGTGTGGAGTTGTGTGGGGGTTGTGGGGTTTGTGGGATTTGTTGGTTGGGTGGGAATAGGGGGTGAGTTATGAGGAGTTGTGGGGGTTTTTTTTGGGGTGAGGTAAAAAATTGATCCAAGATTTCAAAGTTATTATTGCACCATTGGAAAGTACTCATCAGGAGCTTTCCAACGATATATAACACTATGGGTTTGGTTAAGAAATGATCCTCCAAATATACATCCAAACTGGTCAAAACTTTGTCTAGTACATGTTGTCTCATACCTTATGTAAAAAAATCGACGGGCGCCTTGGATAGTCCATCCCCCTCTCATGGCATAGATTTGAGTTCGATTCCTCCAAAGCGCACGCGGCAAAGACCTTTTGAATCCCTTTTGACAAGTTGATTCGCGAACCCTTTTTTTTTTCATACGATAATTGACGCATGGGGGTTTGTGGAGGGTTGTGAGGGCGTGGGGGGTTGTGGAGGGGTGTGTGGGGTATTGGTGGTGTGGAGTGGTAGAGGGTTGTGGGGTGGTGGTGGTGTGGAGTGGTGAAGGGCTGTGGGGTGGTGGTGGTGTGGAGTGGTGGAGGGCTGTGGGGTGGTGTGGAGTGGTGGAGGGTTGTGGGGTGGTGGTGGTGTGTAGTGGTGGAGGGCTGTGGGGTGGTGGTGGTGTGGAGTGGTGGAGGGTTGTGGGGTGGTGGTGGTGTGGAGTGGTGGAGGGCTGTGGGGTGGTGGTGGTGTGGAGTGGTGGTGGTGTGGAGTGGTGCGAGGGGGTGGGGGTGGTGCGAGGGGGTGGGGGTGGTCTGAGGGGGTGGGGGTGGTGAGAGGGGGCGGGGGTGGTTTGAGGGGGTGGTGTGAGGGGGCGGGGGTGGTGTGAGGGGGCGGGGGTGGTTTGAGGGGGGTGGTGTGAGGGGGTGGCGTGAGGGAGTGGTGTGAGGGGTGGGGATGGTTTGAGGGGGTGGTGTGAGGGGGCGGGGGTGGTGTGAGGGGGCGGGGGTGGTTTGAGGGGGGTGGTGTGAGGGGGTGGTGTGAGGGAGTGGTGTGAGGGGGCGAGGATGGTTTGAGGGGGTGGTGTGAGGGGGCGGGGGTGGTGTGAGGAGGTGGGGGTGGTTTGAGGGGGGTGGTGTGAGGGGGTGGCGTGAGGGAGTGGTGTGAGGGGGCGGGGGTGGTGTGAGGGGGCGGGGGTGGTTTGAGGGGGGTGGTGTGAGTGGGTGGTGTGAGGGAGTGGTGTGAGGGGGTGGGGATGGTTTGAGGGGGTGGTGTGAGGGGGCGGGGGTGGTCTGAGGAGGCGGGGGTGGTTTGAGGGGGGTGGTGTGAGGGGGTGGCATGAGGGAGTGGTGTGAGGGGGCGGGGGTGGTGTGAGGGGGCGGGGTGGTTTGAGGGGGGTGGTGTGAGGGGGTGGCGTGAGGGAGTGGTGTGAGGGGGCGGGGATGGTTTGAGGGGGTGGGGGTGGTGTGAGGGGGTGGGGGTGGTGTGAGGGGGTGGTGTGAGGGGGCGGGGGTGGTTTGAGGGGGGTGGTGTGAGGGGGTGGCGTGAGGGAGTGGTGTGAGGGGGCGGGGATGGTTTGAGGGGGTGGTGCGAGGGGGTGGCGTGAGGGAGTGGTGTGAGGGGCCGGGGATGGTTTGAGGGGGTGGTGTGAGGGGGCGGGGGTGGTGTGAGGGGGCGGGGGTGGTTTGAGGGGGCTGGTGTGAGGGGGTGGCGTGAGGGAGTCGTGTGAGGGGGCGGGGGTGGTGTGAGGGGGCGGGGTGGTTTGAGGGGGGTGGTGTGAGGGGATGGCGTGAGGGAGTGGTGTGAGGGGGCGGGGATGGTTTGAGGGGGTGGGGGTGGTGTGAGGGGGTGGGGGTGGTGTGAGGGGGTGGTGCAAGGGGGCGGGGATGGTTTGAGGGGGTGGTGTGAGGGGGCGGGGGTGGTGTGAGGGGGCGGGGGTGGTTTGAGGGGGGTGTGTGAGGGGGTTGCGTGAGGGAGTCGTGTGAGGGGGCGGGGGTGGTGTGAGGGGGCGGGGTGGTTTGAGGGGGGTGGTGTGAGGGGGTGGCCTGAGGGAGTGGTGTGAGGGGGCGGGGATGGTCTGAGGGGGTGGGGGTGGTGTGAGGGGGTGGGGGTGGTGTGAGGGGGTGGTGTGGGGGGGGCGGGGGTGGTTTGAGGGGGGTGGTGTGAGGGGGTGGCGTGAGGGAGTGGTGTGAGGGGGCGGGGATGGTTTGAGGGGGTGGTGTGAGGGGGCGGGGGTGGTGTGAGGGGGCAGGGGTGGTTTGAGGGGGGTGGTGTGAGGGGGTGGCGTGAGGGAGTTGTGTGAGGGGGTGGGGGTGGTGTGAGGGAGAGGAAATGGTGGGGCATGGATAATGTAAAGGTTCTGACTACAATTGAAGCAGAGGGGCTTCCAGCAGGTCCTCGGCTACGCTTCAACAAGGATGGCTCACTTTTAGCTGTAACAACCAATGACAATGGCATAAAGGTTCTTGCAAATGCTGATGGCATGAGACTCCTTCATATTTTAGACTCCTTCCAATATGCGGAGTAAGAAACGTATCAAAAAGGTCCCCACTTGACAGCATGTTCAAGCTTCTGAAACTGACACAGCCAAGGATGCCCACAATTCAACCATCTGCAAGAGAGTCCATCTGTGCAATGGCTTCACTAATCACCTCAGAGAGAGAGAGGGATCTACAGCGTGTGTGCGAGTTGTTTTTATTGATTTGTGTTCCAAGTAAGGGGAATATTTCTCTCCGACAACATGTAAGTATGTGTGCATGTATATGTATATGTGTTATGTGCATGCACTACAAGGAATACGGGTGCATAGCGATGGTTAAGGCGGCACAATTTCATCGCTATAAAATTGCAAAATGCCTCGCAATGAGCGTCGAGCATGCACCGTCGATGAAACGACGAGCCAAACGATGTTTTTTTTCGATGTGTGGCGCGATGGGGTGTGCGACGCTCGCATAGAGCGTCGCTAACACGACGGTTTTAATTAGCATCGCATAAGCGATGCTTTTTTGCGTCGCATATGCGACGTCAAATCTATTGGTTTGTTCGACGCATTAGCATCGCTTACATGACGGTCTGTTGACAGAAAAAAATTAAAACGTTGGAGGCTCTTTGATCGGCATTTTCATGCATCTGATCGAAGAGCTCTCCAACGTTCGCAATTGCGGTGTGCTTACGAGCTGAAACAAGTATATGCAGAATTGTTGTTTTGCCTAAGCTCTATCTTATTATATCCCTCTGTCTCTATTTCTCTCTTTTTACATCTTTCTCTCTTTGAATTCTCTCTCTCTCTCTCTCTCTTTCTTTCCCTCTCTCTCTTCTCTCTCTCTCTCTCTCTTCTCTCTCTCTCTCTCTCTCTCTCTCTCTCTCTCTCTCTCTCTCTCTCTCTCTCTCTCTCTTCTTTCTCTCTTCATTGCAAGTTATTCCGGAAGCTAACCAAGCAAAAAGTATGGCTAACTATTGTAAGTACAATTTCTATTCTTTGTATATCATTTGAATTACTTTATTTTCATTAGATAGCATATTCACACTTATTGATATGCACTTATATACTTATACGTGATGAAGATGCACTTTCACACATATACACATATACACATGCACATGCACACACATATATACATATAGATACATGTGCACATACACTTAGACATAGACACATATACACACGCCTATGCACAAACATTTCTACAACCACATAAAAAGACTTACATGCATGAATTATTGCATATATATATATATATATATATATATATATATATATATATATATATATATATATACACACACACATTAACATATACGTACATACATGTATATGCACATCCACATGCATGCACATGGATGCAAATGGAAATGTATCCATATACACATGCATGTTTCATACATTTACACATGCATATACATACATTATACACATATATACACATATATATGCACATATGTACACACACATATACACATGCACACACACATGCACACACACATGCACATACCTACATATACACATATACATGCACATACACACATATACACATAGAGTTACACATATACATGCACATACATATGCACACACATACACATGTGTAGAGGAGGTACTGGGATATCCGCTTTTAACAAAAGTAGAGATTAAAGATTAACACATCCAGTACGTCGCCTACTCAAGGGGGGTTCTCTTTAGGGAAATATACCCTTTAACATTTCTGTGATCAGGTAGATAATAAGGATTGCATAGAGTGGTACATACTTCAGAAAAATATGAACAACTATTGACCAAGGAAGACCATACACTTCTTGATTCGATTCAGATGATTACAAGATTTGTCAAGGAAATGCTCAAAAACTAATGCTCAGAGGTTCGTGGTACTCTATGCAGATAAATACAGATCAATACAAATGATGAAGGAATTGCTCAAGAGAATAGAGCTTAACACCAATAGGTCTCACAAAAAAGAAAGAAACTCCAAGACACTCTCTTACACTATAGTGCTCATAGCCCTCCACTGAGAAGCCTACCCTCTATATCCACACTACAGAGTAGCTCCTACAATAGGCTTGAAACCACCAAGTGCAAGAGAGAACTTCTGCACGTATACATGCGTCAAAGTAAAAAAAATGTGCCCCAAATGAGCACAAATCCATTGTTTTTATAGGCCTCAATAAGTCAAGAGGGCCTTGCCGATTCTTCACGTCCACTGATCACGCGCCGGTTAATCACCCAAAATTGGGGGGTAGGTCAAATATTCCACTTGATTTGAGTTGGATCCACAAAAATAGGTAGTCGCCGTGGATGGTTGGCATGCAACTCCACTTTTAATATTTGCCTTTTATCTTCTTACTTGCAAGTTGAGGCCCCTTTATTTGTGTAGTTCGAGAAATTGGAATGACAGGTGGGATAGCATCAATACTAGTACAGTTAATGTACCTTTCCATTTACCATAGCCTCCAAAGAAGAGACCCATTGATGCGCATGTCTCCGTTCCATCGAAGTTGTAATCTTCAAAATGGGTATCCATCATATCCCCATTATTGTGATGGCCAGAAGATCATTCAAAGTCTGTTGCATATTACCATCATTCTTGGCTAAGAGCACCGTTGATCTCTCGATCCATGAACCCCATGGACTCCAAAGATTTGAAACTTCAACTTTCCCTTCATCTAGCTTTTGCCAGGGTTATCCATCATTTCTTCATCAGTAAGCTCCTGAGGCAAGGCCATGGTCTTCATGCAGACATCTTGTTCTTTGCTCCAAAGATTCTGCATTCCTCTGAATGCCTCTTGGCCTAAAACTTTTCATATGTGTCTCATTTGTATTGCATGATCATAGGATAACCTGTGTGTGTGTCTTTGTGTGTAGGCATGCATAGGTTTGCGTATATGTGGGTGTGTGTGTAGGTGTGTGTGTGCAGTTGTGTGTATGTGAGTGTGAAGGTGTGTGTGTGTGAGTGCATGTATGTGTTTGCATATATGTGAGTGCGTGTATGCGTTTGTGTATATGTGAGTGCGTGTGTGTGTGTGTAGGGATGTGTGTATGTGAGTGTGAAGGTGTGTGTGTGTGGAAGTGTGTGTGTATGTATGAGTATGTATGTGTGTGGGTGTGTGTGGGAATGTATGTGTGTGTGTGTGTGAGTGTGTGTGTGTGTGGGTGTGTGCATGTGTGGGGGTGTGAGCGTGTGGGTGCGGGTGTGTGTGTGGCTGGGTGCATGTGTGGGGATGTGTGTAAGTGTGGGTGCGCGAGGGGGCAGGGAGGGCTGCGGGGAAGTGAGAGGGGGGGGGGCTTGAGGGATGAGGCGGGGTGGGGCGGAGTGGGGCGGGGAGGGTAGCGGGGGGCTAGGCGGGAGTGGGCGGAGGGATGGCGGAGAGGGCTGGCGGGGGGGTGAGCGGGGATGGCTATGGGGGCGCACGGGGCTGCGGGCGGAGAGAGGCGGGGTGGGGCGGCGGGGGTGCGGGGCTGCGGGCGGAGAGAGGCGGGGTGGGGCAGCGGGGCGCGGGGAGGTGAGAGGGGGGGGCTTGAGGGATGAGGCGGGGTGGGGCGGAGTGGGGCGGGGAGGGTAGCGGGGGGGCTAGGCGGGAGTGGGCGGAGGGATGGCGGGGAGGGCTGGCGGGGGGGTGAGCGGGGATGGCTGCGGGGCACGCGGGGCTGCGGGCGGAGAGAGGCGGGGGGTAGGGCGGCGGGGTGCGGGGCTGCGGGCGGAGAGAGGTGGGGTGGGGCAGCGGGGGAGCGGGGAGGGATAGCGGGGGGGATGGCGGGGTTGGCGACGGGAGTGAGGGGGCCTGTGGGGGGGGGGGGGGAAAGGGGGGTTGGTGGCGGGAGTGAGGGGGCCTGCGGGGGGGAAAGGCGGGGGTGGTGGCGGGGAGCGCGGGGGAGTCTGCGGGGAGGTCTGCGGGGTGGTGGCGGGGAGGAGAGAGAGAGAGAGAGAGAGAGAGAGAGAGAGAGAGAGAGAGAGAGAGAGAGAGAGAGAGAGAGAGAGACAGAGAGAGAGAGAGAGAGTGTGAGAACGCACGGGGAGAGAGAGAGAGAGAGAGAGAGAGAGAGAGAGAGAGAGAGAGAGAGAGAGAGAGAGAGAGAGAGAGAGAGAGAGAGAGAGAGAGAGAGAGAGAGAGAGAGAGAGAGAGAGAGAGAGAGAGAGAGAGAGAGGAATTGGTGAGGGTGAGTGGCGGGGTGAGGGGGGAGATGGAGGGGGTGAGTGGCGGGGTGAGGGGGGAGATGGAGGGGGTGGGTGCGGGAGTGATGGGAGGAGAGATAGAGAGAGAGAGAGAGAGAGAGAGAGAGAGAGAGAGAGAGAGAGAGAGAGAGAGAGAGAGAGAGAGAGAGAGAGAGAGGGTACGTGAGGGGGGGGGGGCTTTGCGGGGAGGCAGAGGGGGTTAGAGGGGGGCTTTTCGGGGAGGGCTGAGGGGGGGTCTAGAGGGGAGGGCTGAGGGGGGTTTAGAGGGGGGGCTTTGTGGGGAGGCAGAGGGGGGGTTAGAGGGGCTTTGGGGGGAGGGCTGAGGGGGGGTTTAGAGGGGAGGGCTGAGGGGGGGATTGCGGAGATAGGCGCGGAGGTGGTGGGCGGAGGTGGAGAGAGAGATTCGGGCAGTTGACCATAAGTAGAATCTTGTCAGCCACCCTCTGAATACAAGGAGAAGAACTGGAGCATATTTATCTCAAAACCATAGAGCTAGTAAAAGAGCAAATGGCAATGCAATCTTTAGCATAACAACTCTGTCTATCATAGAGAGAGGAAGGAGGGGTACTACAGACCCTCACATCAGGATTTTGCACCGTCTCGGTGCAATATTCTTATTGAATGAAATAACTGCAGATACTTGAATGACGGAATAATTGCAAATATTTGAACGACATGCGGTATGTACAATGGTTGAAATTCTTCCAAGCTGACTTATTTTAGATACTTCTTCACCCTGGAAATATTAACTAGGGGAATCCTTATACCCTGGAGATCTTCCAAATGCACAGCTCCATGAGGCAATACCTTGATTACCTTATAAGGTCCTATCCATTTGGGTGCCAATTTAGTTGAAATTGTTGGAACCTGATGCACTAAAACCATAGACCCCTCCTGAACTTCATTGGATCTTAGATACCTTTCATGCAACCTCTTGCGCTCTTCTTGTGTCACCCGAAGTTTCTGCCTTGCCCCTTCTCTGTACTCTTCTAATGCCACCAATCTCTGAATGGGGGGTTCAATTCCAATGGTTTTGATTCCTATTTCTTTTTTGATGATAAAATCAAATGGTGCCAATGCCTCTTTCCCATAAACTAAGCGAAATGGAGTCTCGCCTGTGGTTCCCTTCTTCCTGGTTCTAAAAGCCCAAATTGCACCAATTAGTGCTAGTGGCCAAGAGCTTTGATGATCAAAAGATAATTTGCGAAGTAGTCCAATCAAAATCTTGTTGGAACTCTCTGCTTGGCCATTTGCCCTTGGGTAATAGGCACAATATTTTTTATGGAAGATTTTGTACCTGTCAAATATAAACTGGAGCAATTGATTTACAAAATGTGTGCCCCTATCACTAGTAATTTCCAGTGGGCAACCAAATCTTGAGAAAATACGTTTATACATAAATTTAGCTACTGTTAAAGCCGTGCAGTCCACTGTAGCTTTAGCCTCTATCCATTTAATGGCATAGCATGTGGCCATCAAAATATACTTTTTTCCTCCAGGTTGACCAGTTGGATTAATTGGTCCTATGAAATCAAGACCCCATCGTTCAAATGGGAGCCATCCTGTAGATATGACCAATGGTTGGAAATTCAATCTGGTTGGCGTGGGAGCACACCTCTGGCAGATGTTGCATTCTTTAGAAAACTTGATTGCATCCTTGAAAATATGAGGCCACCATAAACCTTTGTGGATGATTCTGTGAGCCAATTCTTCCCCCTTTAGATGTCCTTCATTGTGTGCAGCCTCTAGCAGAAGATTTACCTCCTCTGGATAGACACACCTTCTCAATATATCATCCTGACAGTATTTATATAAATTTCTATTTATAAGAGAATACGCTTTGGTTTTTCAGTAGCAATCTTCTCTTTTCTACAGGTGTCAAGTGTTCTGGGATCTTTCCAATAGTAAGAACATGGAGAATTTCATCATACCAACCTGTCCGAATTGCTACTACAAAAAGATTGCTATCCACTAGTTCATCATTAATACCTGTTGCCTTTTCGCTCATTGCGGTCCTGGACACTTGATCTGCCATGTAGTGTTCTTTTCCTGGCTTAATATGAATATCAAAATTAAATTCTTGGAATAGGAGTAACCATCTCCAAATCCTTCCAGCTACTCTAGGCTTGTTTATCAAATACTTCAAGGGCTGATGATCAGAAATGACAATGAAATGTACACCAAGGAGATAATGTCGGAACTTCTGAAGAGCAAATACGATAGCCAAACCTTCTCTTTCCGTTGTACTGTAATTTCTTTCAGCTTGGTTGAGTAGTCTGCTTGCATAAGAGATAGGTCTATCCACTTTGTGAGATGAGGGTTGAGCTAGAACTGCACCAACAGCATGAAGACTAGCATCTGTATGCACATGGAATTCCAATGACCAATTAGGAACACTTAAAAGTGGAGCAGTACATAGCCTCAACTTTAGTTCACAAAATGCTTTGTCGGCTTCAGCATTCCATGAGAAAGGGATCTTTTTACTGGTAAGCCTTGACAAGGGCTTAGCAATTTCTGAATACATCCTAATGAATCTTTTGTGATACCCTGCATGGCCCAAGAAACTTTGCACTTCCTTTGTGCTTTGTGGAATTGGCATAGAAAGAATAGTTGTAACCTTTGCAGGGTCAACAGTTATACCTTCAGCAGATACTATGTGACCAAGAAGAGTACCCTTGGTGACCAAAAAGTGACATTTGTCAGGATTCAATTTCAAACCTGTTTTGAGACATTGCTCAAAAATTTCTTTTAAATTTTCCAAATGGTCATGGAAATCTTGAACTGCTGCTCTTTTATCTGTACCTGAAAAATACTGAAAAGTCATCCATGAAAATGCGTAGAAATGTTGTTAACCATTTGTCCAATATCAGATACATCGTTCTATTAAATGAAGCTGGCGCATTCTTCAACCCAAAAGCCATACGAGTATAGACATCAGTGCCCCAGGGAGTAACAAAGGCTGTTTTGTCCCTATCATCAGGGTGAATTACTATCTGGTTGTAGCCACTAAACCCATCCAAGAAACTATACAAAGTGTGACCAGCTACTTCCTCAAGCACTTGCTCTGTGAAAGGCTGAGGAAATCCATCTTGAATAGTCACTTTATTCAAAGCACGGAAATCAACACATACTCTTATTTTTCCACTATTTTTCTTGGGCACAATAACCATAGAGGAAAGCCATCTGGAATGTTCTACTGGAACAATTATACCCGCTTCTTCTAGTTTTGTAATCTCTGCTTTTACTGCCTGTGCATACTTCGGATTGAGTCGATATGGTCTACTTCTTACAGGCGCGGCTCCCTCAACTAAGGGTATCCGATGTAACCCAAGCTCTTCTGGTATCCCTGTTAGATCTTTGTAGGACCATGCGAAGACACTTTTATAAGTAAAAAGCAAAGAAGTTACCTTCTGTAGCAAGAGAGGATAATGCCACAACCAGGATGCCAAATGGACCATTTGAGGGTTCTCTTCATTTCCTAAATTTACTTCTTGAACCAATGTTTCAGGAGTATTCTTGCTTGAGAAATCATCTCCACTATATGCAGGAGTGGATTTTAATTTATATTCTGCAACATGTTCTTCCATCCATCCTTGAGGTATATCTGCAAAAGGAAGATCTTCCCTGCTCTTAAATTCATAACCTTCTCCCTCCGATACTTTTATATTGGTTGCCTCCTCAAAACTAGTATTTTCGTGCAATTGCTCATTCTCCAATACCTTGTGGTCTTCATTTACCTTATCTGCAACTTCTTCCTCAATTTCATTGATCTCCACTGTGCAACACTCTGTACTTCCCATCATCCAATTTAACAATGTATCATCTTCTTGGGGTATAGAGGGCATTACCTGAGTATCCATAGTATATCCAGTGGTTTTTCCTGAGTCGAATCCCTCTTCCAAATGTAATTGTAGTTGGCTATTGGTGCTTGTTGAAATCCATAGTTTGTTTTTCCCCCAATCTTGCAAAGCTTTTGCTTGTCTCAGCCAAGGTCTCCCCAGGAGTAAAGGGTAAGAAGTCTCCTGTGGAAGTGCAATAACAACAAAATCCAACACAAAGTGACAACCCTGTACTATCATCCGTACCTTTTCAATAATGCCAAGAGGCGCAACCCGATGTTGATCTGCTAGTGTAACTGTAAATGGTGCCATTTTGGTGGGGTTTAAATTCAGTTTCTTCATTGTGAAATCTGGCATCAAATTGATACCAGAGCCTCCATCTATGATCACACCTGTGAGAGTTTCATCCTTTATACAAACAGATAATCTTGAGCTTTGGTAGTCTGCTAAGGGTGCAGGGGGAAAATCAACCATGAAACCATCTATACTAGGTGATTGGACCAAGTGAGCAGAGTGTATAATCTTCAGTAAGTCACTTTTTATTTTTGAATCCATCCTTATAAGTTCATATAGACTAACCTTGTGATGAACACCTTTCAAGATCTGTTCAATGTTTACATCTTGAGTGTTTTCTTGCAGACTTGTTGGTTGGCCCTTTAGAGAAGTAGTCATCTTATTATAAGCTCCTTCAATTTCTGCTTGGTCCTTCCATCCAGACTCCTTTTCTTCCTCTTTATCCTGAAATCCTTGTTGTTCATCTCTCTGGGTTGCAGCTGCTTGCCTAGCTCTAGTCATCATGGGTATTGCAGAGGATGAAACAGCATAAGTCTGAGTGGTTTTTCCTTCTTCATGTGGAGAGACTGCAATCATGTGAATTGGAGCAGGACGACCTCTGGGGCAATCTTTGGTATAATGATCCTTGGCCTCTGGACAATGTTGACAAGGAGGTGCATCTTCAGGAAGAGAACACCTGTTTTGCATGTGGCCCTACTCACCACAACGATAGCACATCAAAGGTCTATTATACCTAGGCTTTGCAGGCCGATTCTCCTCTCTATTAGATGTATTTGAAGTACTAGCATAGTATGAATCCAAAGTTTGAGGGTTACTTCTCTGCTGTGTACCCTTGAGGTAATAACAATCTCTGGCTTCATGACCATCTTTTCCACAAAATTGACAGCTTACCTTAATAGGGCAATTAGCATTGGAATGTCCATTGTTGTTACAGATTGTACACCAAATTTGTCTCCTTATATCCTGAGTGGTCTTCAAATCTTCTAACTCTCGGCGAAACTGGGCTACTTCATCATCAGTGCGACGCAGTGGTGGCAAGACCTTCTCTTCTTGTTGATTTTGTTGCATCTTCAATGCTTCCAGTTCCCTCCTTAGTTGCTCAATAGGATCCAAATCTGCAGCATACTTTTGTTGTGTATCCCCCTCAAAATGTTGCCTTGCTTCTTCAATGCGTGATGCCGCTGCAACAAAATCATTGAGAGTGGCATCCAATCTAAGAGACTCACGAAGCTTTTGTTGAGATGACCTGGGCAGAGCCTTCTCAATCCACTTTTTAACCAAGAAATCACCTGGAGCATGTGGTAGTCGTGCAACAAGTGCTTTTGTTCTAGTGTGAAGTTCATGAAAAGATTCACCTGGTCTTAGCTTCAAATTCTCTATCTGATCTAGAGCTCTTTCCGAAGAATCACTTGGTCGGAATGTCTGTGAGAACGCCGCCTTCAAAGCCTCCCATGTAGTGAAATGGCCATCTGCATATTGACTATACCATTTATCTGCAAGACCCTCCAATGTGGATGGAAAAAGTGCCAACATTGCATCCTCTCTATTTTGTAGACCTCTTCCATGGCATAAAGAAATGAATCTTCTCACATGATCATCAGCATCCTCATAGGCTTGTCCCTTGAAAGTAGGGAATTTGATGTTTAATCTGGAGAGTAAATGAGAGAGATCCTCCATCTGTACTGGTGTTTCTTTGGACGTATCTGAGGAGAAATCTAGGGTTCTCCTATACCTCTCTTTTGATAATGGTGTCGTACCCAAATCAATAGATGAATTTAGGGAAGGCAGAGGGGAGGTGGACTCACTAGCCGTGGTTATTGCTAACTTGTTAAGGCTCCTCCGAACACGAAGAGACTCCTTATCTGCTCGTGTATGGGTCATGTACCTATTCGCAAAACACCTCTCACAGAAATGCAAAGGTCCCACCATGCGTGCCAAACTGTAGAGGAGGTACTGGGATATCCGCTTTTAACAAAAGTAGAGATTAAAGATTAACACATCCAGTACGTCGCCTACTCAAGGGGGGTTCTCTTTAGGGAAATATACCCTTTAACATTTCTGTGAGCAGGTAGATAATAAGGATTGCACAGAGTGGTACATACTTCAGAAAAATATGAACAACTATTGACCAAGGAAGACCACACACTTCTTGATTCGATTCAGATGATTACAAGATTTGTCAAGGAAATGCTCAAAAACTAATGCTCAGAGTTTCGTGGTACTCTATGCAGATAAATACAGATCAATACAAATGATGAAGGAATTGCTCAAGAGAATAGAGCTTAACACCAATAGGTCTCACAGAAAAGAAAGAAACTCCAAGACACTCTCTTACACTATAGTGCTCATAGCCCTCCACTGAGAAGCCTACCCTCTATATCCACACTACAGAGTAGCTCCTACAATAGACTTGAAACCACCAAGTGCAAGAGAGAACTTCTGCACGTATACATGCGTCAAAGTAAAAAAAATGTGCCCCAAATGAGCACAAATCCATTGTTTTTATAGGCCTCAATAAGTCAAGAGGGCCTTGCCGATTCTTCACGTCCACTGATCACGCTCCGGTTAATCACCCAAAATTGGGGGGTAGGTCAAATATTCCACTTGATTTGAGTTGGATCCACAAAAATAGGTAGTCGCCGTGGATGGTTGGCATGCAACTCCACTTTTAATATTTGCCTTTTATCTTCTTACTTGCAAGTTGAGGCCCCTTTATTTGTGCAGTTCGAGAAATTGGAATGACAGGTGGGATAGCATCAATACTAGTACAGTTAATGTACCTTTCCATTTACCATAGCCTCCAAAGAAGAGACCCATTGATGCGCATGTCTCCGTTCCATCGAAGTTGTAATCTTCAAAATGGGTATCCATCATATCCCCATTATTGTGACGGCCAGAAGATCATTCAAAGTCTGTTGCATATTACCATCATTCTTGGCTAAGAGCACCGTTGATCTCTCGATCCATGAACCCCATGGACTCCAAAGATTTGAAACTTCAACTTTCCCTTCATCTAGCTTTTGCCAGGGTTATCCATCATTTCTTCATCAGTAAGCTCCTGAGGCAAGGCCATGGTCTTCATGCAGACATCTTCTTCTTTGCTCCAAAGATTCTGCATTCCTGTGAATGCCTCTTGGCCTAAAACTTTTCATATGTGTCTCATTTGTATTGCATGATCATAGGATAACCTGTGTGTGTGTCTTTGTGTGTAGGCATGCATAGGTTTGCGTATATGTGGGTGTGTGTGTAGGTGTGTGTGTGCTGCTGTGTGTATGTGAGTGTGAAGGTGTGTGTGTGTGAGTGCATGTATGTGTTTGCATATATGTGAGTGCGTGTATGCGTTTGTGTATATGTGAGTGCGTGTGTGTGTGTAGGGATGTGTGTATGTGAGTGTGAAGGTGTGTGTGTGTGGAAGTGTGTGTGTATGTATGAGTATGTATGTGTGTGGGTGTGTGTGGGAATGTATGTGTGTGTGTGTGTGAGTGTGTGTGTGTGTGGGTGTGTGCATGTGTGGGGGTGTGAGCGTGTGGGTGCGGGTGTGTGTGTGGCTGGGTGCATGTGTGGGGATGTGTGTAAGTGTGGGTGCGCGAGGGGGCAGGGAGGGCTGCGGGGAAGTGAGAGGGGGGGGGCTTGAGGGATGAGGTGGGGTGGGGCGGAGTGGGGCGGGGAGGGTAGCTGGGGGCTAGGCGGGAGTGGGCGGAGGGATGGCGGAGAGGGCTGGCGGGGGGGTGAGCGGGGTTGGCTGCGGGGGCGTGCGGGGCTGCGGGCGGAGAGAGGCGGGGTGGGGCGGCGGGGGTGCGGGGCTGCAGGCGGAGAGAGGCGGGGTGGGGCAGCGGGGCGCGGGGAGGTGAGAGGGGGGGGGCTTGAGGGATGAGGCGGGGTGGGGCGGAGTGGGGCGGGGAGGGTAGCGGGGGGGCTAGGCGGGAGTGGGCGGAGGGATGGCAGGGAGGGCTGGCGGGGGGGTGAGCGGGGATGGCTGCGGGGCGCGCGGGGCTGTGGGCGGAGAGAGGCGGGGGGTGGGGCGGCGGGGTGCGGGGCTGCGGGCGGAGAGAGGTGGGTTGGGGCAGCGGGGGAGCGAGGAGGGATAGCAGGGGGGATGGCGGGGTTGGCGACGGGAGTGAGGGGGCCTGTGGGGGGGGGGGGGGGGGGGGGAAAGCGGGGTTGGTGGCGGGAGTGAGGGGGCCTGCGGGGGGGAAAGGCGGGGGTGGTGGCGGGGGGCGCGGGGGAGTCTGCGGGGAGGTCTGCGGGGTGGTGGCGGGGAGGAGAGAGAGAGAGAGAGAGAGAGAGAGATAGATGAGAGAGAGAGAGAGAGAGAGAGAGAGAGAGAGAGAGAGAGAGAGAGAGAGGAATTGGTGAGGGTGAGTGGCGGGGTGAGGGGGGAGATGGAGGGGGTGAGTGGCGGGGTGAGGGGGGAGATGGAGGGGGTGGGTGCGGGAGTGATGGGAGGAGAGATAGAGAGAGAGAGAGAGAGAGAGAGAGAGAGAGAGAGAGAGAGAGAGAGAGAGAGAGAGAGAGAGAGAGAGAGAGAGAGAGAGAGAGAGAGAGGGTACGTGAGGGGGGGGGCTTTGCGGGGAGGCAGAGGGGGTTAGAGGGGGGCTTTTCGGGGAGGGCTGAGGGGGGGTTTAGAGGGGAGGGCTGAGGGGGGTTTAGAGGGGGGGCTTTGCGGGGAGGCAGAGGGGGGGTTAGAGGGGCTTTGGGGGGAGGGCTGAGGGGGGGTTTAGAGGGGAGGGCTGAGGGGGGGCTTGCGGAGATAGGTGCGGAGGTGGTGGGCGGAGGTGGTGGGCAGAGGTGGAGAGAGAGATTCGGGCAGTTGACCATAAGTAGAATCTTGTCAGCCACCCTCTGAATACAAGGAGAAGAACTGGAGCATATTTATCTCAAAACCATAGAGCTAGTAAAAGAGCGAATGGCAATGCAATCTTTAGCATAACAACTCTGTCTATCATAGAGAGAGGAAGGAGGGGTACTACAACATGCACATACTCATACACACATATACACTTACACATGCACATGCACATACATACATATACACATAGATACACATGCACATACATACATATACACACACAAACATATACACTTATGTACACACATATGAATGAATTGTATAATTAAAGTATTAAAACACATGCTTAAATAAAAAATAATAACAATCAATAGAACAAAACTCTTCATTACTTAATACCATACACACAATTCAAAACATAACTAAAATAAAAAATATATAGATATATATATATATATATATATATATATATATATATATATATATATATATATATATATATATATATATATATATATATATATATATATATATATATATATATATATATATATGTAAATACATATAATCCAATGTCATAATCAACTAGAATCCTAATCATCATCATTAACATCATCATCAGCAGCAGCGTCATGATCATCCTGATCATCGTCATCCTCATCATCATGATCATGCTATGATGATGGAGATCGTCCCTCCTTTGTCTGTCTCTCCACCTCATCCATATCTGTCTCTCGATGATACTCTTGTATTACATATAACAAACATAAATAAATAAAACAATTAAACCATTCCTAAAAATAAAATAATTATATATTATTTAATAATACTCACAAAGGCATCACCATGATCTCGCATATACTCGCTCAAATGCCGATATCCAAAATGTGTAGCATACTCAATCTCATATTTCATAGGATATCATCCATAATCCTTATGTTGCATTGAAACAAATAAAAACAATTAGTTGCTTGCATTTTAACTAAAATAAAAATATACTCACAATAACACATATACTTACAAGTGTAGCTACAAAACCATTATGGCCCATTTGGCCTAGGTGCGATGTGTGGCCCGACTCCACTCTCTTCTTTGCAACAGCCTGTTTATTTAAGAAAAAAACAAATACATAAATTAAATGTAAAAAATTACTAAAATATATAAAAATTATAAATATACACTACAACATATGAGGGGCATACCGACACTGCATATACCGATGGTCATAGTCGGCGTCAGTATAGCCCTCGAAAAATCTCACTAAGGGATACCGACGGTCAAGTGACCGTCGATATGACCGTTTTAAACGGATTGTCGGTATGGCCCGCAGCTGCCGGTATAAGCGTCGGTTTAGGCGTCCGTATAGGCGTCGGTATGAGCATCGGTATAAGCATCGGTAATTTAATGGCAACTACCGACGCGTATACGGACGTCCATACCAGCGCCTATACCGACGGCGAGTTTTAAACATACCGCGAACCCGAGAGCAAAACTTCACATTTTTGCGCATGTTTGAATACTGTCGGTCTACTGTTGAACTTGCGCGCGCGAACCTGCATTGTCTTGTGCGCACACACACACACAGATCTCTCTCTCTACACACACACACACACGCACTCTCGGCTTAGATCTCACATCTTGGTAAGTGCTGCGCGTACTTTTAGCATTTGTGTTTCTCTATGCTTTAGGGTTTCTAATTTCTCTTTTCGTTGATTTTGCAGAAGTTCTTTGGCGTCGATTGTTTGGAATTGGACGAGAGACGACCTACATTACGCTTTGACGACAATGATTCAAAGAGGGACATACTTGTAAGTGATTCTTTTATTCCCTATTGATAGAGAGAGAAAGAGAGAGAGAGAGAGAGAGAGAGAGAGAGAGAGAGAGACAGAGAAAGAGAGAGAGAGATAGAGAGAGAGAGGGATAAAGAAAGAGAGAGAGAAGAGAAAGGAAGATACACATTAATTTACACATGCATACATACACACATACATGTACACACATGCATGCTTACATAGACACACCTATACACACATGCATGCTTACATACACACACACATATACACATATGCATGCATACACACACACACATAAATTTACACACATGCATACACACATACATACACACACATATATACACATATGCATACACATACACACACACATATACACACATACATACACACACGCATATATACACACATATACACACATGCATGCATACATACACACACATATACCGGCATGCATGCATACACACATATATACACACATGCATACATACACACATATACACACATGCATGTATACATACACACACATGTATACATATGCATACACATACACACACATACACATACATGCATGCATACATACACACACGTATACACACATGCACACACATGCATGCCTACATACACACATATACACATACACACACATGTATACACATGTATACATACACACACACATGTACACATGCATACATACACACACATGCTTACATACACACATATAATCCTATTTTTATATTGAAGTTTTTTTTTTACATCAAATATATAAAAATAGGATTAGGGTTTTAGTGTTAAATCTTTAAGATTAGGGTTTTAGGGTTTTAACACCTACATAACATATATGCACACATAGACATGCACATATAATACATATATACATGTATATACACATGTATACAGAAATATACATATTTTAGGTCTAGATATTTAAGATTAGGGTTTTAGGGTTTAGTATTTCAGATTTAAGTCTAAGTCTTTCTGATTAGGGTTTTAGGATTTTAATACGTAGATAACATATATACACAAACACACATATACATATAATAAATACATACATGTAGATACACATGCATACAAAAATATACATATTTTAGATTTAAATCTTTAAGATTAGGGTTTTAGGGTTATAACACCTACATAAGATATATGCACACATACACATACATATGTAATACATATACACATGTATATACACATGTTTACAGAAATATACATATTTTAGGTTTAGATATTTAAGATTAGGGTTTTAGGGTTTAGTATCTCAGATTTAATTCAAAGTCTTTCTGATTAGGGTTTTAGGATTTTAATATGTAGATAACATATATGCACAAGCACACATATACATATAATACATACATACATGTAGATACACATGCATACAAAAATATACATATTTTAGATTTAAATCTTTAAATTTAGGGTTTTAGGGTTATAACACCTACATAACATATATTCACACACACACATGCACATATAATACATATATACATGTATAAAGAAATATACATATTTTAGGTTTAGATACTTAAGATTAGGGTTTTAGGATTTAGTATTTCAGATTTAAGTCTAATTCTTTCTGATTAGAGTTTTGGGATTTTAATACGTAGATAACATATATAAAAAAACACACATATACATATAATACATACATACATACATGAAGATACACATGCATACAAAAATATACATATTTTAAATTTAAATCTTTAAGATTAGGGTTTTAGGGTTATAACACCTACATAAGATATATGCACACATACACATGCACATGTAATGCATATATACATGTATATACACATGTATATAGAAATATACATATTTTAGGTCTACATATTTAAGATTAGGGTTTTAGGGTTTAGTATTTCATATTTAAGTCTAAGTCTTTCTGATTAGGGTTTTAGGATTTTAATACGTAGATAACATATATACACAAACACACATATACATATAATACATACATACATGTAGATACACATGCATATAAAAATATACATATTTTAGATTTAAATCTTTAAGATTAGGGTTTTAGGGTTATAACACCTACATAAGATATATGCACACATACACATGCACATGTAATACATATATACATGTATATACACATGTATATAGAAATATACATATTTTAGGTCTACATATTTAAGATTCGGGTTTTAGGGCTTAGTATTTCAGATCTAGAATTTTAAGATTAGGGTTTTAATTGGATATATATAATTAAATATATAAAATTAAATATATAAAAATAGGATTACATAAGGAAAAAAATCTAAATATATAAATAAATATATATATAAAAAATAAGATAGTTATATACATAAATAAATATAAAAAGAACTAGTGTTTTAAATAATTTAATTGAATATTTATAATTAAATATATAAAATTAAATATATAGAAAAATAGGATTACGTAAGGGAAAAAAATCTGAATATATAAATAAATATATATATAAAATAAGATAATTATATACATAAATAAATATAAAAAGAACTAGTGTTTTAAATAATTTAATTAAATATATATAATTAAATATATAAAATTAAATATATAAAAATAGGATTACGTAAGGAAAAAAATCTGAATATATAAATAAATATATATATAAAATAAGATAATTATATACATAAATAAATATAAAAAGAACTAGTGTTTTACATAATTTGATTAAATATTTATTATTTAATTAAATATTTATAATTAAATATATAAAATTTAATATATAAAAATAGGAATACGTAAGAAAAAAAGTTTGAATATATAAATAAATTTATATATAAAATAAGATAATAATATACATAAATAAATATAAAAAGAACTAGTGTTTTAAATTATTTAATTAAATATATATAATTAAATACTTTTAAGTAAAGAAAAAATCTAAATATATAAATAAATATATATATATAAGGTGGGATAACTATATAGATAATTAAATATGATAAGAACTAGTATTTTAAATAAATAAATGAAATATATATGATTAAATATATAAAAATAGGTTTAAATTTAACCATTTTAAATAGAGTGAATATATATACAATACACAAACGCACATACTTATATACTTATCTATATTGACATATATATACATATACACATATATATACACATGCATACATATATATATACATGTTTTAGTTCTGGGTCATTTGGATTAGGGTTTTAGGGTTTTAACACGTACATAACATATATACACACATACACATACACATATAATACATATATACATGTATATACACATGTGTATAGAAATATATATAATTTAGGTCTAGATCTTTAAGATTAGGGTTTTAGGGTTTAGGCATACATATAACTTAATTAAGAGGAAAAAAATCTGAATAACTAAATATATATATATATATATATATATATATATATATATAAAATAGGATCAATCAAGAAAAAATCCGAATATATAGATAAAATAGGATAGCTATATAGATTAGGGTTTTAAAACTAAGGTTTTAAGTTTTTTTAGGTATTTAAGTATTTAGGTCTTTAAGAGATAGATTTTTAGGTTTAATAAAAAAACAAATGTTCTAAAATGTCCATATTGTTGCAGATGGCTTCTTTGAATCCTAAAGAGAGAATGGCATGTCCTTGCACACAGTGGAAGTATCAAATTTATCGGAAACGACGGATTTGTACTGCACATGTTAGAGAGTATGGATCCTTTGATAGGAGTCGACTGGAAAACCTACGCTATCATTCGCATGGTCCCCCAGGTGAGCAGATGGACCCAAACGACATTGCACCGGTAACCTCTTGTGGACAAAAGAGAGCAAAAAAGGACTTAGACGTAGAAGCAAGCACTAATAATATTACACAGAATGAACATATGCAAGAGATGCTTGAAGCATTTTATGAGATGGACGAAGATCATGATGGTGAAGAAGGTGTCGAGAGTTTCATGGACACAACAGAAACTCCACGATGAGAAGTTGATGAAGAATATGAAAACATGCGAATATTAGCTCGTTTACCACTTTAGAATGGAGCAGAGATATCGGTACTACATGCTTCACTCACGATGCTGAATCTGCAATCCATTTATGGATGGTCAGATAGTAGTGTCACTGAATTGTTGAGGTAAGTGGAGAACAAATTGGCTTTCATTGTTGTATCACAATAACTTCATTTATTAATATCATTTTAATTGCTTATTGCAGGCTTCTTGAAGATCAAATTTTGCCAAAGGGCAATGACATGCCTCCAACACGTGATGCGAAAAAACTTTTACAGTCCATTAAAATGGATTATACTAAAATTCATGCTTGTCCGAATGATTGCATTCTCTTTCCGAATGAGTATGAGCATCTCCACGTATGTCCAAAGTGTGGTGAAAATAGACTTAGAGAAGACGTTATAGCCGAAGCAATGCCCGTGTTGAACCCATAAAAGTCATGTTGGTCAAAGTCAATTGCAGTCAAGGTGAAAAGGTCAAAGTCAACTGGTCAAATTCAACAAGGTCAAGGTCAAAGTCAATAGGTGCAAAGTCAAAGTGCTAAAGTGTAGGTGTCAAAGTGCGCAGGTAGTGCACAATTAATGGTCCACAAAGGGTAAATTGGAGAAAGTGGGTTGCAGGTTGTAGAGGTATTTTCTCTAATTTCCCGAAGGTTCAAAGTGTGTGTTCAAGTGTTTTGAAAGGTTCAGGTGAACCCCCTCTTATGTGAAAAAGTGAAGAATTAAAAGGAAAATGTGAAGGTATGTGAAGCGGCAACGTACGCACAGGTGAAAGTATGGCCCCCCATTAAAATTTTTTGTTTTAATCTAAAGTCACTACAGGACAAAATAGTGAGTTGTTGGCTGCCACTTGTGAAGACAATCTTGGGACATCAAAGTGAGCACCAAGATACTATTGCAGTTAGGAGCGTACGTGATCCACACACTCAAATCAAGGCAAGGACTATTCTTGGACCAATCTTAGAGTAAGCAAGAGAAGCATAGTCTAAGTGAAGCAAGAGAGAGAAGTGCAAGAGTCACCAGTGTGCGACGCAGAGAAGTGGAGTTGAAGGAGTGCATAGAGAGTGACTAAGGGATTGTGCAGAGAGTGCTAAGCTAGTCCCCCAAGTATCTCAAGGTCTCTTTGCAGTGTGCTCGTGTCGACAGAAGGTATTCATTCCTCCCCCTTAGTGGAAGCTTGGTGCAAGCACCTAATAATGGGTTTTTGTTGTTATATATTTTGATAGGTCATTTTGAAGGTTGACTAGTTTCAAGCCGAGTATAAAGGTAGTAATTCCACATTAAGAAAGGAATTATCTATGTTTTGGGCAATTGATTCTTCCAAGGTAATGTGATCTACTAAAGAACCATATATTCTTCCAAGGCATATTGAACAAGCATTTTTTTTATAAAAGCCTAGATGCTCATCCTTGGTGGAAAGTCATTCATGTTCAACCTAGAGGTAGGTCATTGTTTGAATAGTTTATTGTTAGAGAGATTGAAGAAAGTCCTCTTGATGATTCAGCATCAGATACTGATACATCATCTGAAAGAGAAATTAAAATCGTTTTATGTGATAATGATACTAATCTTTTTTATGAAGAGGATAATTCTCTACATGCTGATTCTACTGATGAGGAAGAGGAATTACCAGAAATAGATATTAATCCATCAATAGATGATGTGATTCATGAGAACATAGATTTAACAATAGATGAAATAAATGAAATCAATAAGGATAATGAAGATGAGACTATATTGATGTCTTACCAAAATGATGGCAATAATGAAAACATATGAGTAGATTAGATAGTAAATTCTACTCTAGTTATCGATCAATAACTTGAAGCTTCTGAATGGATATCAGATAATAGATTTGTTTATTAACTTGAATAACGATGAATCCTACTAGAGAGATGAAATCATGTTCTTTTAAGTTGCAACACAAAGCTCGGGGGTATGCCTAATTATTTTATATATAGATTTATCTTCGAGGAGCAAATTTTTATCATGTATGTATGCATATGTGTGTGTATTCATGTGTATTATATGTATAGATATGTTAATATGCATATATATGTATTTCATGTATATGTATGTGTTTGCATGTGTGTGATATATGTATACATGTGTTAGTATGCATATGTGTATATATGAATATGCATTTATGTAAAGTATTCATGTATTCATGTAATATATGCAAGTGTTTATAATTGTGTACATGTATATATGTATATGTGTCTATGTGTAAATATGTACATGTAAATATGTATGCATGTATATATATGTTTATGTGTGCATGTAGGCATGTATATGTGATCAGTACATGTATATATTTATATGTGTCTATGTGTAACTGTGTACATCTAAATATGTATGCATAAATAAATATAGTTATGTGTGCATTTAGGCATGTACGTGTGATGCATAATATATCTACTCCATTTTATATTTATGTATGTGTATCTACATGATGTGTATATATCTTTATATATATTATGATCCTCGTTGATTCGAGTAGCTATATATAGAGGCATAAGGTTGGGAGGAGAGACATCTCTCTAGTAGGACATCGGAGGAATAGATGCAATGTGTACATATACTTCAAACATATGGCTAAAAGGTTGAATTAGAGTTTTTAAATTAGTGGTTTTAAAACCCTCATATCGAGTCTATGTGTGTGTACATATGATTATGCATGTGTATGTGTATGTGAGTATGTGTACATGTATGTGAGTATGTGTATGTGTCTATGTGTATTCATTATATGTGTGTAACTACATGCATGTGTATGTGTGTGTAAAAATGTGCATGTATGTGTGTGTATGTATAAATGTGCATGTATGTGTATATGTGTGTAAATGTGCATGTATGATGTATATGTTTGTGTATGCATGTATTTGTACCTCTACTCTCACTCTTTTCTCTCTCTCTCTCTCTCTCTCTCTCTCTCCTCATATACATACATACATACATAAACACACATACTCATATCCACATATATATACATAGAAGCAGTGCATACCGTGCATTATCGCGAGGATGAGTCATAAGTGTCCGCATCTCTTTTAGACACCACTTATGCAACCATCATGTCCCAAAATCTGTCTCAAGTGAACTAAGTACGTATTTTTTATCCCTCTCATCATGCTCACTACAAAATAAAAAAAATAATGTAAATAAAACATAAGATATTTATTTCAATTTATATGTAAAATTTATACTTACTTCCATGGTAACTGGACAAGGTGCAGGTAAGGGTCGCATAATGCCCGCATTCTTCTCTTGAACTCCAATCCATTCCCTATGTACACAATGTTCCCCTATGGCTCTATATTGCACTCTAGTCCTAAGGTGCCTATGCATGTCCTCATAGGCAACTCTACTCTACTATCATGATCTCGAGGTGGTATAGCTGTCTTGAAAATAGATAGATGAAAATAAATAAAAATATGTGTTATAATATCATTAAAAAAGTTTATGAAAACAAAACATACCTATGAGCAGATAGCTGTCTTCCTGCATGTGGAGCCGCAGAAGAGCCCTCATCTGATCACTGGGTAAACATCTGGATCGTATAGTCGAGCTCATCATCAGACATCTCTCAGTAATCACGCATGATGGCCCCTAGAGTATCAGATGCAACTACTGCTCTCATAAGACTTTTTATGAGAGTGAGTTTTGCCTTTCTCTCTCTACTAGGATCCATAATACCTAACATATAAAACAAAATGGGTTAGAAATCAATATATATAAATGTACATATGTATGTGTGTATGCATTAAGTATGTGTATGTATGCATGTGTGTGTATGTATGTGCGTGTATGTGTGTGTATGTGTGTATGCATGTGTATGTGTGTGTATGCATCATTATGTGTGTATGTGTCTATGTGTGTATGTCTGTGTGTATATGTGTGTGTATGTGTGTGTGTGTATGTGTATGTATGTGTGTCTATGAGTGTGTATGTGTTTATGCGTGTGTATGTGTCTATGTGTGTGTTTGTGTCTGTGTGTATGTGTATGCATGTATGTATGCATATGCATGTGCATTATGTATGCATATATGTGTGTATGTGTGTGTATGTGTGTGTATGCATTATGTATGCATGTGTGTGTATGCATTAAGTATGTGTGTATGTGTGTGTATGTATGTGCGTGTATGTGTGTGCATCTATGAGTGTGTATGTGTATGCATGTATGTATGCATATGCATGTGCATTATGTATGCATATGTGAAACATGTGTATGTGTGTGTATGCATTATGTATGCATTAAGTATGTGTATGTATGCATGTGCATTATGTATGCATATGTGTGTGTATGCATGTAAGTATGTATCTATGCATATGCATATGCA
The DNA here is from genome assembly GCA_020310875.1 of Ceratopteris richardii. Lineage (NCBI taxonomy): Eukaryota > Viridiplantae > Streptophyta > Polypodiopsida > Polypodiales > Pteridaceae > Ceratopteris > Ceratopteris richardii. The sequence continues at coordinate 69,833,900 of CM035441.1, forward strand.
TTATGTATGTATATGTATGCATGTATGTGAATGTGTGTGTATGTCTCTCTATGTGTGTGTATGCATAGATATGTCTGTATGTGTGTGCGTGTATGTATGTGTGTATGCATGTGTATGTGTGTGTATGCATCATTATGTGTGTATGTGTCTATGTGTGTATGTGTGTGTGTATATATGTGTGTGTCTATGTATGTTTGTATGTCTATGTGTATGTGTGTGCATCTATGAGTGTGTATGTGTTTATGTGTGTGTACGTGTCTATGTGTGTGTATGTGTCTATGTGTGTATGTGTATGCATGTATGTATGCATATGTGTGTGTATGTGTGTGTATGCATTATGTATGCATTATGTATGCATATGTGTGTGTATGCATTATGTATGTGTATGTATGCATGTAAGTATGTATGTATGCACATGCATATGCATTATGTATGCATATGTATGCATGTATGTGTATGTGTGTGTATGTCTCTCTATGTGTGTGTATGCATATATGTCTGTGTATGTGTGTGTGCATATGTGTCTGTATGTGTGTATGCATGTGTATGTGTTTGTATGCATCATTATGTGTGTATGTGTGTATGTGTGTATGTGTGTATGTGTGTGTATATGTGTGTATGCATGTGTGTGTGTCTATGTGTATGTGTGTGTGTCTATGCGTGTGTATGTGCTTATGTGTGTGTATGTGTCTATGTGTGTGTATGTGTCTATGTGTGCATGTGTATGCATGTATGTATGCATATATGTGTGTATGCATGTGTATGTGTGTGTATGTATCATTATGTGTGTATGTGGCTATGTGTGTATGTGTGTGTATATGTGTGTGTGTATGTGTGTGTGTCTATGTGTATGTGTCGCTACACGTCTATGAGTGTGTATGTGTTTATGTGTGTGTATGTGTCTATGTGTGTGTATGTGTCTATGTGTGTATGTGTATGCATGTATGTATGCATATGTCTGTATGTGTGTGTATGCATTATGTATGCATATGTGTGTGTATCCATTATCTATGTATGTATGCATGTAAGTATGTATGTATGCATATGCATCTGAATTATGTATGCATATGTATGCATGAATGTGTATGTGTGTGTATGTCTCTCTATGTGTGTGTCTATGCATATATGTGTGTTTATGTGTGTATGTGTGTGTGTATATGTGTCTGTATGTGTGTATGCATCATTATGTGTGTATGTGTCTATGTGTGTGTATGTGTGTGTGTATATGTGTGTGTATGTGTGTGTGTGTCTATGTGTATGTGTGTATGTGTCTATGAGTGTGTATGTGTTTATGTGTGTGTATGTGTCTATGTGTATGTGTATGTGTCTATGTTTGTATGTGTATGCATGTATGTACGCATATGTGTGCGTATGCATGTGTATGTGTATGTATGCATCATTATGTGTGTGTGTGTGTTTATGTGTGTATGTGTGTGTATATGTGTGTGTATATGTGTGTGTGTGTGTATGTGTGTGTGTCTATGTGTATGTGTCGCTATGCATCTGTGAGTGTGTATGTGTTTATGTGTGTGTATGTGTCTATATGTGTGTATGTGTCTTTTTTTGTATATGTATGCATGTATGTATGCATATGTGTGTATGTGTGTGTATGCATTAGGTATGCATATGTGTGTATATGCATTATGTATGTGTATGTATGCATGTAAGTATGTATGTATGCATATGTATGCATGTATGTGTATGTGTGTGTATGTCTCTCTATGTGTGTGTGTATGCATATATATGTGTGTATGTGTGTATTTGTGTGTGTATATGTGTGTATTGTATATGTGTATGCATGTGTATGTGTGTGTATGCATCATTATGTGTGTATGTGTGTGTATGTGTGTGTATATGTGTGTGTATGTGTGTGTGTGTGACTATGTGTATGTGTGTGTGTCTATGAGTATGTATGTGTTTATGTGTGTGTATGTGTCTATGTGTGTGTATGTGTATATGTGTGTATGTGTCTATGTGTGTATGTGTATGCATGTATGTATCCATATGTGTGTGTATGCACATGTAAGTGTGTGTATGCATCATTATATGTGTATGTGTTTATGTGTGTATGTGTGTGTGTCTATGTTTTTGTATGTGTGTGTGTGTATGTGTGTGTGTCTAGGTGTATGTGTCGCCACGTGTCTATGAGTGTGTATGTGTTTATGTGTGTTTATGTGTGTGTATGTGTCTATGTGTGTGTATGTGTATATGTGTGTATGTGTATGCATGTATGTATGCATATGTGTGTATGTGTGTGTATGCATTATGTATGCATATGTGTGTGTGTATGCATTATGTATGTGTATGTATGCATGTGCATTATGTATGGATGTAAGTATGTATGTATGCATATGCATATGCATTCTGTATGCATATGTATACATATATGTGTATGTGTGTGTATGTCTCTGTAATATGCATTATGAATGCATGTATGTGTATGCGTGTGCATGTCTATGTATGTGTGTGTGTGTGCATATATGTGTGTGTATGTGTGTATGTGTGTGTAAGTGTGTGTGTGTATGTGTGCTTGTGTATGTGTGTGTGTATGTGTGTGTGTATGTGTGTATGTGTGTGTATGTGTATGTGTATCTGTTTGTGCATGTGTATGCATTATGTATGTGTATGCCTGCATGTGCATTATGTATGCATATGTGTGTGTATGCATATATGTATGTGCATGTATATGTGTGTGTGCATGTATATGTGTGTGTGTATGCCTGTATATGTGTGTCTATGCAACATTATGTGTGTATATGTGTGTGTATGTGTGTGTGTGTGTCTATGTGTATGTGTGTGTGTGTCTATGTGTGTATATGTGTGTGTATATGCATATGTATGTGTGTGTGTGCACATACCTTGCTTCAACGATGGGTCTCTCTCTCTCTCTCGTTTTCTCTCTCTCTCTCTCTCTCTCTCTCTCTCTCTCTCTCTCTCTCTCTCTCTCTCTCTCTCCCCTTCTCTTGCTCTTGCGTCCAAATCCTGGCACAAATGTGTCGGGAGAAAGTGAAATTTTTTTTAACATTCCATAGCATCGCTTATGCGACGCTCTAGAAGATAGAACGTCGCATATGCAATGCTAACTAGTTTGTGAACGTCCCAAATAACATCGCTACTTAGCGACACTATTTGCGACGCCCACATTTAGCGTCGCATAAGCGACGCAAGCATTGCTTATGCGACGAATTCTTGTAAAAAAAGTCCGAAAACAGCATCGTCGCTTATGCGATGCTAGCATCGCATAAGCGACGGTGCTTGTTTGTTTTTCAATTTGGGGGCATCTCTATGCCCCCTATTTCTTGTAGTGATGTGCATGTGCATGCGTATGTATATAAGCAGGTGTGTATGTGTGTCTGTATATATGTATGCTCATGTACGTGCATGTGTGTATGAGAATGTGTATCTAAATTTTTGGAAGAAAAATAAAGGGATATAAAAACAATGAAAATTGTACCTACAATAGTTAGCTGTATGTTGTGCTTGATGAACTTCTGCAATAACCAAAAATAAAGAAAACAGAGAGAGAGAGAGAGGGAGACGGAGGGAGAGAGAGAGAGTTAGAGAGAGAGATAGAGAGAGAGAGAGATGAGAGAGAGAGGGAGAGAGAGAGATACAAAAAAAGGGAGATGAAGAGAGAGAGAGAGAGAGAGAGAGAGAGAGAGAAATCAAAAGAGTGAGAGAAAGAGGGACATAGAGAGAGAAAGAGGGACATAGAGAGAGAGATAGAAAGAGACATAGAGATAGAGAAAAAGAGAGAGACAAAGATGGAGAAAGAGAAAGGGAGAGATCAACCTCATAACACATAAGCACAATTCATATATGAATGTTGGTTTGCTCTTTGATCATATGCATGTAAAATGATAATTGAAGAGCATGCATTTTTCTTTTATTCTGATCAAAATCAAGCATTGCTTAAGCTATCTAAACTAGTCATATATGCTACTCTGATAGCCATCACATATGCAATGCTAAAGGCTATCAATAAGATCCTTAGAAGGAGTGTTGATGTAAGCATCAGTTAATGAATGCTATGTGCTCGATGCTCTATCTGAGAAAATGTGCAATCATGACGCAACAAAATCGTGTTGTTTCAACTATCCCCATAGAGGTTCACTTCTTGTAGTGCACAATCCTAGATGAAAAAGTTTTATTGTAGATGTTCTGTCATGTCTGGACTTTTGCAAACCCTCAAATAGTGTTCATAATGCATTTCAAGATGTAGATTTGTTGGAATTTCAGTACATTGTATTTACAAATACTGAAAAACATACATTCCAGGCTTGCTATGATGAGCTCCTCACATTCATTTTTGGTATTCATAGAATACTTGAATATTTTTTCCATTGTAAAACGATGAAAACCATTTTCAGGACTCTCCATTTCTATGTATGATTTGTATATCTCTACTATTGTGGTGTTCAGAGTGTCTACATATAATGTTAATTGAAATACAATTCATTATTCAAGAGGACCCATTTTGGTGCCTTAATGGCCAATTACAAAGTAACTTAAATACTCAGAAAAGAAATTTTTGGGATTAGTTTGGTGATGCTTACTCCATAAAAAAGTACATGAATTTCCCCTAGATATGATGTGTGTTAATGTCCGCGTGCTTGCAATGATTCCAGAATCACAAGACTTCAATCACACAAGAAGAGTAGAAGAAAGAAATGCTTGCAGAAGAGAAGAGAAAATCTAACATTCAATCACACAAGAATTCCAAAATGATTATGAAAGACAAAATGTTCGTCTCTTTAATGTGCACAATAATTTTAAAGAAACTTCAAGGCCAAATTTCTCTTCTAATATTAATTTTTAGCCATACAAATTTTCGAGAGAGAGAACAAGAAAAAAAAGATTATTTTATTGTGAACTAATTTTGGAGCCTTAAATGCACTAGCTAATGCATGCATGAGTGATAAAATTTCTAGAGAGAGACGTTTATTCTAATATGCATAATGTACCATTCAATCGTACATCATTTTTCCTAAATCTTTCATTTTTATGTTCAAATTTTAACTAGAAATTATGATACAAATAAGGTTAAGAGAGTGTACAAAAAAAAGTTCCAAATGATCATTTCTCTATCGAGAGGCTTATTGCCCCTCATGCGACTTCGAATTTCCCTTTGCATCCTATTCTTTCTTTTCAGCCTTTTACAAACAAGAGGCTACATTTGATCATGCCAGTATCACTTGCATCTATAGGAACCTGAAAGGATTATATTTTGATTGAACCACAAACTATGTGACTCATTGGGATGAAGCATGGAACGCATTGGGCAGTCACAATGCATGATGCACTACCTATGATTCAAACTAATCACTTACTTTGGCCTTCCTTTCGAGCTTGTTTAAAAGAACATACACATAATTGCAATGCTCGTATGCCATATATTATTCAGTTTTTGCAAGATCGTTGTAAGAAAAGTATTTTATATCATTTCTAAGCCGATGTGCTATTAAAAAGCTTCAAGATCTTTGCTATAGGTTGAGTTGTAGTTTGATAGAAGTTCATTCTACAAGAGACACCCCAATTTTTGTTTTAGCACATTTAAACTACTGAATGAAGCCCGCTATCAAGTCTACTTACATTTGCAACAAGCCCAACTATAGTAGGCTTTATTGCATGATCCCAATATTCAAAAGCTTGTGTTTAGATATGACAATTTCGTATTCTCTTTCACTTTGGAAATGGTATAGGATATAGGAAAAGTTAGGATCCTATAGACTAACCCATTGAATAAGATGGCAAAGCACATTTTTGAAGCTACGTTTTGAGTTAGCACGTGCTAGGGAGAGAACCATATCGATCCAATGAATGGGCAGAAAATCCACCTTTACTTCTCCTCATCCCCATCCCTATCCATGAGATGGAAACTAATCATTGAGATAGAAACTAAAGAGTTCATCAAATCAATAGCAAGTGGAAAATGAACTCCCTTGTATTGAATTATCAGTAGTATATCTAAATACTTCAATAAGGAGTTGGTAACTTCCTTAAATCAAGCGTTGTAAGAGGCTTTAGAGCTTGATCATACCTTCTAAAACATAAAATTTTGAATCTCAGCTTTACTATCAACCAAGAAAAAGGTTATAGAATTTTAAGATGTAGAAAGTCGTGAAAGCTTCCACCTTGTCTAAAGGGATAATAATATTGCTCAACGAAAACGAATGGGATCGGCGGAATGGAGCAGAACTGTAGTTCTAACGCTATGGAATTTGATAGGTCCAGGGAAGGTTTTGTGCTGTAGAATTTATCCTAAGGTGAAAAGGTCCATGATTCTCACTAATCCATGAAGTTAATGGATCAATGTGAAAGGTAGTTTACAATTTTTCAGTGTCCACATGGGTGTAGATGTATCATTGCAGAAATGATGTAGAGGATAATCGAAAAACTCAATATGAGGTTGGATAGTTAGTGTGGATATGACGCGGATGCGCTAGGAGAGCAACGGTAGTTAAGGTTTACCATTACCTCTACCGTCTACTTTTTCTACTGATAGAATCCCTCAAATAAGTAACTTAAAAAGTTAGAGACAACATGGAAGCGTTTTTATAGATCCATGACTTTGGGCGGAAGGAATTTCCAAGAATTTGTAGAGTAGATCTCTTACGGTTTCCAAAAGATGAGGGTGCTAAGAATGGCTCATGAATTACCGGTGAAAGGAATTCTTGAGTCGTCGTTAAATCAACAGGAATCTTTCGTTCAATTTGTCTCCATAAAGAAATAGGTTTCTTCTTGTGAACCTGTCGTAAATTGAGGCGGACATAACCTTCGGTCTCACCATGTCTCTACCGGCGTTATACAAGGGATCCAGTATTAAGGGATCCGGCGTTACTTCCCCTCTATGATAGGCTTCGAATAATCATATAGATCATATCAAAATGAGTGAGCAATGGAAAAGGGAAACAGAGATTACACAAAGAGTCTTAGTTGCCCATTGCCGGCATCAGTCCGTTTACTGTCGGAACATGTTTCAGGGCAAGAAGATTTTGATGCAGAGACTAGAATGTTGAAATTCAGTGATGGATCCAGCTAGAAGAGATCGACGCTGACCCAAGACTCAGCCATGAAGCTTGGATCCTACTTGAGAACTATAATCACAGTTTCCGTTATTATAATCAAAGAAGCCAATGCGACACGATTGTCTGCTTGACAACTCATAGATTTCTTTGCGATTTTGAGACAATCGATCAGGTTTTTCAAGTCAACGAACGCAATGACATCGCAAATATCATCTTTGATGTGCAATGGATAAAAGCCTTCGATGCCTCATTTCTTGTGGATAAGCTTAACGCGTCGATGGAACCCACAAGAAAACATATCAACTTCGATAATAGCTCAAGTGGGAATGTCATGGATACCTGCGGGCTTCTTAAAGAAAACAGCTCTTGCATTTCTGAGCAGACAAATCAGAGTAGTCGGCCAGATTAAGAGCTGGAACGAATGCACTTACTTAATCAGTTAATGCAAGTGAAGATCCATGTATAATCTAAAATCCAATGAAGTACTAAGTTAGGCCATAAGACAAACTAATCACATAAGACAAACTAAAGTAGTCCATGCGCTGTTGGCTCTCTTACTCCAATGAAGAGCTGCTCGCACGGATATAATTGACCCGTCAGTCCAGTCGACTTTTCAAATCTAAGAAAAATTAAACCAAGTACTGAATAGTCTACTTTATTATACGAATCACATAAGAAAAATGCTCGCACGTATTAAGCGAAAAGGCTGGACCGTAGGCCCAGGCGAAGGGTGGTTCAGAGTGTAATTTCTGGCGGCTGCGGATGCTCTTGATGCCTTCTGGATGCATACCTCTTGGCTTGTTGATTTGGGTTTGCCTTGAGGCGGGCTTTCACGTGTAATCCGCCTTCGGGCCCAAAGTTCCCATTCTTTCATGCTTTTATCTGACCTTAGGATCATCGCTTACTCATACCGCTTGGAAATGGAGGATTTTGGCTGTGACTCCAGTCATATTTCACTTTTCCGGCGATCAGATTGAAGTGAGCTTAAGGACTAGTGCTCGTTAACACGAGTCTGTTCAGGTGACTTGAAGTGCAGCTATTGTTATCTTAAGAATTTTAATATGCTTTTCAAAGGCTGGTTAGAGAAAGCTTCGACCTTTTTTCAAATATATTTTATTACTTTTTATTCAATTGAAGCTAAAACATTATGGATCATGAAATTAGAACAATAATTTTTTTTTTGGAAAATATTTATGAATGTACCATAATTTATTTCTAATAATTATATCATGGCCATCTAAAATTCGGCCATTGGACTTTTATGCACATCTAAATCCAGTGAATCGAAGTTCATTTTCGGCCACTCAAATTTCAGCCACTAGACAATCATGTGCTCCCGAAACGCTTTTTGGGGTACCCAAGAAGTGATCTTCGACCACTCAACAACATATCCATGTGCTACCCCTATCAGCGCTACCTGTGGTGCCAAGCATTAAGTGATCCTTTGTGGATATGGGAGTCCCATGGTGTTGGTGTTATGCACACTTTCACTTGTACCTTTCGACTAATTAATTTAAGCATAATATCACAACAAACTTTCTTTTTAAAAATTACAGATGTAAACCAGTGAGGTAATAGGCTGAGGATTATCTAAAACTAATGAGGGGTAATTCGCACTGATATAAGTGACTAGTCAATCTCGATTACCTCTCAAGTCTTAGATTCATGTATACGATGATCATCCAACGAACTATTGAATACTCTGCAGTCGGTTATGTCAATCATATAAGAAAACTAAGTGAGGCTGTTGACTGTAAAGCCAATGAAGAGCCGTTGGAACTGATATCGTAGACTAGTCAGTCACGACGACCTTTTACTCTGAGGGAGAATAAGAGAGCATAGATGATAGGAGACCTCCTGTGCTTTTTTCTCTCTCACTCACTGTCTCCCTTTGTACAGAGAGAACTAATAGCTTTATGTGATCGTGATTGTGTCCTTCTTCTAGAAGCATTAATACCTACGAAGACGGAAGGCTCTATTACCTGCATGCGTATTGAATGTCATATGCACGTGCTTACCATAGATAATAGCCGCCATGATTGTGATCCCTAAAATATTCGCCAATAGTCTATCGGAATCTGTTTTTCATTCTAACCCGCTAAGGAGGTTGTCGTCGTTACAGGAAAACTAACCTTACATGCAATAACTACATCTGTAAATCTCAGCACTACAGGGGGTTTGTCGCGGGACAATACAAGCTGGAAAAGAAAAGCGCCCCATAATTTTCTTTGCACACCTTAACTTGTGTACAATAATGTGAGATACATCTTGCTACTCCTCGAGAATGCGAAGAAAAGTATTATATATACCTGTCAACGCTCCTTTAGAACTCGTGAAGCAGACTCTTAGAAAACTTACCAATACAGGTGGGCAACTCAAGTACACCAGCCCATTCATAAACAAGGTTCAGTTACATTCCAGACGAGAGTAGAAAAACCTTATAATCTTAAACATACAAATGTCCCCCCCCCCCCCCCCCCCCCCCCCCCCCCCGCCAAAGTCTTCCATGAAATATCTTCGGTGGTTTGGCTTTCAAACGGGGCACTTTCGTATCCTGCTGAATGACAATGCATACTGAATTCCTTCACAAATTTAGATTTCAATTTAATGTCGCACCAAAGGAGAAATAATTGCAATATAAAGACCTGATATTTTTATCTTATTATAAATTTCACTAGTAACCTTCGTACTGTTTATTCTTTCCAAATCTGAATCATGTCTAAGAATGTTTTCATTCTTTTATGCTCTTTTGAAAACTTTTTTAATTAGCAGTGCAGCAAATCGTTTTCGCTGGGAGATTTAAATTTAGGATGGATAAAATCTAGCCTCTTTCAACATGTTATTCGGATGTTCAATAATTCTTAATTTCGGATTCATTATCCATGATCGAATGCCTTGCCAAAAACTTTAGAATTAAATGATACTTCTAGGCTCCTTGATGAGACATTTAGACAAATCTGTTGCGTAGTATATTTTATAAGTTAATTATATTTTTATCATATTTTTCGAGAACATAAAGAATACTTCAAAAAGATGCCTAATGTTTGAACGTAAACATGAACGTGATCGACATGAGTACAAAAAATATATTGTATTCACAAAATCTGTAGAAAAAATCTATTAAATTACATATTGTTAGAAAGATATAACTGAAAGGAGATCAGTGCACGACAAGGGCCTTGTACGCAAATAAGAGATATTTATTTTCGTGTCAACGGTTACATTAAAGACGGAAGGATGTATGGATATTCCTTTGTGAACTATGCGGTCGACTACTACACATATTTAGGAAGCCTAAAATCAAGCGTCTTTCATTAAGATGTATAATAATTCTTAATCTCGGACTCATGAGCCATGACCGAATGCCTTATCAATAAGTTCAGAATTAAATGATACTTCGAGGCCCCTCGAAAAAAATTAGACAACTATATTGGGTAGTATATTTTATAACTTAAATATATTATTATCATATTTGTTGAGGACATAAAGGCATACTTAAAAAAGATGCTTAATGTTTGAAAATAAACATGAACATGATCCACATGAGCATAAACAATCTAGTGTGTTCACAAAATCTGTAAAAAAAAAGCTATTAAAGTACATATCGTAAGAAAGATATGACAGAAAGGAGATGAGTACACGACAAGGGCCTTCTAAGCTATTTTATTCTGAAACTATATCTTCGAAATTCATTTAAAAGAATCTAGACAGGCCATACAAATAAGAGATATTTGTTTTCGTGTCAACGGTTACATTAAAGACGGAAGGATGTATGGATATTCCTTGGTGAACTGTGCAGTCGACTAGTACACATATTTAGGGTCGTTGAAACTCGCAAGCTACCAATTCTAGCCATGCAAGACCCACCTGTTTTCCTCATAACTAATAAGATGGGGGTCATAGGTTGCCAATCAAGGAAATGAAGCCAAGATTACGATCATATTGAAAATTGAAAATCATGGTATCCACAAAATGGGCATGGAATGTTAAGGAATTGATATATTTGACTTGTATTATATAGAAAACTTTAGGAAATCAACTTTTAAAATGACCCACGCATATTTGACTTCCATTACTTTACCTTGGAGCAAATTCTTGGACCAATTTAGAATCAGTATCTAGAAATTATTAACATGCAGACATAATCTCTTTGCTTATCGAAAATGATATAGGCCTAAAAAGTATCATATGCATGAGAGAGAATGAAGAAAACATAGGTTACTATAATTTAGAGAGAATGAAGAAAACATAGGTTAATAAAATGTAGGTTACTATACTTGATTAAAATTCCATCAATTTCTTCAAGAAATAGCTTAGTCCTAGAACAAAAAACGATGAGATAGTCTATATTTATATCATTGTGCATTGTGTCTTGTCTATAAACATCACCGGATCAATCGGTCTCCTATGCAAGGAATCAAACCCAATTAATTTCAGTGCATGATATATTTCTGCTCCTTTATCAGACCACACTATGGTATCAACCACACATTCATAGTTGTTTCGGTAGACTACACATACTTCGAATTAAGCTCTGATACTCAGCGCTTACAATATTCTCACCATAGGGTATTCTCTACTCATCAACTCTATTACGTCATTTTGTAGAACTCCTACACACTAAACACATAGTTCATTTACATCTAAACTTCAATATTTGAGACAAAATCGACGAGAACAATTTTCTTTGTATTCAAAGAGTTTAGGACAATACAGTATAAGATTACAAACACATTTCCTTCTCTCCCATCTCATTGTGACAACTACTATAACCAAAGTTTCCAAACTATCTTAGCTGAATTGGAGAGTAACCTAACATCAAAATTACAAATTGTGTATCAAGTGAATTAGTAAAATGGATTACATGCATGATTTATCACCAAATCTACATTTTATTTGAATCGATCTTTCGGAATATCGTTTCACAATGGTTATGTTATAAAGAATGTTAAGCACGCCATTATGTATAATAAATAGGCCACATACATTTCAACTATCATCTCGAAGCCTCACAATGGAACTCATGGTGTACTTGCACCCATTGTATCTATTGGATGGTAACAGGCTATGGATCACATAGGCATTAGTTTCATACCTATTATAGGGTCTCCTAGATGTGGTAGAGCTAGTCTAAAATACTTCACGAGCACCTTTCTTTCCCCCATGTCATGAGTTCTAGGATGCATCCATTCCTTTGTCTTGAAGAGTTCCTCCTCAATTTTACATAAAAGGTGGGTGTGACCACTCTTTACATCTAGATATTGTCTGTCCTAGACTAGAAACCTCCTTTTGAGCCTTTATATTCACTCTAGTGTGCTTACTACACTCATTAGTGAGTGTGTTATTTTGTATAGTTTAGAGACTCCCTATCATACTACATAACACTCCCATCTAGTTCGGATCAATCTTACTCCAATGCCCCCACTTCTAGATGAACTCTGGGATCTTCCCATTTGAATTAAGATGCTGATCCATCAACTACGTCACCTTAATTTCCATTTCTTTCAATTCTTTTTCATCCCTACACTCTTGTCCCTCAAACTTGCATGGTATCCTAATTTGATTTCAATGCTTGGTACTTGGAGAACGAGTCAAGCATTTCCTTGTAGGGCCATTTTGGGCCCTAGAAAAACGTCAGGTGGTCAAACTCAATGCACGTTTTCATGTCCATCACCTTTTGTAGCTTATTGGCAATCACATGCTTCGATTGCGTCGGTCTCTCTAAAACTTCATCCTTGTAGTTGGAGAGGATCCTCTACATTTGTACATGTATCAAATCTAATTAAAGGATCACTTATCCATAATTGTCCTCCAAAATTTACATTTTTTATTATGAGACAACATACACTCCACATCTATAATATAAACATGATTTGACTCCCATGTTTTATCCAACCATGGATAAAAATGGTCAGGTGCATACACTAGGGACACATTCATTTCTTCAGTCTTTCATCCCATGCGGTCCATGGAAAACATTAACGAATAAAAAAAAACAAGCCTTCAAAGATCATCTATCTCATGGAGACCTATGGTGCAAGCATTCGCTCTTTGTAGGGTTGTTAGAGTGGATTCATTGGTTGCCTGTCTCACTCTCATTTGTAGCGGGCATTTTGATGAAAATAGTATCTTAGGCCACCTCTCTCTAGCATCTCGAGCCGTTTTGGGTTGCATCTCAAATCACGTCTTCCACTCCTTGTGCTTGTGAACCTATTCTTCCTTTCCCTCATCATAATTTGTGTACTTTACTTAATATCATGGGATACGCCTAAGGATTAGTTAAAGACCAATGATATAGAAGACGATGAAAGAAGACTTATAAATAGGTTTCTCAAAAACATGGAATTGTCTGCATCACAAATTTTAGACCCTTTTACAAGTAAAAAAGCATGATGGGAAGCCACAGGAGCTCATCTATAAGCCCTCAATCATTAAAAAAAAAAATTCAAATTGATTAACATTTACTCAAAGACTATATGAAGGATACATGTGATAAAGAGCTTGAATAAGTGAGCACACTAGAGGTTATAAAACAAAGGAAACTAAAGAAATACTCATTAAATGGTCAAAGAAACTCATCAATGTGTGTAAATAATAAAAATCTCAAATATTTTAGCCGCACTTCAAGGTTCAATGAGCATTCATCACACAAGTTATGAAAGATAAAGAGCCTACATGCTTCAAATGGAGGATGAAATAAACAATGTCTAGAACAACCAAATATGAAATTTCTTAGCATATGAACAAGGCATCAAGGTAATATTATATATTCACCACACAAGCTATGAAAGATAAAGAGCCTACATGCTTCAAATGGAGGATGAAATAAACAATGTCTAGAACAACCAAATATGAAATGTTCTAGCATACGAACAAGGAATCAAGGTAATATTATATAAATTAGTGAATAAAAATAAGAGAAATGTGAAGGATTCAATTTCTAGACCTAAATATGTATTCATTTCCAAGGGGGTTCTCACAAACACATTTCATAGATCGTGAGGAGTTTTTTAGCATCAGTTCCAAATATGGCACAATCAAGATAGTCATTGTAGTTTCTTGTTAAGTAAGATGGGCAACATAAAAAATTTATATAAGGGGGAGCTCAAGGAAACAACGTAGATCTAGCAACCTATAGAATTTATAGGCAAGGATAAGCTACATTCTATGTGTATGTTGAAGATTTTTGTTTATGGGGTGAATCATCTAGGTCTTGGAATCTGAGATTGATGCAGTACCTGAATAAACATGGATTCATTTTTAGTGAGGCTCATACATCTTTATATGCAAAAAGGATTAGATACAAATATGTAGATATATGCATATATCTGGATGATATTATCTTCACATGTGATGATATAGGCAATATAAGGGAGATCAAATAAATTGTAGGGAAGGACTTAAAGATGGAATCTTGGCATCCTTAGAAGCATCTTCAATAATCAAGATATATATCTATATGATGTTGTTTATCCAATTGAAAGCAAGCATTTAGTTTGCAATTTGTCCAAGTATAAAATTTAAGATAATCTCACAACACTTGACATCATGTGGGAGTCGACTAGGGAAGCTTAAAAATGGACAATTATATGAGTATTGGAAGGTCATTGGTTTATGCCACGATAATAAATGTTGATCTACTTCAACTTGTTGGTCCTATTGCATAGTCCTGATTTGACTAGTGAGCATCTTCATACAAAAAGAGGAGTGTTGAGCTACATCAAGCATACAATAAATGAATGCCTAATTCATATGTGGCCATTTCAATCATAGAGGGTTTAGGGATATAGATTGGGTACGTTCAAAAAAAGATATCCAATGCTATTCGTTAGTTTTATACGCAATCTCTTGGAGTTCAACAGACTAAATTATAGTAGCATCATCATTAACATAGATCAAATATATGGTTTTCACCTAAGCTATGTTCATTCAATTTCAAAGTGATCCTAAATATGATTAAAGGGTGATAAGCATCTAAATTGATCATGAACTTCATTTCAAAAACACTCCTCACTAGTCAAGAACAACTAAAATTGTATGTAGGGATAGGTTACAGATGTTATGATATGACATCTTACCACTCAAGACATACATCGTGATGTGTGGAATCTAGCCCCAAGTGAAATTTCACGATTCGGAATTGTAGAGGAGGTACTCGGGTATCCACTTTTATCAAAAGTAGAGAACAAAGATTAACTCATCCAGTACATCACCTACTCAAGGGGGGTTCTCTTTAAGGAAGTATACCCTTTAACATTTCTGTGAGCAGACAGAAGGGTTGTACATACTCTAGAAATATTAATCAAAAAATGACCACAGAAGACCATATATTCCTTGATTTGAATCAGATGATTACAAGGTTGGGCAGAGTTATGCTCAAAAAAGTGCAAGCTCAGGGCTAACATGCCACTCTAAAAGTATAAAACCTCAATGCAAGAGAGTCTTCCCATCAGCTTAAGGGGCCAATTATATGCAGTCTAACTCAGAACAATACAAATGGTAAAGGATTTCTCAAGAGAATAGAGCTTAACAACAACACTGACTCACAGAAAAGAAAGAATCCAAGCCACTCTCTTACACTATAGTGCTCATAGCCCTCCACTGAGAAGCTTACCCTCTGTATCCACACTACAGAGTAGCTCCTACAATAGGCTTGAAACCACCAAGGGCAAGAGAGGACTTCTGCACGTACGTACGAACCACTGTATCTCTAAAAAAATTGTACCCCCAAATGAGCATAAATCCATTGTTTTTATAGGCCCCAATAGGCCAAGAGGGCCTTGCCGATTCCTCACGTCCACTGATCATGCGTCGCTTGATTGCCAAGATTGGAGGGGTAGATCAAATATTCCACTTGATTTGAATTGGATCCTCAAAATAGGCAATCGTCATGAATGGTTGGCGGCAACACTCATTTCACCACTTTTACTTTTACCACTTACACCTTTACTGTCACTTTTGGATGCAAGCTGAGATCCTCATTTTGTGCCGTCCGTGATATTTGAATGTCCCTGAGAAGCACATCCTTCACCTAATTTTTGTAGTAGCTTTTGATCCTTTATATTAAGTGAGCGGTGTGGGAGGTGAGTTGTGGGGAGTTTGAGAGAGAATACAGGGTTTTTGGAGGGTTGTGGAGGGTTGTGGAGTTGTGTGGGGTTTGTGGGGTTTGTGGAGTTTGTGGGTTGGGTAGGAATAGGAGTGAGTTATGGGGAGTTGTGGGGGTTTTTGGGGTGTAGTCAAAATTTGATCCAATATTTCAAAGTTATTGTTTCATCATTGGAAAGTACTCGTCGAGAGCTTTCCAACGATATATAATACTATAGGGTTTGGTTGAGAAATGATCCTCCAAATGTCCATCCAAACTATATGAGAGCCTTATGTAAGGTCGTGAAAAAATGTGGGATTTGAGGGGTTTGTGGGTGGTGTGGAGGGCTGTGGGGTGGGCTGTGGGGAGGGCTCTGGGGTGGTGTGGAGTGGTGGAGGTCGCGGGGGAGGTCGCGGGGGAAATCACGGGGGAGGTCACGGGGGAGGTCGCGGGGGAGGTCGCAGGGGAGGTCGCGGGGGAGGGAGAGGGGGAGGTCGCGGGTGGGTGGGTCGGTGGGTGGATCGGTGGGTGGATCGGTGGGTGGGTCGGTGGGTGGGTCGGTGGGTGGGTCGGTGGGTGGGTCGGTGGGTGGATCGGTGGGTGGATCGGTGGGTGGGTCGGTGGGTGGGTCGGTGGGTGGGTCGGTGGAAGGTCGCGGGTGCGTGGGTCGGTGGGTGGATCGGTGGGTGGGTCGGTCGGTGGGTGGGTCGGTGGGAGGTCGGTGGGTGGATCGGTGGGTGGGTCGGTGGGTGGGTCGGTGGGTGGGTCGGTGGGTGGGTCGGTGGGTGGGTCGGTGGGTGGGTCGGTGGGTGGATCGGTGGGTGGGTCGGTGGGTGGGTCGGTGGGTGGATCGGTGGGTGGGTTGGTGGGAGGTCGCGGGGGAGGTCGTGGATGGGTGGGTCGGTGGGTGGGTCGGTGGGAGGTCACGGGGGAGGTCGTGGGGGAGGTCGTGGGGGAGGGAGAGGGGGAGGTCGCCGGGGAGGTCGCGGGGGAGGGAGGTGGTGGTGCTGGTGGTGGTGGTGGTGGTCGTGTGGTGGTGGTGGTGATGGTGGTGGTGGTGGTGGAAGAAGAGGGGACGATGGAGTTGGAGAGGGTCAGGGTGATGGGGGAAAGAGGAGGGGACGGAGGGGGTCGGGGTGATGGTGGGGCTGGGGGGTGGTGGGGGAAAAAAGGAGGGGACAAAATGCCGCGATACAGACCCCCACATCAAGTCTTTGCACCGTCCCAGTGCAATTCCCGAAGCCAAAAACAAGATAGTGAAGGAAGTTCTTCTTTCTTGACTTGACTCAGATAATCCTTCACCCTGGAGAAATTTTTTTTTCATACTTTTTTTTTTCATAATAACTACAATCACCAATGAAATACAGTAGGTACGGTGAATGATATGCTTCCAATTTACCTTAATTCAGGTACTTCTTCACCCTGGAAATATTGACCAGGGGTATCCTCTTACCCTGCAAATCCTCGAGATGTACTGCTCCATGAGGTGATACCTTTACCACCGTGTAAGGTCCTATCCATTTGGGTGCCAGTTTGGTTGGAATTGTTGGGACCTAATGCACTAAAACCATGGATCCTTCCTGTACTTCATTGGACCTCAGATACCTGTCATACAGTCTTTTGCGCTCTTCTTGTGTTACCTGAAGTTTTTGCATTGCTCCTTCTCTGTATTCTTCTAATGCCACCAATCTCTCAATGGGAGGTTCAATTCCAATGGTTTTGGTTCCCATTTCCTTTTTGATAATGAATTTGAACGGTGCCAATGCCTCTTTCCCATAAACTAAACGAAATGGAGTCTCGCCTGTGGTTCCCCTCTTCGTGGTTCTGAAAGCCCAAATTGCACCGATCAGTGCTAGCGGCCAAGAGCTTTGATGATCGATAGATAATTTGCGAAGCAGTCCAATCAAAATCTTATTAGAACTCTCTGCTTGGTCATTTGCCCTGGGGTAGTAGGCACAAGATTTTTTATGGAAGACTTTGTACCTGTCAAATATAAACTGGAGCAATTGATTTACAAAATGTGTGCCCCTATCACTAGTAATTTCCAGTGGGCAACCAAATTTTGAGAAAATACGTTTATACAAGAATTTGGCTACTGTTAAAGCCGTGCAGTCCACAGTAGCTTTAGCCTCTATCCATTTAGTGGCATAACATGTGGCCATCAAAATATACTTTTTACCTCCAGGTTGACCAGTTGGACTAATTGGTCCTATGAAATCAAGACCCATCGTTCAAATGGAAGCCATCCGATAGATATGACCAATGGTTGGAAATTCAATCTGGTTGGCGCGGGAGCACACCTCTGGTAGATGTGGCATTCTTTAGCAAACTTGATTGCATCCTTGAAAATGTGAGGCCACCATAGACCTTTGTGGATGATTCTATGAGCCAATTCTTTCCCCCTTAGATGTCCTTCACTGTGTGCAGCCTCTAGCAAAAAATTTACCTCTTCTGGATAGACACACCTTCTCAATATATCATCTTGACAATATTTATATAAATTTCCATTTATAAGAGAGTGTGCTTTGGTTTTCAGGAGCAATCTTCTCTTTTCTACAGATGTAAAGTGTTTTGGGATCTTTCTAGTAGTGAGAACATGAAGAATTTCATCATACCAATCAGTCTAAATTGTTACTAGGAAAAGATTGCTATCCACCAGTTCATCATTAATAGCTGTTGCTTTTTCGCTCATCGCCGTCCTGGACACGATCTTCCATGTAGTGCTCTTTTCCTGGCTTAATATGAATATCAAAATTAAATTCTTGAAATAGGAGTAACCATCTCCAAATCCTTCCAGCTACTCTAGGCTTGTTTATCAAATACTTCAAGGGCTGATGATCAGAAATAACAATGAAATGTACACCAAGGAGATAATGTCGGAACTTCTGAAGAGCAAATATGATAGCCAAACCTTCTCTTTCAGTCGTACTGTAATTCCTTTCAGCTTGGTTGAGTAGTCTCCTGGCATTGGAGATAGGTCTATCAACCTTATGTGATGATGGTTGAGCTAGAACTGCACCAACAGCATGAAGACTAGCATCTGTATGCACATGAAATTCCAATGACCAATTAGGAACACTTAAAAGTGGAGCAGTACATAGCCTAAACTTTAGTTCACAAAATGCTTTGTCAACTTCAGCACTCCATGAGAAAGGGATCTTTTTACTGGTAAGCCTTGACAAGGGTTTTTCAATTTCTGAATACATCCTAATGAATCTTCTGTGATACCCTGCATGGCCCAAGAAACTTTGCACTTCTTTTGGGCTTTGTGGAATTGGCATGGAAAGAATAGCTGTAACCTTTGCAGGGTCAACAGTTATGCCTTCAACAGATACTATGTGACCAAGAAGAGTGCCCTTAGTGACCAAAAAGTGACATTTATCAGGATTCAATGTCAAACCTGTTTTGAGACATTGCTCAAAAATTTCTTTTAGATTTTCCAAATGGTCATGGAAATCTTGAACTGCTGCCCTTCTATCTGTACCTGAAAATACTGAAAAGTCATCCATGAAAATGCGTAGAAAGGTTCTTAACCATTTGCCCAATATGAGATACATCGTTCTATTAAATGAAGCTGGCGCATTCTTCAAACCAAAAGCCATATGAGTATAGACATAAGTGCCCCACGGAGTGACAAAGGCTGTTTTGTCCCTATCATCAGGATGGATCACTATCTGATTGTAGCCACCAAAACCATCCACTATTTTTCTTGGGTACAATAACCATGGAAGAAAGCCACCTCGAATGTTCTACTGGAACAATTATACCAGCTTCGTCTAGCTTTGTAATTTCTGCTTTTACAGCCTCTGCATATTTTGGATTGATATGGTCTACTTCTTACTAGCGCGGCTCCCTCAACTAAGGGTCTCCGATGTAACCCAAGCTCTTCTGGTATCCCTGTTAGATCTTTGTAGGACCATGCGAAGACACTTTTGTAAGTAAAAACCAAAGAAGTTACCTTCTGTAGCAAAGGAGGATAATGCCACAACCAGGATGCTAAGTGGACTACTTGAGGGTTCTCTTCATTCCCTAAATTTACTTCTTGAACCAATGTTTCAGGACTGGTCTTGTTTGAGAAATCATCTCCACTATATGCAGGAGTGGATTTTAATTTATATTCTGCAACATGTTCTTCCATCCATGCTTGAGGTATATCTGCAAAAGGAAGATCTTTTCTGCTCTTAAATTCATAACCTTCTCCCTCCGATACTTTTATATTGGTTGCCTCCTCAAAGCTAGTATTTTCCTGCAATCGCTCATTCTCCAATAGCTTGTGGTCTTCATTTACCTTATCTGCAACTTCTTCCTCAATTTCATTGATGTCCACTGTGCAACACTCTGCACTTCCCATCATCCAATTTAACAATGTATCATTTTCTTGGGGTAAAGAGGGCATTACCTGAGTATCCACAGTATATCCAGTGGTTTTTCCTGAGTCGAATCCCTCTTCCAAATGTAATTGTAGTTGGCTATTGGTGCTTGTTGAAATCCATAGTTTGTTTTTCCCCCAATCTTGCAAAGCTTTTGCTTGTCTCAGCCAAGGTCTCCCCAGGAGTAAAGGGTAAGAAGTCTCCTGTGGAAGTGCAATAACAACAAAATCCAACATAAAGTGGCAACCATGTACTATCATCCGTACCTTTTCAATAATGCCAAGAGGCGCAACCCGATGTTGATCTGCTAGTGTAACTGTAAATGGTGCCATTTTGGTGGGGTTCAAATTCAATTTCTTCATTGTGAAATCTGGCATCAAATTGATACCAGAGCCTCCATCTATGATCACACCTGTGAGAGTTTCATCCTTTATACAAACAGATAATCTTGAGCTTTGGTAGTCTGCTAAGGGTGCAGGGGGAAAATCAACCATGAAACCATCTATACTAGGTGATTGGACCAAGTGAGCAGAGTGTATAATCTTCAGTAAGTCACTTCTTATTTTTGAATCCATCCTTATAAGTTCATATAGACTAACCTTGTGATGAATACCTTTCAAGATCTGTTCAATGTTTACCTCCTGAGTGTTTTCTTGCAGACTTGTTGGTTGGCCCTTTAGAGAAGTAGTCATCTTATTATAAGCTCCTTCAATTTCTGCTTGGTCCTTCCATCGAGACTCCTTTTCTTCCTCTTTATCCTAAAATCCTTGTTGTTCCTCCTTATGAAATCCTTGTTGCTCCTCCCTATGGATTGTTGCTGCTTGTCTAGCTCTAGTCATCATGGGCATTACAGAGGATGAAACAGCATAAGACTGAGTGGTTTTCCCTTCTTCATGTGGAGAGACTGCAATCATGTGGATTGGAGCAGGACGACCCCTTGGGAAATCTTTGGTATAATGATCCTTGGCCTCTGGACAATGTTGACAAGGAGGTGCATCTTCTGGGAGGGAACACCTATTTTGCATGTGGTCGTACTCACCACAACGATAGCACATCAAAGGTCTATTATATCTAGGCTTTGGAGGCCGATTCTCCTCTCTATTAGATGTATTTGAAGTACTAGCATAATATGATTCCAAATTTTGAGGGTTACCTCTCTGCTGTGTACCTTTGAGGTAGTAGCAATCTCTGGCTTCATGACCATCTTTTCCACAAAATTGACAGCTTACCTTAATAGGGCAATTAGCATTGGAATGTCCATTGTTGTTATAGATTGTACACCAAATTTGTCTCCTTATATCCTGAGTAGTCCTCAAATCTTCTAACTCTCGGCGAAGTTGAGCTACTTCATCATCAGTGCGACGCAGTGGTGGCAAGACCTTCTCTTCTTGTTGATTTTGTTGCACCTTCAATGCTTCCAGTTCCCTCCTTAGTTGCTCAATAGGATCCAGATCTGCAGCATACTTTTGTTGTGTATCCCCTTCAAAATGTTGCCTTGCTTCTTCAATGCGTGATGCCGCTGCAACAAAATCATTGAGGGTCGCATCCAATCTAAGAGATTCACGAAGCTTCTGCTGAGATGACCTGGGCAGAGCCTTTTCTATCCACTTTTTAACCAAAAAGTCACCTAGAGCATGTGGCAGACGTGCAACAAGTGCTTTTTTATTAGTGTGAAGTTCATGAAAGGATTAACCTGGTCTTAGCTTCAAATTCTCTAGCTGATCTAGAGCTATTTCCGAGGAATCACTTGGTCGGAATGTCTGTGAGAACGCCGCCTTCAAAGCCTCCCATGTAGTGAAATGGCCATCTGCATATTGACTATACCATTTATCTGCAAGACCCTCCAATGTGGATGGAAAGAGCGCCAACATTGCATCCTCTCTATTCTGCAGACCTCATCCACGACACAAAGAGATGAATCTCCTCACATGATCATCAGCATCCTCATAAGCTTGTCCCTTGAAGGTAGGGAATTTGATGTTTAATCTGGAGAGCAAATGAGAGAGGTCCTCCATTTGTACTGGTGTTTCTTCGGACGTATCTGAGGAGAAGTCTAGAGTTCTCCTATACCTCTCTTTTGACAATGGTGTCGCACCCAAATCAATAGATAAATTTAAGGAGGGCAGAGGGGAGGTAGACTCACTAGCCGTGGTTATTGCTAACTTGTTAAGGCTCCTCCGAACAGGAAGAGACTCCTTATCTGCTCGTGTATGGGTCATGTACCTACTTGCCAATGTAATAGGGCAAAAATACCTCTCATAGAAATGCAAAGGTCCCACCGTGCGTGCCAAACTGTAGAGGAGGTACTGGGGTATCCACTTTTATCAAAAGTAGAGAACAAAGATTAACTCATCCAGTACGTCACCTACTCAAGGGGGGTTCTCTTTAGGGAAGTATACCCTTTAAAATTTCTCTGAGCAGACAGAAGGGTTGTACATACTCTAGAAATATTAATCAACAAATGACCACAGAAGACCATATATTCCTTGATTTGAATCAGATGATTACAAGGTTGGGCAGAGTGATGCTCAAAAAAGTGCAAGCTCAGGGCTAACATGCCACTCTAAAAGTATCAAACCTCAATGCAAGAGAGTCTTCCCATCAGCTTAAGGGGCCAATTATATGCAGTCTAACTCAGAACAATACAAATGGTAAAGGATTTCTCAAGAGAATAGAGCTTAACAACAACACTGACTCACAGAAAAGAAAGAATCCAAGCCACTCTCTTACACTATAGTGCTCATAGCCCTCCACTGAGAAGCCTACCCTCTGTATCCACACTACAGAGTAGCTCCTACAATAGGCTTGAAACCACCAAGGGCAAGAGAGGACTTCTGCACGTACGTACGAACCATTGTATCTCTAAAAAAGTTGTACCCCCAAATGAGCTTAAATCCATTGTTTTTATAGGCCCCAATAGGCCAAGAGGGCCTTGCCGATTCCTCACGTCCACTGATCACGCGTCGCTTGATTGCCAAGATTGAAGGGGTAGATCAAATATTCCACTTGATTTGAATTGGATCCTCAAAATAGGCAATCGTCATGAATGGTTGGCGGCAACACTCATTTCACCACTTTTACTTTTACCACTTACATCTTTACTGTCACTTTTGGATGCAATCTGAGATCCTCATTTTGTGCCGTCCGTGATATTTGAATGTCCCTGAGAAGCACATCCTTCACCTAATTTTTGTAGTAGCTTTTGATCCTTTATATTAAGTGAGCGATGTGGGAGGTGAGTTGTGGGGAGTTTGAGAGAGAGTACAGGGTTTTTGGAGGTTTGTGGAGGGTTGTGGAGTTGTGTGGGGTTTGTAGGGTTTGTGGGGTTTGTGGCGTTTGTGGGGTTTGTGGGGTTTGTGGGTTGGGTAGGAATAGGAGTGAGTTATGGGGAGTTGTGGGGGATTTTGGGGTGTAGTCAAAATTTGATCCAATATTTCAAAGTTATTGTTTCACCATTGGAAAGTACTCGTCGAGAGCTTTCCAACGATATATAATACTATAGGGTTTGGTTGAGAAATGATCCTCCAAATGTCCATCCAAACTATATGAGAGCCTTATGTAAGGTCGTGGAAAAATGTGGGATTTGAGGGGTTTGTGGGTGGTTTGGAGGGTTGTGGGGTGGGCTGTGGGGAGGGCTGTGGGGTGGTGTGGAGTGGTGGAGGTCGCGGGGGAGGTCGCGGGGGAGGGAGAGGGGGAGGTCGCGGGTGGGTGGGTCGGTGGGTGGATCGGTGGGTGGGTCCGTGGGTGGGTCGGTGGGTGGGTCGGTGGGCGGATCGATGGGCGGGTGGTTGGGTGGGTGGGTCGGTGGGTGGGTGGGTCGGTGGGTGGGTCGGTGGGTGGATCCGTGGGTGGATCGGTGGGTGGGTCGGTGGGAGGTCGCGGGGGAGGTCGCGGGTGGGTGGGTCGGTGGGAGGTCAGTGGGTGGGTCGGTGGGTGGGTCGGTGGGTGGATCGGTGGGTGGGTCGGTGGGTGGGTCGGTGGGTGGGTCGGTGGATGGGTCGGTGGGTGGTCGGTGGGTGGTCGGTGGGTGGGTCGGTGGGTGGGTCGGTGGGTGGGTCGGTGGGTGGGTCGGTGGGTGGGTCGGTGGTTGGGTCGGTGGGAGGTCGTGGGGGAGGTCGCGGGTGGGTGGGTCGGTGGGTGGATCGGTGGGTGGGTCGGTGGGTGAATCGGTGGTTGGGTCGGTGGGCGGATCGGTGGGTGGGTCGGTGGGTGGGTCGGTGGGTGGGTCGATGGGTGGGTCGGTGGGTGGGTCGGTGGGTGGGTCGGTGGGAGATTGCGGGGGAGGTCGCGGGGGAGGTCGCGGGGGAGGGAGGTGGTGGTGGTGATGGAGTGGTCGTGGTGGTGGTGGTGGTGTGGTGGTGGTGATGGTGGTGGTGGTGGTGGAAGAAGAGGGGATGATGGAGTTGGAGAGGGTCGGGGTGATGGGGGAAAGAGGAGGGGACGGAGGGGGTCGGGGTGATGGTGGGGCCGGGGGGTGGTGGGGGAAAAAAGGAGGGGACGAAATGCCGCGATACAGGAATTAATACGGAAAAGCTATGGCTAGAATTGCAAAGTTAGGTATATGAGCAATGCCTCACTCTTTGGATAAAATCAAAATACTAAATTCCCCAAAGAGATTCTAGAGCTAATTCAAATAGGAGTTCTAGCTTCTCATTGAAAAATTTCTTGAAGTGTGGATTCTATGGTAATTGAAAACTCTCTAGTTGGATCTTGGAGTAGAAAGTTATGCTCGAGATAAAAGATTTGGGTAACTACCTATGCAAATAAGTTCAAACATGAATGCATATGCCTAAATATGCACCAAAATTCATAATTTATCATTTATCTGTATCCATATATATATTTTCTCATATCACTGAAGATATGTAAGTTCATATGCATGTTATTCTATTTATATAAATGAATATGCATTTAGATATCTATTTATGCACGTGTGTGTATGTAGATGCAAAGCATATGTACATTCATAATTAAATTCATGTATGTGTGCCCCCATATGTAAAAACATGAGTGTGGGTTTGTGTATGTGTCTCTGTGTACACATATGCAACTCTATGTGTGTGTGCTTGATTTCATGAATCTTCCCTATATCTCTCTCCAAATTAGAATTTGAATGTGTTGTAGAATTTTTGGAAGTAATGTCACTTTGGATGTTAGAGATCACCCCCCTCGTCCCTTTTTGCATACTAAAATGTGCAAAATGCAATGTTTTATATGGCAAGAAGAATATATATGCAAACCCAAAAATAGATAGAGAAAAAGAAAACTTTGAAAGTTCAGGAAAAACACTCTTACCTCACACAAGAGATCACCATTCGTGTATGATCCACTGATGCATGGAAAAAGGCTCTCAAGGTGTGATCACTTGAATCACTCGTTCCTCACCATATCCATGCCCATCAAGGAAGGAGGAGTGAGAAAAATGCATGAAAAAAAAGGGCTATGAGATTTCCCAAGAGCTTTTTTTCTCTTAGCTCTTGTATGAAATTTGTGAAGTGGAGATTCACATATTTGGGTCTAACCTCCGAGCCTATTTATAGCCCTCGCCTAGTAAACATCTAGAGTTCTCTCTAAGGTCCCTCTTCTCATCTCAGCATCACGAGTAGGTACCTCATATGAACTCTCTAGCTTTTGGCTTTTCTCAATAGATGAAAAGTAAAGAATTCACCTTTATAGTCAGAAAATAGATACAAAACTCCATACAAAACAATTTTAAAGATTGAGAATAAGTAAGCTTAGACTTAGTGATGTGAAGAGATTCCCTTCATAGATGTTCTTTTAAACTTCTTCTCCAAGATATTTCTCATTTTTAGAAATATCAATGCTTTCATTGTCATTTTGGTACCAATCGTCAATAAAATTTGCATGCCATCATCATCATCATCAAAATCTTGTAGTCTCTCTTCTTTTTAATATAGCCCTTCAACTCTAGCATATTCTACATTATCAATTTTGCATATTCTCCTCATGGATTCTTCTGGTAAACAAGATCTTATTGGCAACTCTAAATGGTGTGGTGGAAGATCATCAATATCATACACTGGAATCTACATACATTAATAAATGTTATACATATTCCATACATGGATGAAAAATAAACTTAAAAGAAACTTTAATATGTAACTTAATTTGAAAAGATTTTATATTAACTAGATTTTTCATTGCAACACACATTAGATGGACACAAAGTGTGCAATTTGATGCAGATCTTTGTTTTTAGATTGAGAGCTCTTAGTTTCTTATGCTCTCTTAATGGCGGTCTTAGAGGTCTATGTCATCCATAATTACTAGTAATCCATCACAAGGATGTAGTAATTCATCGCGAGCATGTAATGAAGTAGTAGCATTGAAAATGATGTATCTTGTTACATCTCTACTCATGTACATTGATTCATGAATATTTTCATGCTCTACAAATGTGTAATTAGTTATTGAACTATAATATCCTCAGTTACTGTTTATTAAACGACCTAATATATTTCCATGAGTGTAAGGCCTTCCATCATTCTATAATCTTTCATTTTTTGCATATGAAATCCCTCTACTCGCAAAAGAGGATGCATTCAAACATTATCCATAAGTACTCATGGTCTAAACATAATGTGTACGTCCATGCTAATCTCCACATCTATATATATATATATGTATATATATATATATATATATATATATATATATATATATATATATATATATATATATATATATATATATATATATATATATATATATATATATATATATATGACCACAAAATGAAATAAAAGTGACTTCCGAGTTTGAAGGCACACACAAATCTACTACAATCAAGAGGCCATGAGTAGCACAAAATGGTAATGGAGGAAGCAATCATATAGGGATTACCCAAAAGCTAAAAACCTCTCCCTCTAAAGGAAGTGGATCTCTATCCCATCCTCCATATCTTAGTCTATCATTTGTTTTTACTAGAGGAAGATCATGCATTCTTTATGCTTATGGATAATCTCAAACTGTTTCAATCGCTAAACTAGAAAGTAGAGGATTTCGAGAAATTGCATCTTGTATCTGATAAATGGCATGTCGTAGATATGTACAGGGAATATTAGCATTATTAGTAGAGGAATGATTATCTTCATCATGAAGTAAATAATCCTCCATATTTAATAGAATTTTATGTTTTATATGATTTAAGAAAAAAAGTAATATTAATTTATGGAATCAATACATATACAAGCATTATCACATCAATGAGGTGGTGGTACATGCAAAAAAAATACAATAGTCTTCCTCATTTTCTATACCTTCCAATCATGGTCTTTGATACATTCCATAAAAATTATTACACAAACATATAATATGCTCTTGATAGTAAAACTTATCATAATTCCTATCTGATGACACATGAAATTGTTGCATGGGTAGGAGATAGTGGCGTACTCTCTGATTGATCATAATCTAATTACAATATGACAATAAGCAAAAATATATTAGTCATATATGTATCTATCAAATATTAGAATAATAATTTTGACATACTTATAGTAATTAATCCTTGCATGGTCAGGAGAGGGTGGTGGAGTTCTATTTGATTAATCAAAAACTAATTGTGTAGCAAAAGGAAAGGTGTTAGATATTAATAATTTACGTATTTACATACATAGACATTTACACATATATAGATATTCATATACACAGATACACATTATGACATATACATACACATACACAATAACATATCACACATACATACATTTACACATGCACACATACACATCCATATGCATGTCTACAAAGTAAACATTTTATTATATTGTGGTCCAACTATTTTTTTATGTATGTGTCTGTATGTTGGTGTGTGGATGTGTGAATGTGTGTATGCATGTCTAGATGTGTATATGTATGTGTATGTGTGTGCATGTGTGTATATATGTGTGTGTGTTTGGGTGTGTATGTGTGTGTATATGTTTTTCTATGTGTGTATGCATGTATGTATATGTGTTTGTATGCGTGTATGTTTGTGTGTGTATGTGTGTGCATGTATACGTGTATGTGTGTGGATGTCTATTTATGTTTATGTGTGTGTACATGTGTGTGTATGTGTAGTTGTGTATGTGTATGTGTGTATGTATATTTGTGTTTGTGTGTGTATATGTGGTTGTGTGTGTATTCGTGTATGTGCATGTGTGTAGATGTATGCGTATTTGTGTATGCATGCATGTGTGTGTATGTGTGTGCATCTCTATATCTATGTATATGTATATGCATGTGTGTCCATGTGTGCATATGTATGTTTGTGTATGTGTATGCATCTATGAGTATTGTATGTGTATTTGTGTGTACTTTTGGGAGAATTTGAAACTTCCCTATGCAACCATGAAGCAATGGCATCCTCACAAGCACTCTCTCAGAACCTCTATTCACTCAAAACAAAAAGAAAAATCTGAGAGATTATGAAGATTGTACCGAAGAGCTTTCAGAGACATGGACTAGACTCTGAGAACTTTCAAATACAAGTTATTTGCATTAAATTGGTTTCTCGTACTAGGAGAATCAATCAGTCCAATTAAAAGAAATTATGGACTTCACTAGGCATACACAGATAGACACTTGCTCATTCCTAACTCTAGTTCTCTTAGATTATGCAAAGAAAGCAAACACGATTTGAACCAAATTTTGGAAGACTTGATTAAGTTTCTAAAAATCCAAATGTTACAAAGAATGAGTGACATGTGGCTAATGAACTGTGCTCAAAACGTAGTGCAATCTGGAACACTCACACAAACGTTATTCAAATCACCCAAGCAATCAAGCAAAGGATGGTTAGGTTTGGGGCCTCCTATCTTGCTTCCTAACACTCTCTAAGAGCGGACACATACATGGGATCTAAAGTTAAAATCTAATTGTGTAGATTTAGAGATGGAAAGATTCCCTATAAGTTAGCACTCACTTTCCTAAAATTTAGGCAGTTACTCACACCTAAGTGCGATTCAAATTTCTGTTTTTGAGGGGAGGATTAAAATTCAAATTGAGTCTTAATATCTTTCTTCTTGAGTGCTTGGTCCATGAGGCTCAGGTGGCATCCATCTGATGGTCAAAGTTTGACTAGTTTTGAAGCATGTATTTCAACACTCTCCCTCAAGCATCAAGCTTCAATTCTTCATCATAGCTCCACCAATTCAATGCCTTTCTTGAACATTTCTTGCTTTATTGAATACAAAGCCTTGGTGAACATGTTAGCACATTAGTCCTTGTTACTTTTATGATTCACTTGAACTTCTTTAGCCAATGACTTCTCTTTGATGTAATGATAGTGTACCTCTATGTGTTTGCTTCTAGTGTGGAGCATGGGATCAACAGATAGGTACACACTACTCATATTGTCACACATGATTGGAAATTGATTACATTGCATGGTTAACTCCATCATTAGCTTCTTGAGAGACGTAAGCTCACAAGTCCCTTAAGCCAATGCCCTATATTCAGCTTTAGGGGATGAAAGGGAAACTCTGGTTTGCTTGTTTGCCATCCAAGAGATGACCTTCTTTCCAAGCATCACTACATATCCACTTGTTCTTCTTCTTTCTTTGGATCTAGCCCAATCAGCAGGGTGTAAGATAGTACATACAATTCAGATTTAAAATGATAAAATAGGCCTTCATTGAGTTTACTCTTGAGATATCCAAGCACTCTCTTTTCTACAAGTAAATCGGTAACTCTAGGTATGTGCATGAATTTAGATAGCACACCAACTATATATGCTAGCTCTAGCCTAGTAATAGTGGCATAGCTCAATGCTCCAAATATAGACCTATATAAATGTGGATCGTATACTTGATTAACTTATATTGAGATCAATTATGTATACACCTCCATAAGATAGCCGAATGGTTTGCATCCTCTACGTACATACTTCTTCAAGAAATCCAAGATGTAATTTCTCTGTATGAGCCAAATGTGAGTCTTTATATATAAGTTCAATACCTAGAAAATATCTTAGATCTGCAAGGTTTAGATCTTGATTTCTTTCACAAGCTTCCTTTTGATTATTCCTTCTTGTAAAACAACGATGGATGTGCTTTGCTCTAATTGTATCTGCAATTGATTAGATATTCCACATGTCTTTGATTCCAAGCTCTTGGAGCTTGCTTGAGACCATAAAATGCTTTTATCAATGCGCAAACATACACATCCTTTCCTTTATCCTCAAACCCTAATGGTTTGTGCATGTAAAAATTTCTCTAGTTCTCCATCAAAGGAAATTGTTCTTCACATCAAGTTGATACATCTTGCAATTCTTGCTTGCTGCAATTGCAATCATAGATCTAACTCTGGCTATCTGAGCAATAGGGCTGAAGCTCTCCTCATAGTCTAATCCATAAGACTAAGCAAATCCTTTTGCTACAAGTCTATCTTTATACCTTGCAATACTACCATTTGAATGTTTCTTAACTTTATAAATGCACTTGTTCCCAAGTACCTTCATGGCTTTCTTCTTTGGTATAGGATTCCAACTATGATTGTCTTCCAAAGCCTTGATCTCCTCTTCCATAACTTCTTTCCATTCCTTGCATGTGCTAGATTCTTTAAAGCATGTTGGTTCTTGAACAACCTTGCTCATATAAGCATAATGTATAGCGATGAATGAATCATAGATAAGTCTTTCAACTAGATACCCTAGCCTATAAGAACTTCTTATCTCAACATTGCATTGATTAGGATATTTATTGTTGTTGTTATTTGCGCTCAACCGCTTCATCCCATGAGGATGTTTTTTGAGCTTAATCCATATGTCTTGATCTTCTTCTATTTCTATAGATTTTGCTTTACCTTTGCTCCGTGCATCACTTAATTGGCTTGATGTAGGACTACATCTATTCCATGATAGTAGATACCTCGACTCTTTTGGTCCACTAAGAACCATGCTTACTGGTTCATCTCTTGTTATCATCTTATCTTTGTCTTCATTACCATGCATAGATACATTAAAAGCCTAACAAGGTAGCAATTCATCAAATTGGACATATCTTAATACTTTTAGTTCTTTTCTTGCAAGGCTATAACACCTCAAACCCTTTTTCTCATCTTCATACCCTATGAAGACACACCTTTTTTATCTATCATCAAGCTTGGTTCTTGGTTCATTTGGAATCAATATATAACATGTACAACCAAAATTTCTCAGGTGTGAAACATTTGGCTTTCTATTGCACCAATCTTCATAAGGTGTAGTGGTATGTATACATGATGTAGGAGCTATATTCATGATGTATATAGCTATGGTTGTTGCATCAGACCAATAACATTTTCAAGTATCCATCGTCTTCATGATTGGCCTAGAACATTTCACAATTTTACTATTCTTTCTTTCTACCACATCATTTTGTTGTGGTGCATGCCTACAAGTGATTTAAGTTTTGATATCATTAGTCTCCAAAAAATCAGATAACTCATAGGAGAAGTATTCTCTCCCTCGATCTCACCTAATACACTTGATGTACCTATCACATTCTCTTTAAAAAATAGCTTTGACCTTCGTAAAACAATAAAACACATTTGATTTATGCCTTATACAATTGAGCCAATTTATCCTTGTAGAATCATCAATGAAAATTACGAAATACCTCTCACCTCCAATTGAGTTCTCCTTTCTTGGTCCCCAAATATCTGTATGATTAAGTTCATGTTGATGGTAGCTCACATAATTGTTATTCTTGAATGGTAATCTTGTCTACTTTCCCAATTGACAAGCTTCACACAAATTCTTAAGATTCTGATTTTTGAGATAGGTAAGCCTAATATTAACCTCTTCTTCTCCATGTCCTTAAATCTCTGAATATTGATGTTTCCATACCTTTTGTGCAATACATCCAACTCACCTTCTTGTTTCCATGCGTGAAGTAAACTGTATGATTAAAGATGGTTTTCATATTCAAAGTGAGTAATCTTCCCTCCTTTCTTCCTTTGACTATCAATGTGTACCCTTCTTTAGGGTTTTCCACAAAAAAAAATTTCTTATTGAACTTGACTTGAAATCCTCTCTCAACCATTTGCCCCAGACAGACTAAATTAATTGTGGCTATGGAAACATGAAGAACATCCTTAAGCACTTTTCTTTATGAGAACCTTGGAATAGAACATCACTTATACGTGTAATATTATGAGGAGTGGCATCCTTTTCTTGATGGCACTTGCATATTTAAGAAGATCTCCTTGTTTTGACTCATGTGGTTGCTACACCCACTATGAATGTACCATGTATTTGATACTAGTTTCTTGTTATCACTCATCTGCATCATATCCAACATACTATCATTTTCATTTCAAGTAGATGCATAATTACCTTGAACTTTTTAGGTTGAATGTGTCTTCTTCCTTTGATAGAAATCTCTTGCATAGTGGCCATCATTGCCATCAATAAAGAATCATTCTGAATTTTGACTCTCTCTGTTATGGTTGGACCTTCCTCCTCTACCTCTGAACTTTCCTCTTCCACTTGATGAAGAGTATTTTTGGCCTCGATATTGATCAAAATCATCATTTGCTCCTTTTCCTTATTTGGATCTTCCTCTGCTTTACTTGCATAGAAGGATTGGGCTTCATTGCCCTTTCACTTGAGCCTCCAACATTCATCTTCTTAGTGACCATCAAGGCTAACATCTGCTCAAAATTCTGGAACAATATCTCTAACATACACAAATGTTGTAAAAGCTTTCCACTTCTCATCATCCCTAAGGCCATTTAAGGTACATGCAAGAAGGTCATCATCATTTATTTCATAACCTATATAGCCCAATGCACCACTCACCTCTTTGATCCTCAATATGTAGCATTTATGTTGTTGTAGGGGGCCTTTTGTTCCTAAATTGAGTTGAAGTAAAGTAATATCTCTCTAAAATTTCCCATACTTTCATGGAGGTATCTAACTCTTGTATATGTACAATCATGACATTGCTAATGTGTTGTTAATGTATGAAGATGAGTCCTATATCGTCTTCATTCCACTTTCTAAGTTCTTTACTTGATGAGGAGTTTGATTCTCTCCTAATCTAGGTCTTGCATCTTTACACTAATGAGACCCCTTAGACCTTCTCCCATGAGATAAATGGATATACTAACTTCCATGGTTGATACGTATGTTGATCTTACTTCTCAATTTTAGTGTTAAATTCTAACATTGGTGAGATCTAATCCACTCTTCTAGATTCCTTTAATGCGGAAAAATTAAAAATGACAAGAACTTTACCGCTGAACTTGAAGTTGTATCAAATAGATGAGGCTTATGTCCTCTTCTTCATTCTTAGGCGCCCCTTTGCTTGGTGTTTCCCTCTTCTTCCCATCCCTATCCGTGAGATGGAAACTAATCACTGAGATGGAAACTTCAGAGTCCATCAAATCAGTAGCAAGTGGAAAATGAACTCTCTTCTATTGAATTATCAGTACTTTCTTTAAGTATTTGAATAAGGAGGTGGCAACTTCCTTAAATCGAGCGTTGTAAGAGGCGTTATTCAAAGGAATCAGTAGTAAGTGCTCGCCCGTTATTTTCTCTCTATGATAGGGTTCGAAGAATCCTAAAGATCATATCAAGATGAGTTAGCGATGAAGAAGGGACGCATGGATTACACAAAGAGTCTTCATTTAATTGCCCATTGTTGGCATCAGTTCCATTTCTGTTGAGAACATGTCTGTTGGAAAGAAGATTTGGATGAAAAGATTGGAATATTGAAAGTCAGTGATGGATCCGGGCTAGAAGAAATCGACGCAGACCTAAGGCTGAGGCATGAAGCTTGGATCGTACTTAGGAACTGTAATCACAGTTTCCGTGACTATAATCACAGATGCTAATGCCACACGATTGTCTGCTTGACAACTCACAGATTTCTTTGCGAATTCGAGACAATCGAACAGGCTCTTCATATCAACGAGCGCAATGTTATCGCAAATATCATCCTTGATGTGCAATTGGTAAAAGGCTTCGATGCCTCATTTCTTGTTGATAAGCTTAGCGCGTCGATGGAACCCACAGCAAAACATATGAATTAAGACAATAGCTCAAGCGGGGAAGTCATAGACACCTGCGGACATTTTGAAGACAACATCTCTTGACCAGTCAAATCAGAGTGGTCGGCTGGATTAAGAGGTGGAAAGAAGGCATTTACTTAATCGGTTAAGCCGATTGAGGATCCATGTATATTGTAAAATCCAATGAAGTATTGAATAATATGCAGTGCATTACATCAATCACATAATACAAACTAAGTGAGTTCATGCGCTATTCGCTCTCTTACTCCAATGAAGAGCTGATCGCACGGATATAATAGACTAGTCAGTCCACTCGACTTTTTAAATGTAAGATTCATGTATATTGTAGTAATTTAACGAAGTACTGAATAGTCTACAGTTGATTATACCAATGACATAAGAAAAATGTTCTCACGCATTTAAGAAATAGGTTTGGCCGTTGGCGTAGGCGATGCCAGATGCATGGGTCACGGTCTGATTTCTGGCGGCTGCGGATGCTCTCGATGCGTTCTGGATGTATGCCTCTTGGGCTTGTTGATTTGGGTTTGCCTAGAGGCGCACTTTCACGTGTAATCCGCCTTCGGCCCGAAGTTCCCATTCTTTCCGTGCTTTTATCTGGCTTGCGGGCCATTCCTTCCTCTGCACTTCCTTCCAGGCTCTGTATCCTGCGGGCGCTTGTGAATATGGGAGTCCGATGGTGTTATGCACACTTTCACTTGTACCTTTCAAATAATCAATTTAAGCATAATATCACAACAAACTTTGTTTCTAAAAAATCGCATAAGTCAAACCAATGAGGTAATACGCTCAGTACTATGTAAAACCAATGAGTACTCGTGTGTCCACTAGTGGTTTTTGCTTCATGCTTGTAAGCTCATGCATATCTTCGTTGAGCAAGAAGCAACTTACTGTGACCACTTCTAGTTGTGAGGCTGAGTGTAGGATAGCTTTCATAGTGACTGTTGAGTGTGTGTGGATCAGATGCCTTATGGTTGATGTGGGTGTTGGTGAGCTTTTTGCCACCACCATTATTATTCAGAATCAGAGCACATTGGCAATTGCGAGGAACCCTATGTTCTATGCTCGCACTAAGCACATTGAGGTGCACTATCATTATCTTATGCAGAAGCTAATTACTGAAGAGATGAGCTTGGCATATGTGCCCACGGAGGAGAACATTGCACACCTTTTTGAAAAACTTCCATATACATCAGTGCGAGTTCCTTGTTCACCACATCACTCAGAGGGGATCTGTTGATATATTAAAGTAGTGATGTGTGTGAACACATTAGGACCATAGAGGCATTTTTTTCCCTCTTTCGCCTATAATCCTAACAAGTCACTTATTTTTTAAAATTCTCTTGATAATACATTAAGTATTGTGTGTTGTGCTCCAAACTTCTTCTTCTTCCTTGTACTGTCCGTGTGCTTCTGGAGACCTCAAACGAGAAGAAATTGAGGCTGATCTAAGGCTGAGCCATGAGGCTTGGATCGTACTTAGGAACTATAATCGAAGTTTCCGTTCCTATAATCACAGAAGCCAATGCGACAAGATTGTCTGCTTGACAACTCACAGATTTCTTTGCGAATTCGAGACAATCGAACAGGCTCTTCATGTCAACGAGCGCAATGACGTCGCAAATATCATCTTTGACGTGCAATGGATAAAAGCCTTCGATGCCTCATTTCTTGTTGATAAGCTTAGCGCGTCGATGGAACCCACAGCAAAAAATATGAACGTAACAGCTCAAGCGGGGATCTCATGGATACCTGCGGACTTTTTGAAGAAAAAAGTTCTTGGATTTCTGAACAGTCAAATCAGAGTAGCCGACTTGATTAAAAGCTGGAAAGGAAGCATTTACTTAGTCAGTTAATCCAATTGAAGATCCACGTGTATTGTAAAATCCAATGAAGTATTCAATAGTCTGCACTTGATTATATCATTCACATAAGACAAACTAAGTGAGGTCATACGCTGTTTGACTCTCTTACTCCAATGAGGGGCTGCTCGCACGGATATAATAGAGTAGTCAGTCCAGTCAACTTTTTAAATCTAAGATTCATGTATATTGTAATAATTTAACGAAGTAGTGAATAATCTAAACTTGATTATACCAATCACATAAGAAAAATGCTCGCACGCATTAAGCTAATATGGGAGTCCCATGGTGTTATACTCACTTGTACTTATCAATTAACTTAAGCATAATATCACACCAAACTTTCTTTTTAAAGATCAGATAAGTCAAAGCAAGTGAGGTAATAAGTCAAACCAAGTGAGCTAATAGGCTGATGACTATCTAAAACCAATGAGGAGTCGTTCGCTCTGCCATTACTGACTAGTCTCGATTGCCTCTCAAATCTTTAGATTCACGTATATGGGGATCATCCAGCGAACTATTGAATAGTCTGCAGTCGATTATGTCAATCATATAAGACAAACTAAGTGAGCTTATACGTTGTTGAATGTAAAGGCAATGAAAAGCCGTTGTCACGAATATGGTAGACTAGTCAGCCACGACGACCTTTTATTCTGAGGGAGAATAAGAGAGTGTTTCTCTCTCTCTCTCTAGAGAGAGAGAACTAATAGCTTTATGTGATCGTGATAGTATCCTTCGTTTATAAGCTGTCTAGCCTAGGTTGGAGATATAAGCATGAATCCCTAGGAAGACAGAAGGCTCTATTACCTGCATGTGTATTGAACGTCATACGGACGTGCTTACCATAGGTAATAGCCGCCATGATTGTGATCGCCCATATCACAAGTGGTCTAATAGATGAGTTCAAATGTTGTATTCGCCAATAGACTATCGAAGTGTGATTTTGATTCTAACCCGCAATGGAGGTTGTGTTCCTTACAGGAAAACCAACCTTACATGCAATAACTACATCTGTAAATCTCCGCAGATAAAGGGGGTTTGTCGTGGCACAAGACAAGCTGGAAAAGAAAAGCGCCCCATAATTTTCTTTGCATATCTTAACTTGTGTACAATAATGTGAGATACATCTTGCTACTCCTCGAGAATTCGAAGAAAAATATTATATATACCTGTCAACGCTCCTTTAGGACTCGTGAAGCACATTCTTAGAAAACTAACCAATACAGGTGGGAAACTCAAGTAGACCAGTCCATTCAAAAACAAGGTTCAGTTACACTCCAGACGAGAGTAGAAAAACCTTGTAATATTAAACATACAAATGTCCCACACCGTAATGTATTGAAAGAAAAAAAAAAACAATAAGAATTCTATAAAATGGTCCATCCCCTCCCCCCCCCCCCCAAGTCTTCCAGGAAAATTCTTCGGTGGTTTGGCTTTCAAATGGGGCACTTTCGTATCCTGTTGAATGACAATGCGTCCTGAATTCCTTCACAAATTTAGGTTTCAATTTAATGTCCCATCAAATGAGAAATAATTGCCATATAAACACTTGACTTTGTCTTATTATAAAATTCACCAGTAACCTTCGTACTGTTTATTCTTTCCTAATCTGGATCATGTCTAAGAATGTTTTCATTCTTTTATGCTCTTTTGAAAACTTTTTTAATTAGCAATTCAGAAAATCGTTTTCGCCATGAGATTTAAATTTAGGATGGATAAAATCTAGGCTCTTTAAACATGTTATTCGGATGTACAGTAATTCTTAATTTCGGATTCATGAGCCATCACCGAATGTCTTGTCAAAAACTTCAGAATTAAATGCTACCTCGAGGCCCCTTGATGAGATATTTAGACAAATCTGTTGCGCGGTATATTTTATAAGTTAAATATATTATTATCATATTCGTCGAGGACATAAAGAATACTTCAAAAAGACTTAATGTTTGAAAATAAACATGGATGTGATACACATGAGCATAAAAAATCTATTGTTTCCATAAAATCTGTACAAAAAATTTATTAAAGTACATATTGTAAGAGAGATATGAAAGAAAGGAGATGGCATCAGGTTCAAAAATCAACCATGCTAAAACTGCTTTTAGAGCAATCAGCAGACCTACACCCCAATTGTTGTTAGATTAGGGGTGTCATGTTATCCCTAGAGGTGAAGTCTTCCATCTCCTTGGCATTCCGATGGGATTCGGCATCTCAATGGACCAACGATGGAATTGGGTGCTATCTAGGTTGGATAGCAAAATAAATCATTGGAAAGGTATGCAAGTCAACTTGGCAGGGCGTGCTATGGTTGTTAACACACTTATGCTATCTACAACTATTTACTTTATCTCGTATTGGAGACCTAAGGAGAAAGACTTGGCCAAAGTGGAAAGAATCTGTAGAAACTCCCTTTGGACTGGGGACCCCAAGAGGAGGGGGATTCCCAAAATCAAATGGGAAACTTGCATCAGCCCGAAAGACTCAGGGGGTTTGGGAATTTTGGATATCGTTGGATTGGGTGACAAGCTGGCAGCAAAGTGGCTCACCAAGGCGTGGAGCAATAGTGAGTCCTCTTGGGCTAAATTGATCTTCAGAAACATAGAAGACCTTACCTTGGTTGGCCATCCTAGTTGGAAGGACATAGGGATTCTCACGCTTTTGTTCTCCCCCCACCCAGTGTCCCCTAAGGGCTCTAGCCTCGTGTGTTCTTTATGGAAGAGTTGGAACAAGGCCAAACAGTTCATCAGAATCAGTGATGAATGGATGTGGGCAGCTGGGATAAGACAAAATGACTCTATCTAGTTCCTGATCGGCGGCATTAGGGGGGTGGAGTCTTGGAACCTCCAAACTGCAAAGCGGCTATGGAACAAGGGGTTCAAACAGTGGAAAAAACTCTGGAAACAAGAGACAAGCCAGTGGATTAGGTTCGAAGACTTGGACCGGAGACTTAGAGTTACCCTAGAGGAATGGAATCTTCTTCAAGGAAGATGTTTAGCATGGGACCGCTCAACTACCAGCCTTCTCTACGGTCAGGATCTTCCTTGCCTGGAGGGCCTCAAATGGAGCGATGGAAAGAAACTATCCAGAATCCCCAACTTCAAAGAGAACTTAGATGTTCATCACACTCTTAACAAGAGATGGTGCCTTTCTTAGACCAAACTTTGATGGGAACTAAAATTTATGTCTATTTGGCACCCCCTAATTGAGATCAAAAAGTCCGTTCTCATGTGGTAGATCTTGCATAAAGGTATCTGATCCAATGCAAGGGCTAACAAAATCTGTGGCGTGCCGCCTTGGTGCAAGCGTTGCCATCGATGCATTGAAGATTTAGCTCACTTGTTCTTCGATTGCCCCAAGTCCCATCCTATCTGGCGTCAGGTGACGTGGGTATTGAGACTCACGAACCAAATCAATGTTGGGTGAGGCGGTCGGCTGCTCATCGAGGTTGTGGAATGCCATCAGAGGTGAGACTCTTTGGAAGATTTGGACGGAACAATGTGTTGTCAATTTTGACCAAACTCCTAAGGAATGGTCGATCAAGAAATCCTTATTTCTTCTAGGTAAAAGAATCTCCCGAGATAAGAGATCTCCACCATTTAGACATCACTGTATTTATCTCCTCGAAAACAAGTTGAAACCCAAATGGGTCCCACATGAGGGTGATGCTAGATTTATCCGCCTCATTTGTAAGGCCCTCTAGCTTGCCAAACTCCTCCCCTGCAGTGTGGGATTTGGGGAGTCCCTTGGGCACTAGTTCCATTCACTTGTAATTATCTTCTTTATTTTAATTAAAGTCCGAGAGAATAGGCTAAGGCCAAACTTCCTTTTACTAGAAAAAAAAAAAGAAAGGAGATGAGTACACGACAAGCGCCTTGTACGCTATTTTATTCTGAAAATATATCATCAAATTTCATTTAAAATAATCTAGATAGGCTATAAAAAGAAGATATATTTATTTTCGTGTGAACTGTTACATTAAAGACGGAAGGATGTATGGATATTCGTTGGTGAACTGTGTAGACTACTACACATATTTAGGGTCGTTGATACTCGCAAGCTACCAATACTAACCATGCGAGACCCTCCTGTTTTCCTGATAAATAATAAGATGGGGGTCATAACTTTCAAATCAAGGAAATGAAGCCAAGATTGCGTTCATATTTAAAACTGAGAATCATGGTATCCACAATGTGGCTATGGAATGTTAAAGAACTGATATATTTGACTTGTATAGTATAGCAAACTTTAC
Organism: Ceratopteris richardii; assembly: GCA_020310875.1. Classification (NCBI taxonomy): domain Eukaryota; kingdom Viridiplantae; phylum Streptophyta; class Polypodiopsida; order Polypodiales; family Pteridaceae; genus Ceratopteris; species Ceratopteris richardii. The sequence continues at coordinate 69,874,507 of CM035441.1, forward strand.
GAAATAAAAATTTTGTAATGACCCACCCATATTTGACTTCCACTACTTTACCTTGAAGCAAAGTCTTGGACAATTTTGAAGCAATATCTAAACACTATTATTCTGGAGACATAAACTCTTTTGCATATCGAAAACGATTTAGGCTTAAATTTACCATAAGTAGGAGAGAGAATGAAGAAAATATAGGTTAGTATAATGTAGCGTGAATAAACTTTGCTATGCTTTATTGAACTTCCATCAATTTCTTCAAGAAGCAGCTTAGTCGTACAACAAAATAAAAATAGGATAGTCCATATTTATAGGTGTGTGCCTTGTGTTTTGTTTGTAATCGTCACCGCATCAATGGGTCTTCTATGCAAGAAGCACACCTCATTAATTTCAGTGCGTGATATATTGGTGCTCCCTTATCAGACTGCACTCATAGTTGTTTCGGTAGACTACACATACTTCGTAATTAAACTCTGATACTCAGCACTCACGATATTCTACCCATATGGTATTCTTTATTTATGAACTCTATTGTAGAACTGCTACACACATTATTACATAGTTCATTAACATCTAAACTTCAATATTAGATACAATATCGAGGAGAGCAATTTTCTTTGTATTCAGACACTTTAGGATGATATAGTATAAGATCACAAACACAGTCCCTCTCTCTCCCGTCACGTTGCGAAAAGTACTATAACCAAAGTCTCCATTAACTATGTTACCTTAATGGGAGAATAACCAAACATCAGACTTACAAATTTTATAAGAAGTAAATTATTAGAATGGATTACACGCATGAACTATCTCCAAATCTTCTTTTTAATTTGAATTCGTCTTCTGGGGTATCTTATCACTATAGTTGTGTTATAAGAAGAATGTTAACTAAGCCAATATGTACAATAAATAGGCCACATATGTTTCAAGTATCATCCCAAAGCGTCACAATGGCACGCATGGTGTATTTGCACCGATTGCGTCTACTGGATAGTTACATTCTATGGATCACAAAAACATTAGTTTCATACCTATTATAGAGTCTCCTACATGTCGTAGAGCAAGTCCCAGGTACTTCAGGACCACCTTTCTTTCTCCCTGAGTAATCAGTTCCATGATGCATCCATTACTTTTTCTTGAAGGCGCTCCTACGCAAGGTTACAACAAAAGTAGGTGTGACCATTCTTTAGATGTACAAGATAATGTTCTAAATCGGCAACCTCCTTTTGAGCCTTTACATTCGCTCTAATGTGCTTACTACACTGATTAGTGAGTAAGGTTCTCTCTATAGTTTAGAAACGCCCTATCATACTACATAAGAGTCCTGTTTAGTTCAGACCGAAATTCTAGTTGATGAGCTCCCGGATCTTCTCATTTGACTTTAGATGGTGAGCCATCATTTGGGTCACCTCGGTTTCCATTGCTTGAAATTCCTTTTCATCTCTACACTCTTGTTGGTCAGACTTGCATGATATCGTAATGCCATTTCAATTATTGTTAGTTACAGAAGGAGTCAAGACCACCTTTTGCCAACTAGAACAACATCAAGTTGTCAAACGCGATGCAATCTTTCACGTTCATGACCTTATGGAGTTTGTTGGCAATCATATTCTTGGAGTGCATTCATCTCTGTAAAATTTCAACCTTCTAAATAGAGAATATCTTCTACATTTGGAGCTGTGTCAAATCTTATTAAAGGAGCACTTCTCCATATTTTTCCTCCAGAATTCATGATTTTTATTATGAGATGTGAAACATACGAGGAGTATCTATAATATAAACATAATTTGACTCCCACCTCATGTCGAACCATGGATAAACATGGTCAGTTTCATACACTAGAGGCACGTCGATTTGGTTGTAGTCTTTGATACCATGTGGGCAATGGAAAACATTAAAGAATTATGCAGCCCGTAATCATAAGAAAACCAAAGGTAATGACATTACCGCAAGGACTATATGAAGGATACATGTGATGAACAACTTGAATAAGTGAGCACACTAGAGGTTGCAAAACAAACGAACAAAAGAAATACTCATTAAGTGTTCAAAGAAACTAATCAATAATTAGATAAGAAATACAAATCTCAAATATATTTGCCTCACTTCAAAGCAGTGAGCACAATCCTAGAAGAAAAAGTTTTATTGTAGATGTTCCGTCATGGCTGGACTTTTGGAAACCGTCAAATGGTGTTGATAATGCATTTAAAGATGTAGATTTGTTGGAACTTCAGCACATTGATTTTAGATATACTAAAAAACGTACATTCCAAACTTGCTATGGTGAGTTCTTCACATTCATTGTTTGATATTCGTGGAATGCTTGACTATTTGTTCCATTGTAGAACGATGAAAAACGTTTCTGGGACTCTCCATTTCTATATACGTTTTGTCTATCTTTACTATTGTTGTGTTCAGAGTTTCTACGTACAATGTGTTCCATAATTGAAGAGTGATTCATTATTCAAGGGTACCCATTTTGGTGCCTATGATGGCCAATTTCAAATTATCTTAAGTACTCCAAAAATAAACCTTTGGGATTAGTTTTTTGATGCTTACTCCATAAGAATGTACATGAATTTTTCCATAGCTATGATGTGTGCTAATGTCCATGTGCTTGCTACGATCCCACAGTCACAAGAATTCAATCACACAAGAAGAGTAGAAGAAAGAAATGCCTGCACAAAATAAGAGAAATTTGACATAGAAAAATAGACACTATGTGATGCAAAAAGAGAGAGAAAAACTTGTGTTTTGGATTTGAACCAGATGCAATACCATATGAAAAGTGGCTTCGTGGTGAGGCCTTAGATTCCGATCACCTCTAAGAACTCTCAAGCTAATTTACACTCATACTTTTGATGACACTTCAATAACACTCTCATTCAAAATGACAAGGAAAATCCTAGATTTGTGGCATTCTCGTGCACTTTAGTGGTTTCTTGATTTTTTTAGTAGCACCTCTCAAAAGAAGAAGAAGAAACAACAAAAAGACACATACTTTTACAAGTAGAGTATGCATGACAATAACTATGCACGTGAATTATGGATCCAAATAATAATAATAGAAACACTCACTCTTTCTTTGTGTGTTGCAAAAATCGACACTTGTTTGGACCCAAGTAACTCACAAACTATGAAGAATTCCATAATGATTGTGAAATATAAAAGTGCTCGCCTCTTCAATGTGCAAATACTTTTAAATAACTTCAAGCCGAAATTGCTCTTCAAAGATTATTTTTTAGCCATGCAAAATTTCAAGAGAGAGAGAGAGAACAAAAAAAGAGATTATTTTATAGTGAACTAATTTTAGAGCCTTAAATGCACTAGCTAATGCATGATTGATAAACTTATTAGAGAGAGAATTTTATTCTACTATGAATAATGTACCCTTCATTCGTACATCATTCTTCCTAATTCTTTCAATTTCATGTTCAAAGTTTAGCTAGAAAATATGATGCAAATAAGGTTTAGAGAGAGCACAAAAAAGGTTCGAAATGATTATCTCTCTATCGACAGGCTTATTGCCCCCAGGTTACTTAGAATGTCGCTTTGCATTCTATTCTACACTTTCAACATTTTACAAACTAGAGTCTACATATGATCATGCCAATACCACTTCCATCTATAGGAACCTAAAAGGGCTATATTTCGATTGAACCACAAGCTATGCGACTTAGGGTTGAAGCATGGGACTCATTGGGTAGTTACAATGCATGATGCGATGCCCTACCTAGGCTTCAAACTAATCACTCAATTTGGCCTTCCTTTCGAGCTTGTTTGAAAGGACATACACATGATTGCAATGATCTTATGCCGTATATTATTCAGTTTTCACAAGATCATTGTAACAAAAGTATTTTTTATCATTTGTAAGCTGATGTGCTATTGAAAAGCTTCAAAACCTCTGCTACAGGTTGAGTTGTATCTCGATAGAAATTTATTCTACAAGGGACACCCCAATTTTTGTTTTAGCACATTTATACTCTTGAATGAAGCGCATTGTCAAGTCTACTTACATTTGCAAGAGGCCCAACTACAGTAGCCGTTATTGCATGATTCCAATATTTAAAAGCATGTGTTTAGATATGACAGTTTTGTATTCTCTTTCAATTTGGAAATGGTATAGGATATAGGAAAAGTTGGGAACCTAGAGAATAACCCATTGAATAAGATGGCAACGCACATTTTTGACGCTACTTTTTGAGTTAGCATGTGCTAGGGAGAGAACTATATCGATCCAATAAATGCACATAAAGTCCACCTTTACTCCTCTTCATTCCCATCCCTATTCCTGAGATGGAAGCTAATCACTGAGATGGAAACTGAAGAGTTCATCAACTCAGTAGCAAGTGGAAAATGAACTCTCTTGTATTGACTTATCAGTACTTGAATAAGGAGGTGGTAACTTCCTTAAATCGAAGGTTGTAAGAGTCGTTATTCAAAGGAATCAGTATTAAGTGATCCGGACTTATTTTCTCTCTAGGGTAGGCTTCGAAGAATCCTAAAGATCATATCAAGATAAGTTATCTATGAAGAAGGGACGCATGGATTACACAAATAGTCTTCATTTCGTTGCCCATTGTTGGCATCAGTTCCATTTCTGTTGGAAACATGTCTGTTGGAAAGAATATTTGGATGAAGAGATTGGAATGTTGAAAGTCAGCAATGGATCCAGGCTAGAAGAAATTGACGCAGACCTAAGACTGAGCCATGAAGCTTGGATCATACTTAGGAACTCTAATCACAGAAGCCAATGCGACACGATTGTCTGCTTGACAACTCACATATTTCTTTACGAATTCGAGACAATCGATCCGGTTCTTCAAGTCAACGAACGCAATTACGTTGCAAATATCATCTTTGATGTGCAATTGATAAAAGCCTTCGATAGCTCATTTCTTGTTGATAATCTTAGCGAGTCGATGGATCCCACATCAAAACATATGGATACCTGTGGACTTTTTGAAGACAACAGCTCTTGGATCTATGACCAGTCAAATCAGAGTAATCGGCTGGATTAAGAGCTGGAAAGAGGGCATTTACTTAATCAGTTAAGCCAATTCAGGATTCTTGGAGCTGCGCAGCTATGGCGGCTGCATTGAACCCCTTCGGGACACTCAAACGGAAGAGATAGAGAGATCTCGAATCATATAAGCTCCGCGCTGTGTGGCGATGAGCCGTGGATGTTTCTATTACTTTAGAATACGAGTTACAATATTTTTAATGCCATGTGATCAAATCTCCCCCTCAAGCTCAGAGTGAGCTTGAATACAAAATGAAAGAAATACATATGTCCATACAAGATTAAATAACAGGAAATGAAATGTAGATACAACTAAAGCTTTCTATCTCTTAAAGCTTCTCTGAAGTAGATGAAATTTTCTTTTGGAAAAGCTTTGGTGAAGATATCCACCACTTGTTCTCGAGTGTTGATGTGGATCAGCTCCACTTCTCCTTCGATGATCTTCTCACGAACAAAATGATAATGAACTTCGATGTGCGTCGATCTCGCATGATAAACTGGATTCTTCGATAACATAATACTACTCACATTGTCACAATAGATGACCACCTTTTCGTCGATGTAGACTCCCATGTCTTCGAGTAGGTACTTAATCCAGGTAGCTTCACAAACGGCTTGTGTAATGCCTCTATATTCAGCTTCGGTACTTGACAAGGCAATAGTTGGTTATTTCTTGCTACTCCATGAAATGGTTGCACTTCCAAGTGAGAAGGAAGTTGACCTTCGATCCATGACATTTCCTGCCCAATCCGCATCTGTGTATGCATACATACATGGCTGAACTTTTCTCTCATAAAACAAGCCAAAGTTACATGTTCCTTTCACATATTGCAATATATGTTGCACTGCATCCAAGTGTACTCTACATGGTTTATGCATAAACTGACTCACCAAACCAACTGCAAAAATCAAATCTGGTCTTGTCTTTGTTACATAAATCAAACTTCCAACCATTTTCCTATACATATTGGCATCATGCAAGTACTTTCCATCATCCATAAGCTTAACATTAGCATCAAGTGGCGTATCAACAGGTTTGCAAGCACTCATACCAAATCTCTCAAGCATTTCTAGCATATAATTGCGTTGTATCATCCAAATTCCTTCTTTCATTAAAATTACTTCAATTCGCAAAAAGTATTTTAGCTCTACCAAATCCGACATCAAAAATTCAGATTTTTGTTGCCTTTTCAATTCATCAATCCTCTTCTCATCGCTGCCAGTAATGATCAAATCATCGACATAGATCACTAATAGAATCCTTTCGCTTCCTTAATTCCATACAAACAGTGAATAATCAGCCTTCGATTGCATAAATTTTAGATCCAACAACTTCTTAGTGAATCGTTCACACCATGCTCTTGGAACTTGTTTCAGACCATAAAGCGCTTTTTTCAACTTGCATACATATTCAGGATACTTTGGATGCACATAACCTTCAGGTTGTTGCATATAGACTTCCTCATGCAATTTACCATTCAAGAATGCATTCTTAACATCCATTTGATACAATTTCCAATTGTTCATAGCAGCCCATGCAATCACACTTCTCACCGTTGTGATTTTCACCACTGGACTAAACGTTTCATCATAATCCAATCCATATACTTATGCATATCCGTTTGCAACTAAACGCGCTTTAAATCTCTCCACTCAACCATCACTTTTGCACTTCACTTTATATACCCATTTACATCCAATAGCTTTCTTATTCGGTGGAAAATTCACTAATTCCCATGTGTCGTTCTTCTTCAATGCATTCATCTCATCATCCATTGCTTTGCACCAATCCTCACTTTGTGACGCATCATGAAAATTCTTTGGTTCCTCATGCTTAATTCTCTCCGTCATATATGCATAATGAAGCTTCATAGACTTATTGTATCGATTTAGTCTATCCACAGGATGTTTTACTCTCGTAGATCGTCTCAAAGCTGTTTCTTCATGTGTCTCTTTCCTTGCGTGTGGGGGAACATATTTCTCTTTCATATTTTTCAATGTTCGAGGAGTAACTATTTCATCACCATATCTGAATCAGATATGTACTCTCTCATCTTCTCTTTTCCTTTCTCCTTTCACCTTGCAGAGTCTTTTGCATTTTCACTCCATGACGTTTCAGGTGTAGGAAACTCATATGAATCATAGTCTTGACACTCTTCATGGTCAAAATTCCTACGACTTATTCCTGGCTCATCAAGAACATTATGCATAGAATTATCCATATCATTCTCTATCACAACCATGTCTTTGGGTGCATACCATGATGCTTTTTCATCGAATATAACATCTCTACTCACTATACATTCTTTTGTAACAGGATTATAACATCGATATCCTTTCTTCTCTTCTGAGTATCCAAAAAATTTGCACTTCTCATATTTTGCCTCAAACTTGTGTCTCAACTGACTAGGCACATGCGCATAACAAATACTTCCAAACACTCGTAAATAGCTAACATTATGCTTATGCTTCCATATCCTCTCATAAGGTGTGAGATCATGAACCATGCCTGTGGGAGCTCTATTTATAACATGCAGAGTCGTATGACAAGCTTCTGCCCAAACCATATCTGGCATGTTATTTTAATTCAACATGGCTCTAGCAACTTCCTCAATCACACGATTTTTACGTTCTACAACACCATTTTGCTGTGGTGTGTATCTACAAGATAATTGCCTTTTGATTCCATGATCACTTAGGTACTGATCAAATTCTCTTGAGATATATTCTCCCCCTGAATCTGATCGTAGGCACTTTATATACATTCCCAACTGCTTTTCAACCATGTTTTTGAATCTCACAAAGCACTCAAAGACTTCACTCTTATGCTTCAGGAAGTAAATCCATGTATATCGGCTATAATCGTCAACGAATATCATAAAATATAGTGAGCCACCAACTGATTTTGTTCTAGTTGTTCCAACCACATCACTATGGATTAGTTCTAGAGGTCTCCTCCTGTGCATTTCTCTTCTTGGAAACTTCATACGTTGATGTTTTCCAAATGTGCATGCTTCACAAATTCTTTCAAAGTTTAAATGACCAAATCTTGGTAGTCCACGCACTAAAGTTTGCTTCTCCATAGACTTAAATTTCCTCAAATTGATATGACCAATTCATTTATGCCATAATTCTGCTATATCTGAGTGTTCACTATTCTTGGCATACATACTTTGATAAAGAGGTGTGCCCATATCAAAGGTGAACAATCTACCCATCTTCTTTCCATGACCAAGCAATTTTCCTCTTTTTCCATACTTAAAATCATGTATGAAGCAACCATGCTTTTTGAAAATTACTTCCATGTCCTGATCCGTAAGTTGACCAACCGAAACTAGGTTCTTTGTAATGCTAGGCACATGTAAAACATCACTTAAAGTGTTCCGAACACCATTATTTTGTATGAGCAGTGCATTTCCAACATCGTTAATCAGATGTAAGGTATCATCACTAGTTGCTACATATTCTTTAGACTTCAAGGGCTCTATTGACTCAAACCAATCTCCTATGCTCGTCATGTGATTTGTGCAACCGGAGTCTATGTACCAATTCATATCATTTCCAGGTTTAGACATACTATTCAACATATGCTCCATTGCAAACATATTATCTCTGCCATAGTCTCTATAGGAACTCTCAGCAGAGAAGTTTCCATGTGACGCATAACGGCCTCTACCTCTTCCTCTTTGGCTATTCTGCTTATGATAGAAATCTTTCTCAAAATGGCCATACTTACCGCAATGATAACAATTCCCAGGTGCCTGTGATCTTTCTCTACCTCTAGAATATGATCTTCCTCTACCTCTTGACATATCCACTGTATTTGTATTTCTAGAAGATGATCGTCCATGACAAGAACCTCTTCCTCTATTCTGGAAAAATGCATGATCTTTCGAATTGCCACTTCCCGATGCATTCAAACCAAGCTTTACTTCTTCTGTCATGCAAAGAGCTACTAGTTTGTCAAAATCTGGCATAGTGCCTCTCACTGAGATCCAAGTATCTAAGCTCTTGTACTGTGGTCCTAGACCATTTAGCATAACGAAAACCATATCATCATCATCGATCGTGCAATTTATGGAAGCTAAATCATTAGTGATCTTCCTAATTTCAGCCACATAATCTGTTATGGACCTATTTTCACACCATACGCTATGCAACTTTTGCTTTAAGTGGATTTTTCTAGCTTCTGTTGATGTACCATATATCTTATGGATTATATCCCAAGCTTCCTTCGGTGTGCTAGCTTTCATAATATGTGGAATCATGCTCTGATATACATATAGAAATCCAATGAAGAACCTTTCTAGTTTTTTCTATCCACGTTTTATATTCTTTTTGCTCTTCTACATTCGGGTTCTCTGGCAACTCAGGACACTCGTCCTCTCCATTCACTAGTTCCCAAAGAACTTTTCCCATCAAGAAATTTTCCATTCTATAAGACCATTGGTGGTAATTGTCTTTATTCAGCTTATTGCCAACTATTTGCGCAATATTATCACCCATCTTTGCAATTTTGAGACTTCTCTATGTTATGGAAACTTTATGGCGAGACCTAGAAAAAATTATGTAGCATTTCGACTGTTTTTCTAGGTATGTGCACCAAAAAACAAATCTTCACAAGTAATCTGAATGATTTCCCTCTTTTTCTCAGCACTTCTTGCATCCCTATGCACTTATATGCTCAATTTGTACCTCTCCGGAAAATTTCGGCAGAGTCTCCTTTGTCCAAACTATATATGAACCAAGTCAACTAAAGTCACTCCACTCAAAAAAACCAAACTCTGGATAAAAGCATCAATAAGAGTCCGTAACGTAAGCAAATATACTCAGACGGGAGGCCTCAAAAATATACATTCATCCCGTGATCGATACATGAGGTCTTCGGACTGTCTTCTCTTTGGTCTTCCACCTATATCACCAGAGTATCTCCAAGCATGAGAATATCCCAGTTAAAAACCTCACCACGTCCCTCAGTTTTTGTTTAAATTCAAGGTTTTCAGCAGGGTAATATAAAACCTCACAAGGCGTGTGAGTTGTCCAATTAAGGACCCGCAATATTATACATCCGTCTCACAACGTGTGAGTAGTGTCCATTTTAGGACCCGCAAAGAGTATACATACGTGGCCTGCCACATGCACTCAAAAGACAAAAACCAAATCTCAAACATGTACGTGGCTGTAAATAAAGAGCAACTTTTTGCACTATCTCCTTGTTGAAGAAACTTTCTTTCTTTATTTCACTTCTGTGCACTTCTATTTTTGATTCACTTCTTTACACTATCATCTATTGAGGAGGCGGCATCCATAGTGTAGTGTTCGCATCATTTTTCCAATTGACTTCCAGAATTCCATTTCTCCATCAGAATACCTTAGCTCAGATTGACGTTTGTCAGGCTATACGAAGCTTCTTGAATGCAGTCTTTTGCTCGCTGCTGTTTCTTCATATAAGTTTTGAATCGATTGAAAACATCAAGTCATGTCATAGTCTGTTATCATGGCGAGGTCGAATCCATGAAGCATACTCTCTGTCAATTTGGGTACATCTATTGAGACAGTGATGAGTCTATGCAGAATGTCTTTGCTTGCGCCTCTCGATTCCTCTTTAGCGTAGAGAGAGAAAGAATGGTCTACATCATTCAACTACTGGTGTGAGGTGTCTGACTCAAGTGTCGCTGCGGCCCTCGGCGTTCGAACATCCATAGACTAAATAAGAGAATCATGCACAGGCTCGCGAATAGTCTTCCAGTGACTACTGTGCTGTGATACCACTTCTTGGAGCTACGCAACTATGGCGGCTCCATTGAACCCCTTCGGGACACTCAGACGGAAGAGATAGAGAGAGCTCGAATCAAATAAGCTCCGTGTTGTGTGGCGGTGAGCCCCGAATGTTTCTATTACTTTAGAATACAAATTACAATATTTTTAATGCCACGTCATCAAGGTTCCACGTATATTGTAAAATCCAATGAATTATTGAATAGTCATGCGGTGTTCGCTCTCTTACTCCAATGAAAAGCTGTCGCGAGGATATAATAGACTAGTCAGTCCAGTCGACTTTTAAAATCTATGATTCAAATTTAACCAAGCACTGAATAGTCTACAGTTGATTATAGCAATCACATCAGAAGAAAGTTCGCACGCATTTAAGCGAATAGGTTGGGCCGTTGGCGTAGGCGATGCCAGATGGATGGGGCACGGTCTGATTGCTGGCGGCTGCGGATGCTCTCGATGCGTTCTGGATGTATGCCTCTTGGGCTTGTTGATTTGGGTTTGCCTTGAGGCGGACTTTCGCGTGTAATCCGTGCTTTTATCTCGCTTGAGGGCCATCCCTTCCTCAGCACTACCTTTCAGGCTCTGTATCCTGCGGGCGCCAGGCATTAAGTCTTCCCTTATGATATGGGAGTCCCATGGTGTTATGAACACTTTCACTTGTACCTTTCAATTCATTAAGTTAAGCAAATTAAAAAAAAAAAAATCGCATATGTCAAACCAATGAGGTAATACGCTGAGTACTATGTAAAACCAAAGAGTACTCATGTGTCCACTAGCGGTTTTTGCTTCGTGCTTGATAGTTCATGCATATGTCGGTTAAGCAAGAAGCAATCTATTATGGCCACTTCTAGTTGTAAGGAAGAGTATAGGTTAGCTTTCATAGTGACTATTGAGTGTGTGGATGAGATACCATATGACTATGACTGATTTGGGTGTTGGTGAGTCTTTTGCCACCACCATCTTTACTGACAATCAGAGCACATTGAAGTTGTGATGAAGCCTATGTTCCATGCTCACAGTAAGCACCTTGAGGTGCACTATCATTGTCTTAGGGAGAGGTTCTCTTTTGGAGAGATCAGCTTGGCATATGTGCCCATAGAGGAGAACATTGCACACGTTTTCATAAACGCTCTGCCTAAGAACAAGTTTGAAGGTTTTCGCAAAGCTTTGGGCTTACTTGCTTTTATGGATTGATTCGACATAGCTTGGCACTTCATTATACATGAGTGCCAGCTCCTTGTTCACCACATCACTCCTAGGGAATTTGTTAATATATTTAAGTAGTGATGTGTGTGAACACATTAGAACCACGGGGGCACTTTTTTCCATCTTTAAGAGGTTTTTTAAGAGGTTTTTTTCCCTGGATTGTATATACACCTATAACCCTAAGAGGTCACTGATCTTTTTAAATTCTCTTTGTAATACATTAAGTATTGTGTTTTGTGCTCCAAGCTTCTTCTTCCTCTTCCCTGTAGTGTTCGCGTGCTTCCGGAGACATCAAACTCCAACAGAAATAATGTAGTGATCCAGCTAGAAGAAATCGACGCTGACCTAAGGCTGAGCCGTGAAGCTTGTACGTACTTAGGAACTATAATCACAGTTTCCGTTACTATAATCACACAAGCCAATGCGACAAGATTGTCTGCTTGACAACTCACAGCTTTCTTTGCGAATTCGACACAATCGATCAGCTTCTTCAAGCTAACGAACGCAGTGACGTCGCAAATATCATCTTTGATGTGCAATGAATAAAAGCCTCCGATGCCTCATTTCTTGTTGATAAGCTTAGCGCGTCGATGGAACCCACAGTAAAACATATGAACTTAGATAACAGCTCAGGCGGGGATCTCATGGATACCCGCGGACTTTTTGAAGACAAAAGTTCTTGGATTTCTGAGCAGTCAAATCAGAGTAGCCGGCTTTATTAAAAGCTGGAGCGGAAGCATTTACTTAATCAGTTAATCCAATTGAAGATTCATGTATATTGTAAAATCCAATTAAGTATAGAATAATCTGCAGTGCATTATATCAATCACATAAGACAAACTAAGTGAGCTCATGCGCTGTTTGACTCTCTTACTCCAATGAAGGGCTGCTCTCTTACTCCAGTCGACTTTTTAAATCTAAGATTTATCCAAAACCAATGAGGGGTCGTTCGCACTGATATAACGAGCTAGTCAACCTCGATTACTTCTCAAATCTTTAGATTCATGTATACGGTGATCATCTAGTGAAATACTGAATAGTCTGCACTGGATTAGGTCATTCATATAAGACAAACTAAGTGAGAATACACGCTGTTGACTGTAAAGCCAATGAAAAGCCGTTGTCACGGATATGGTAGACTACTCAGTTGCGACGACCTTTTACTCTGAGGGAGAATAAGAGACTGTTTCTCTCTCTCTCTCTCTCTGTCTCTCTCTCCAGACAGAGAGAACTGATAGCTTTATGTGATCCTGACTGTATCCCTCTTCTAGAAGCAGTCTAGCCTAGTTTGGAGATATAAACAATAATCCCTAGGAAGACAGAAGGCTCTATTACCTGCATGTGTATTGAAGGTCATATGGACGTGCTTACCAAAGCTAATAGCCGCCATGATTGTGATCTACCATATCAAAACTGGTCTAATGGATGAGTTCAAATGTTGTATTCGCTAATACACTATCGAAGTGTGATTTTGATTCTTACCTGCAATGGAGGTTGTGGTCCTTACAGGAAAACCAACCTTACATGCAATAACTACATCTGTAAAGCTTCTCCGAAAAAGGGGTTTGTCTTCGGACAAGACAAGCTGGAAAAGAAAAGCGCCCCATAGTTTTCTTTGCACATCTTAACTTTGCACATCTTGCTACTCCTCGAGAATGCGAAGAAAAGTATTATATATACCTGTCAACGGTCCTTTAGAACTCGTGAAGCACATTCTTAGAAAACTTACCAATACAGGTGGGCAACTCAAGTAGACCAGTCCATTCAAAAACAAGGTTCAGTTACATTCCAGACGAGAGTAGGAAAAACTTATAATATTTAACATACAAATGTCCCACACCGTAATGTATTGAAAGAAAAAAAACAACAAGAATTCTGTGGAATGACAATGCATCTTGAACTCCACAAATTTAGCTTTCAATTTAATGTTCCCATCAAATGAAAAATAATTGCAATATAAACACTTGACTTTGTCTTATTAGAAATTTCACTAGTAACCTTCGTACCGTTTATTGTTTCCCAATCTGAATCATGTCTACGAATGTTTTCATTCTTTTATGCTCTTTTGAAAGCTTTTTTAATAAGCAGTGCAGAAAATCGTTTTCGCTATGAGATTTAAATTTAGGATGGATAAAATCTAGGCTCTTTCAAAATGTTATTCGGATGTACAATAATTCTTAATTTCGGATTCATGAGCCATGACCCAGGCCTTGTCAAAAACTTCAGAAATAAATGATACCTCGAGGCCCGTTGATGAGACATTTAGACAAATCTGTTGCGTGGTATATTTTATAAGTTAAATATATTATTGTCATATTCGTCGAGGACATAAAGCATACTTCAAAAAGACTGAATGTTTGAAAATAAACATGAACGTGATCCACATGAGCATAAAAAATCTATTGTCTCCATAAAATCTGTACAAAAAAATTATTAAGGTACATGTTCTAAGAAAGATATGAAAGAAAGGAGATGAGTACACGACAAGCGCCTTGTACGCTATTTTATTCTGAAAATATATCTTCAAATTTCATTTAAAAGAATCTAGACAGGCTATAAAAAGAAGATATATTTATTTTCGTGTGAACTCTTACATTAAAGACGGAAGGATATATGGATATTCGTTGGTGAACTGTGTAGACTAGTACACATATTTAGGGTCGTTCAATACTAACCATGCGAGACCCACCTGTTTTCCTCATAAATAATAAGATGGGGGTCATAACTTTCCAATCAAGGAAATGAAGCCAAGATTGCGATCATATTTAGAATTGAGAATCATGGTATCCACAATGTGGGTATGGAATGTTAAAGAATTGATATATTTGACATGTATAATATGCGAACTTTACGAAATCAAATTTTGTAATCACCCACGCATATTTGACTTCCGCTAATTACCTTGATGCAAAGTCATGGACAAATTTTGAAGCAATATCTAAAAACTATTATTCTGGAGACATAATCTCTTTTGCTTATCGAAAACTATTTAGGCCTAAAATGTACCATAAGCAGGAGAGAGAATGAAGAAAATATAGGTTACTATAATGTAGCGTGAATAAAATTTGCTATGCTTGATTGAAGTTCCATCAATTTCTTCAATAACTAGCTTAGTCCTGCAACAAAATAAAAATAGGATAGTCCATATTTATAGTTGGAAGGACATAGGGATTCTCACGCTTTTTTTCTCCCCCACCCGGTGTCCCCTAAAGGCTCTAGCCTCGTGTGTTCTTTATGGAAGAGTTGGAACAAGGCCAAATAGTTCATCAGAATCAGTGATGAATGGAAGTGGGCGGCTGGGATAAGACAAAATGACTCTATCTGGTTCCCGATCGGCGGCATTAGGGGGGTGGAGTCATGGAACCTCCAAACTGCAAAGCGGCAATGGAACAAGGGGTTCAAACAATGGGAAAAACTCTGGAAACAAGAGACCAACCAGTGGATTAGGTTTGAAGACTTGGACCCGAGACTTAGAGTTACCCTAGAGGAATGGAATTTTCTTCAAGGAAGATGTTTGGCATGGGACCGCTCAACTACCCGCCTTCTCTGCGGTCAATATCTTCCTTTCCTAGAGGGCCTCAAATGGAGGAATGGAAAGAAACTATCCAGAATCGCCAAGTTCAAAGAGAACTTAGATGTTCATCACACTTTTAACAAGAGATGGTGCCTTTCTTGGACCAAACTTCGATGGGAACTAAAATTCATGTCTATTTGGCACCCCCTAATTGAGATCAAAAAGTCCGTTCTCATGTGGTAGATCTTGCATAAAGGTATCTGGTCCAATGCAAGGGCTAACAAAATCTTTGGCGTGCCGCCTTGATGCAAGCGTTGCCATCGATGCATTGAAGATTTAGCTCACTTGTTCTTTGATTGCCCCAAGTCCCATGCTATCTGGCGTCAGGTGACCCGGGTATTGAGACTCACGAACCAAATCAATGTTGGGTGAGGCGGTCGGCTGCTCATCGAGGCTGTGGAATGCCATCAAGGGTGAGACTCTTTGGAAGATTTGGAGGGAGCGATGTGCTGTCAATTTTGACCAAACTCCTAAGGAATGATCGATCAAGAAATCCTTATTTCTTCTAGCTAAAAGAATCTCCCGAGATAAGAGATCTGAACCATTTAGACATCACTGTATTTATCTCCTCGAAAACAACAAGTTGAAACCCAAATGGGTCCCACATGAGGGTGATGCCAGATTTATCCACCCCATTTGTAAGGCCCTCTAGCTTGCCAAACTCCTCCCCTGCATTGTGGGATTTGGGGAGTCTCTTGGGCACTAGTCCCATTCACTTGTAATTTTTCTTCTTTATTTTAATTAAAGTCCGGGAGAATAGGCTAAGGCCGAACTTCCTTTTATTAAAAAAAAAAAAAGAAAGGAGATGAGTACACGACAAGCGCCTTGTACGCTATTTTATTCTGAAAATATATCTTCAAATTTCATTTAAAAGAATCTAGATAGGCTATAAAAAGAAGATATATTTATTTTCGTGTGAAATGTTACATTAAAGACGGAACAATGTATGGATATTCGTTGGTGATCTGTGTAGACTACTACACATATTTAGGGTCGTTGATACTCGCAAGCTACCAATACTAACCATGCGAGACCCTCCTGTTTTCCTCATAAATAATAAGATGGGGGTCATAACTTTCAATTCAAGGAAATGAAGCCAAGATTGCGTTCATATTTGAAACTGAGAATCATGGTATCCACAATGTGGCTATGGAATGTTAAGGAACTGATATATTTGACTTGTATAACATAGCAAACTTTACGAAATAAAAATTTTGTAATGACCCACCCATATTTGACTTCCTCTACTTTACTTGAAGCAAAGTCTTGGACAAATTTTGAAGCAATATCTAAACACTATTATTCTGGAGACATAAACTCTTTTGCATATCGAAAACGATTTAGGCTTAAATTTACCATAAGCCGGAGAGAGAATGAAGAAAATATAGGTTAGTATAATGTAGCGTGAATAAACTTTGATATGCTTTACTGAACTTCCGTCAATTTGTTCAAGAAGCAGGTTAGTCCTACAACAAAATAAAAATATTATAGTCCATATTTATAGATGTGTGCCTTGTGTTTTCTTTGTAATCGTCACCGCATCAATGGGTCTCCAATGCAAGGAAGCACACCCCATTAATTTCAGTGCGTGATATATTGGTGCTCCCTTATCAGACTGCACTCATAGTTGTTTCGGTAGACTACACATACTTCGTATTTAAACTCTGATACTCAGCACTTACGATATTCTCACCATTTGGTATTCTTTATTTATCAACTCTATTGTAGAACTGCCACACACTTTTACGCATAACATCCAGACTTCAATATTTGAGACAAATCGAGGAGCGCAATTTTCTTTGTATTCAACCACTTTAGGATGACAAACACAGTCCCTTCTCTACCTTCACATATCGAAAAGTACTATAACCAAAGTTTCCATTAACTATGTTACCTTAATGGGAGAGTAACCAAACATCAGGCTTACAAATTGTATAAGAAGTGAATAATTAAAATCGATTACACGCATGAATTATCTCCAAATCTTTTTTTTATTTGCATTTATCTTTTGAGATATCGTATCACTATGGTTGTGTTATAAGAAGAATGTTAACTAAGCCACTATGTACAATAAATAGGCCACATATGTTTCAACGCTCATCTCAAAGCGTCACAATGGCACTCATGGTGTATTTGCACCGATTGGGTCTACTGGATGGTTACATTCTATGGATCACAAAAACATTAGTTTTATACCTATTATAGGGTCTCCTAGATGTGCTAGAGCAAGTGCTAAATACTTTAGGACCACCTTTGTTTGTCCCTGAGTAATCCGTTCCAGGATGCATCGATTACTTTCTCTTGAAGGCGCTCCTACTCAATTTTACAACAAAAGTGGGTGTGACTATTCTTTTGATCTATAAAATAATGTTATAAATCGGCAACCTCCTTTTGAGCATTTACCTTCGCTCTAGTGTGCTTACTACACTGATTAGTGAGTAAGGTTTTCTCTGTAGTTTAGAAACTCCCTGTCATACTACATGAGAGTCCTGTTTAGTTCAGACCGAAATTCCTCTAATGCACCGCACTTCTAGATAGCTCCCGGTCTCCATTGCTGGAAATTCGTTTTCATCCCTACACTCTTGTTGGTCAGACTTGCATGGTATCGTGATGCCATTTAAATTCTTGTTAGTTAGAGAAGGAGTCAAGAACACCTTTTGCCGCCTAGAACAACATCAATTTGTCAAACTCGATGCAATATTTCACGTTCATGACCTTAGGGAGTTTGTTGGCAATCATATTCTTGGAGTGCATCCATCTCTCTAAAATTTCCACCGTGTAATTAGAGAATATCTTCTACATTTGTACCTATGTCAAATCTAATAAAAAGAGCACTTCTCCATAATTTTCCTCCAAAATTAATTATTTGGATTATGAGATGTCAAAAATACGAGGAGTATCTATAATATAAACATCATTTGACTCCCACCTCATGTCCAACCATGGATAAACATGGTCCGTTTCATACACTAGGGGCGGTCAATTTGGTGGTAGCCTTTGATACCATGTGGGCAATGGAAAACATATAAGAATTATGAAAATAACAAGTCCGCAATAATAAGAAAACCAAAGGTAATGACATTACCGCAAAGACCACATGAAGGATACATGTGATAAACAACTTGAATAAGTGAGCACACTAGAGGTTGCAAAACAAACGAAGCCAAAGAACTACTCATTAAGTGCTCAAAGAAACTCATCAATAATTAGATTAAAAAAAAAAATCTCAAATATTTTTTCCTCACTTCAAATTAGCAGTGAGCATTCATGACACAAGTTATCAAAGATAAAGAGCCTACATGCTTAAAAGGGTCTAGAGATTGCAAGGAATGGGAAAATCAAATGGAGGATGAACTAAAACATCTCTAGGACAACCACATATGCGATTTGTTAGTTTACGAAGAAGGAATCAAGGTAAAAACAAATAACCTAGTGTATAAAATTATGAGAAATGTAAATGATTGAATTTTTAGACCTAAAGATGGGTTCATTTCCAAGAGGTTCTCACAAACGCATTTCATAGATCATGAGAAGTTTTTTAGCCTCATTTCTAAATATGGCACAATTAGGACAATTGTTGTAGTTTCTACTTTAGTAAGATGGGCCACGACACAAATGTATATGAGGAAGAGCTCAAGGACAAAACGTATAGAATTTAATGACAAGGATACGTTGCATTCTATGTGTCTATTGAATAATTTTGTTAATGGGGTGAATCACCTAGGGATTGGAATCTAGGATTCACGTAGTAACTTCATAAACATAGATTCCATTTTAGAGAGGCTCATCCATGTTCATATTTGAACAAGATTAGATCAAAATATTTAGACCTATGTATCTATGTGGATAATATTATCTTCACATGTGATGATATAGCAAGTATAAAAGAGATCAAAGAAACGCTAGGAAAAGAATTCAAGATATTGGATCTTGGCATCCTCAGAAGCATCTTGAATAATCAAGTTATATATGTATATGATGTTGTCTATCTAATTGAAAGCAACCATTTACTTGGAATTTTGTCCTGGTAAAAAATGTAAGACACTCTCAGAAACCTATACATCATGTGTGAGTCAAGTAGGGAAGTTTAACAATGCAAAATTATATCAGTATTGAAAGTCATTGATTTATGCCACCATATCCATGTTGATCTACTTTAACTTGTTGGTCCTCTTTCATAGTCCATGCATGATCGTAATAGTCAGCATCTAAATAAAGAAATTTTAATTCATATGTGGCCATTTGGATCAAAGAGGGCTTAGGGATATAGACGGGTACATCAAAAAGAAGATATGACTATCTAATGCTTTGTATTACCAAATCTCTTGAAGCTCAACAAACTAACCTATAGTAACATTATTATTTAATATAGATAAAATATAGGGTTTTGACCTTAGCTATATGTGAAGTTTATGTGCTTAACAAATGCACGCACGGACCTAAAAGTGGAGGTAACAATATTTCGTTTGCTTGAAACTAACACTTTTAGCATACATCTAGCTATAAATCCTATGTATCACAAAGAATATATATATTCCTACAAAATCACTAATTAAAAAAAACACGTAAGGATATCGAGAAATGTATCCATGGAGGATCTAAGTTGTTTTTGAATGAAGATTGGGCGTGGCCAAGAAAAACAATATATTGAAGGTCATGGACAATAACAAGGTAAAGAAACGCATGGCCTGAAGTTCCAAATGCTTGAAAAGACTACAAAGATTCAAAAAATTCAAGAAGTTCAAGACCTTATCCTAATTGGTACTTTGCATGAAATGACAACATTGCATTCCACCAAGTCCTCCAATAATTGAACCAATCCATGACGATATCCATAAGCCTCCTTTGCTCATGTCCAAAGAGGACCCATTGCCAAACCCTATAAAAATATGCAAAACGTGAGATCAACAGACATGACATGTGTATTATGAGAGTTCTTCCCTTTCTTTCCCCCTTTGAAGATGTGTATGTACTGCTCTAGTTAGGAGATGGTGACGACCTTCTGATGGCTCTCGGGGAAAGACAAAGGATCTTGAGCCCTTCCTTACTTATTTCTTTTTCTCTCTCTCCTCTCTCTCTCTCTTCCCTCGCCTACCCACCACCCCCACCCAGCCAACCACGCACCCCACCACCTCCCACACCGCGACCCCCCTCCTCTCTCCACCCCGCCAACCCCCACCCCACCCCTCCATGCCCCGCAGCCTCCTCCCCCCCTCTCTCTCTCTCTCTCTCTCTCTCTCTCTCTCTCTCTCTCTCTCTCCCCTCCCTCTCTCTCTTCCCGCGCTTGCCCACCAACCCCGCCCACGCCCCACCACCTCTTACCCCGCGACCTGCCTCCTCTCCCCACCCCGCCAGCCCCCACCCCACCCCTCCATGCCCTACAGCCTCGTCCCCTCTCTCTCTCTCTCTCTCTCTCTCTCTCTCTCTCTCTCTCTCTCTCTCTTTCTCTCTCTCCACCCTCTCCCTCTTCCACCGCCTTCCCACCACCCCCGCGCGTGCCCCACCACCTCCCACCCCGCAACCCCCCTCCTCTCCACACCCTACCAGCCC
The DNA here is from genome assembly GCA_020310875.1 of Ceratopteris richardii. Lineage (NCBI taxonomy): Eukaryota > Viridiplantae > Streptophyta > Polypodiopsida > Polypodiales > Pteridaceae > Ceratopteris > Ceratopteris richardii. The sequence continues at coordinate 69,895,626 of CM035441.1, forward strand.
CCACCCCGCCCCTCCATGCCCCGCAGCCTCCTCCTCCGCTCTCCCTCTCTCTCTCTCTCTCTCTCTCTCTCCCCCTCTCTCCCTCTCTCTCTCTCTCTCTCTCTCTCTCTCTCTCTCTCTCTCTCTCTCTCTCTCTCTCTCTCTCTCTCTCCTCCCTCTCTCTCTTCCCCCACCTGCCCACCAACCCTGCCCGCGTCCCACCACCTCCCACCCCGCGCCCCCCCTCCTCTCCCCACCCCGCCAGCCCCCACCCCACCCCTCCATGCCCCGCAGCCTCCTCCCCTTCTCTCTCTCTCTCTCTCTCTCTCTCTCTCTCTCTCTCTCTCTCTCTCTCTCTCTCTCTCTCTCTCTCTCTCTCTCTCTCTCTCTCTCTCTCTCTCTCTCTCTCTCTCTCTCTCTCTCTCTCTCTCCCCTCCTCTCTCTCTTCCCCTGCCTACCCACCACCCCCGCCCGTGCCCCACCGCCTCCCACCCAACGACCCCCCTCCTCTCCCCACCCCGCAAGCCCCCACTTCGCCCCTCCATGGCCCGCATCCTCCTCCCCTCTCTCTCTCGCTCTCTCTCTCTGTCTCTCTCTCTCTCTCTCCCCTCCCTCTCTCTCTTCCCCCGCCTGCCCTCCACCCTCGCCCGCACCCCACCACCTCCCACCCCGCGAGCCCCCTCCTCTCCCCACTCTGCCAGCCCCCATCCCGCCCCTCCATGCCCCGTAGCCTCCTCCCTCTCTCTCTCTCTCTCTCTCTCTCTCTCTCTCTCTCTCTCCCTCCCTCTCTCTCTTCCCCGCATGCCCACCAACCCCACCCGTGCGCCACCACCTCCCACCTCGTGACCCCCTCCTCTCCCCACCCGGCCAACCCCCACCCCGCCCCTCCATGCCCCGCAGCCTCCTCCCCTTCTCTCTCTCTCTCTATCTATCTCTCTCTCTCTCTCTCGCTCTCTCTCTCTCTCTCTCTCTCTCTCTTGCTCTCTCTCTCCTCCCTCTCTCTCTTCCCCCACCTGCCGACCACCCCCGCCCGTGCCCCACCACCTCCCACCCCGCGACCCCCCTCCTCTCCCCACCCCGCCAGCCCCGACCCCACCCCTCCATGCCCCACAGCCTCCTCCCTCTCTCTCTCTCGCTCTCTCTCTCTCTCGCTCTCTCTCTCTCTCTCTTTCTCTCTCTCCACCCTCTCTCTCTTCCCACGCCTTCCCACCACCCCCTCCCGTGCCCCACCACCTCCCACCCCGCGACCCCCCTCCTCTCCACACCCTGCCAACCCCCACCCCGCCCCTCCATGCCCCGCAGCCTCCTCCTCCGCTCTCCCTCTCTCTCTCTCTCTCTCTCTCTCTCTCTCTCTCCCCCTCTCTCTCCCTCTCTCTCTCTCTCTCTCTCTCTCCCTCCTCCCTCTCTCTCTTCCCCCACCTGCCCACCAACCCTGCCCGCGTCCCACCACCTCCCACCCCGCGGCCCCCCTCCTCTCCCCACCCCGCCAGCCCCCACACCACCCCTCCATGCCCCGCAACCTCCTCCCCTTCTCTCTCTCTCTCTCTCTCTCTCTCTCTCTCTCTCTCTCTCTCTCTCTCTCTCTCTCTCTCTCTCTCTCTCTCTCTCTCTCTCTCTCCTCCCTCTCTCTCTTCCCCCACCTGCCCTCCACCCTCGCCCGCACCCCACCACCTCCCACCCCGCGAGCCCCCTCCTCTCCCCACCCTGCCAGCCCCCATCCCGCCCCTCCATGCCCCGTAGCCTCCTCCCTCTCTCTCTCTCTCTCTCTCTCTCTCTCTCCCTCCCTCTCTCTCTTCCCCGCCTGCCCACCAACCCCACCCGTGCGCCACCACCTCGCGACCCCCCTCCTCTCCCCACCCGGCCAACCCCCACCCCGCCCCTCCATGCCCCGCAGCCTCCTCCCCTTCTCTCTCTCTCTATCTATCTCTCTCTCTCTCTCTCTCGCTCTCTCTCTCTCTCCTCCCTCTCTCTCTTCCCCCACCTGCCGACCACCCCCGCCCGTGCCCCACCACCTCCCACCCCGCGACCCCCCTCCTCTCCCCACCCCGCCAGCCCCGACCCCACCCCTCCATGCCCCACAGCCTCCTCCCTCTCTCTCTCTCGCTCTCTCTCTCTCTCTCTCTCTCTCTCTCTCTCCCCTTTTGCCAACTAGAACAACATCAAGTTGTCAAACGCGATGCAATCTTTCACGTTCATGACCTTATGGAGTTTGTTGGCAATCATATTCTTGGAGTGCATTCATCTCTGTACAATTTCAACCTTCTAAATAGAGAATATCTTCTACATTTGTAGCTCTGTCAAATATTATTAAAGGAGCACTTCTCCATAATTTTCCTCCAAAATTAATTATTTGGATTATGAGATGTCAAAAATACGAGGAGTATCTATAATATAAACATCATTTGACTCCCACCTCATGTCGAACCATGGATAAACATGGTCAGTTTCATACACTAGAGGCACGTCGATTTGGTTGTAGTCTTTGATACCATGTGGGCAATGGAAAACATTAAAGAATTATGAAAATAACAAGCCCGTAATCATAAGAAAACCAAAGGTAATGACATTACCGCAAGGACTATATGAAGGATACATGTGATGAACAACTTGAATAAGTGAGCACACTAGAGGTTGCAAAACAAACGAACAAAAGAAATACTCATTTAGTGTTCAAAGAAACTAATCAATAATTAGATAAAAAATACAAATCTCAAATATTTTTGCCTCACTTCAAAGCAGTGAGCACAATCCTAGAAGAGAAAGTTTTATTGTAGATGTTCCGTCATGGCTGGACTTTTGGAAACCGTCAAATGGTGTTGATAATGCATTTAAAGATGTACATTTGTTGGAACTTCAGCAAATTGATTTTAGATATACTAAAAAACGTACATTCCAAACTTGCTATGGTGAGTTCTTCACATTTATTGTTTGGTATTCGTGGAATGCTTGAGTATTTGTTCCATTGTAGAACGATGAAAACCGTTTCTCGGACTCTCCATTTCTATATACGTTTTGTCTATCTTTACTATTGTTGTGTTCAGAGTTTCTACGTACAATGTGTTCCATAATTGAAGAGTGATTCATTATTCAAGGGTACCCATTTTGGTGCCTATGATGGCCAATTTCAAATTAACTTAAGTACTCCAAAAATAAACCTTTGGGATTAGTTTTTTTATGCTTACTCCATAAGAATGTACATGAATTTTTCCATAGCTATGATGTGTGCTAATGTCCATGTGCTTGCTACGATCCCACAGTCACAAGAATTCAATCACACAAGAAGAGTAGAAGAAAGAAATCTCTGCACAAAAGAAGAGAAATTTGACATAGAAAAATAGACACTATGTGATGCAAAAAGAGAGAGAAACTTGTGTTTTGGATTTGAACCAGATGCAATACCATATGAAAAGTGGCTTCGTGGTGAGGCCTTAGATTCCGATCACCTCTAAGAACTCTCAAGGTAATTTACACTCACACTTTCGATGACACTTCAATGACACTCTCATTCAAAATGACAAGGAAAATCCTAGATTTGTGGCATTCTCTTGCACTTTAGTGGTTTCTTGATTTCTTTAGTAGCACGTCTCAAAAGAAGAAGAAGAAACAACAAAAAGATACATACTTTTACAAGTAGAGTATGTATGACAATAACTATGCACGTGAATTATGGATCCAAATAATAATAGAAACACTCACTCTTTTGTTTTGTGTTGCAAAAATCAACACTTGTTTGGACCCAAGTAACTCACAAACTATGCAGAATTCCATAATGATTGTGAAATATAAAAGTGCTCGCCTCTTCAATGTGCAAATACTTTTAAATAAACTTCAAGCCCAAATTGCTCTTCAAAGATTATTTTTTAGCCATGCAAAATTTCAAGAGAGAGAGAGAACAGAAAAAGAGATTATTTTATAGTGAACTAATTTTAGAGCCTTAAATGCACTAGCTAATGCATGATTGATAAACTTATTAGAGAGAGACATTTATTCTACTATGAATAATGTACCCTTCATGCGTACATCATTCTTCCTAATTCTTTCAATTTCATGTTCAAAGTTTAGCTAGAAAATATGATGCAAATAAGGTTTAGAGAGAGCACAAAAAAGGTTCGAAATGATTATCTCTCTATCGACAGGCTTATTGCCCCTCAGGTTACTTAGAATATCGCTTTGCATCCTATTCTACACTTTCAACATTTTACAAACTAGAGTCTACATATGATCATGCCAATACCACTTCCATCTATAGGAACCTAAAAGGGCTACATTTCGATTGAACCACAAGCTATGCGACTTAGGGTTACAGCATGGGACTCATTCGGCAGTTACAATGCATGATGCGATGCCCCACCTAGGCTTCAAACTAATCACTTAATTTGGCCTTCCTTTCGAGCTTGTTTGAAAGGACATACACATGATTGCAATGATCTTATGCCGTATATTATTCAGTTTTCACAAGATCATTGTAAGGAAAGTATTTTTTATCATTTGTAAGCTGATGTGCTATTGAAAAGCTTCAAAACCTTTGGTATAGGTTGAGTTGTATCTCGATAGAAATTTATTCTACAAGGGACACCCCAATTTTTGTTTTAGCACATTTATACTCTTGAATGAAGCGCATTGTCAAGTCTACTTACATTTGCAAGAGGCCCAACTACAGTAGCCGTTATTGCATGATTCCAATATTTAAAAGCATGTGTTAAAATATGACAGTTTTGTATTCTCTTTCAATTTGGAAATGGTATAGGATATAGGAAAAGTTGGGAACCTAGAGAATAACCCATTGAATAAGATGGAAACGCACATTTTTGAAGCTACTTTTTGAGTTAGCATGTCCTAGGGAGAGAACCATATCGATCCAATAAATGCACGTAAAGTCCACCTTTACTCCTCTTCATTCCCATCCCCATTCCTGAGATGGAAGCTAATCACTCAGATGGAAACTGAAGAGTTCATCAACTCAGTAGCAAGTGGAAGATGAACTCTCCTGTATTGACTTATCAGTAGTTTCTTTAAGTACTTGAATAAGGAGGTGGTAACTTCCTTAAATCGAAGGTTGTAAGAGGCGTTATTCAAAGGAATCAGTATTAAGTGATCCGGACTTATTTTCTCTCTAGGATAGGCTTCGAAGAATCCTACAGATCATATCAAGATGAGTTATCTATGAAGAAGGGACGCATGGATTACACAAAGATTCTTCATTTCGTTGCCCATTGTTGGCATCAGTTCCATTTCTGTTGGGAACATGTCAGTTGGAAAGAATATTTGGATGAAGAGATTGGAATGTTGAAAGTCAGCGATGGATCCGGGCTAGAAGAAATTGATGCAGACCTAAGACTGAGCCATGAAGCTTGGATCGTACTTAGGAACTGTAATCACAGAAGCTAATGCGACACGATTGTCTGCTTGACAACTCACATATTTCTTTACGAATTCGAGACAATCGATCCGGTTCTTCAAGTCAACGAACGCAATTACATTGCAAATATCATCTTTGATGTGCAATTGATAAAAGCCTTCGATAGCTTATTTCTTGTTGATAAGCTTAGCGAGTCGATGGATCCCACATCAAAACATATGGATACCTGCAGACTTTTTGAAGACAACAGCTCTTGGATCTATGACCAGTCAAATCAGAGTAATCGGCCGGATTAAGAGCTAGAAAGAGGGCATTTACTTAATCAGTTAAGCCAATTCAGGATTCTTGGAGGTGCGCAGCTATGGTGGCTCCATTAAACCCCCTTCTGGACACTCACATGGAAGAGATAGAGAGCGCTCAAATCAGATAAGCTCCGCGTTGTGTGGCGATGAGCCCCAAATGTTTCTATTACTTTAGAATACGAGTTACAATATTTTTAATGCCACATCATCAAATCTCCTCCTCAAGCTCAGAGTGAGCTTGAATACAAAATGAAAGAAATACATATGTCCATACAAGATTAAATAACATGAAATGAAATGTAGATACAACTAAAGCTTTCTAACTCCTAAAGCTTCTCTGAAGTAGATGAACTTTTCTTTTGGAAGAGCTTTGGTGAAGATATCCGCCACTTGTTCTCCAGTGCTGATCTGGATCAGCTCCACTTCTCCTTCGATGATCTTCTCACAAACAAAATGATAATGAACTTCGATGTGCTTCGATCTCGCATGATAAACTGGCTTCTTTGATAACATAATACTGCTCACATTGTCACAATAGATGACCACCTTTCCGTCGATGTAGAATCCCATGTCTTTGAGTAGGTACTTAATCCAGGTAGCTTCACAAACGGCTTGTGTAATGCCTCTATATTCAGCTTCGGTACTTGACAAGGCAACAGTTGGTTGTTTCTTGCTACTCCTTGAAATGGTTGCACTTCCAAGTGAGCAGGAAGTTGACCTTCGATCCATGACATTTCCTGCCCAATCCGCATCTGTGTATGCATACATACATGGCTGAACTTTTCTCTCATAAAACAAGCCAAAGTTACATGTTCCTTTCACATATCGCAATATATGTCGCACTGCATCCAAGTGCACTCTACATGGTTTATGCATAAACTGACTCACCAAACCAACTGCAAAAATCAAATCTGGTCTTGTCTTTGTTACATAAATCAAACTTCCAACCATTTTCCTATACATATTGGCATCATGCAAGTACTTTCCATCATCCATAAGCTTAACATTAGCATCAAGTGGCATATCAACAGGTTTGCAAGCACTCATACCAAATCTCTCAAGCATTTCTATCATATAATTGCGTTGTATCATCCAAATTCCTTCTTTCATTGAAATTACTTCAATTCCCAAAAAGTATTTTAGCTCTCCCAAATCCGACATCAAAAATTCAGATTTTAGTTGCCTTTTCAATTCATCAATCCTCTTCTCATCGCTGCCAGTAATGATCAAATCATCGACATAGATCACTAATAGAATCCTTTCGCTTCCTTAATTCCATACAAACAGTGAATAATCAGCCTTCGATTGCATAAATTTTAGATCCAACAACTTCTTAGTGAATCGTTCATACCATGCTCTTGGAGCTTGTTTCAAACCATAAAGCGCTTTTTTAAACTTGCATACATAGTCAGGATACTTTGGATGCACATAACCTTCAGGTTGCTGCATATAGACTTCCTCATGCAATTTACCATTCAAGAATGCATTCTTAACATCCATTTGATACAATTTCCAATTGTTCATAGCAGCCCAGGCAATCACACTTCTCATCGTTGTCATTTTCACCACTGGACTAAAGGTTTCATCATAATCTAATCCATATACTTGTGCATATCCTTTTGCAACTAAACGCGCTTTAAATCTCTCCACTGAACCATCACTTTTGCACTTCACTTTATTTACCCATTTACATCCAATAGCTTTCTTATTCGGTGGCAAATTCACTAATTCCCATGTGTCGTTCTTCTTCAATGCATTCATCTCATCATCCATTGCTTTGCACCAATCCTCACTTTGTGACGCATCATTAAAATTCTTTGGTTCCTCATGCTTAATTCTCTCTGTCATATATGCATAATGAAGCTTCATATACTTATTGTATAGATTTAGTTTATCCACAGGATTTTTTACTCTCGTAGATCGTCTCAAAGGTGTTTCTTCATGTGTCTCTTTCCTTGCGTGTGGGGGAACATATTTCTCTTTCATATTTTTCAATGTTCCAGGCATAACTATTTCATCGTCAATATCTGAATCAAATATGTACTCTCTCATTTTGTCTTTTCCTTTCTCCTTTCACCTTGCAGAGTGTTTTGCATTTTCACTCCATGATGTTTCAGATGTAGGAAACTCATATGAATGATAGTCTTGACTCTCTTCATGGTCAAAATTCCTACGACTTATTCTTGCCTCATCATGAACATTATGCATAGAATTATCCATATCATTCTCTATCACAGCCATGTCTTTGGGTGGATACCATGATGCTTTTTCATTGAATATAACATCTCTACTCACTATACATTCTTTTGTAACAGGATTATAACATCGATATCCTTTCTTCTCTTTTGAGTATCCAACAAATATGCACTTTTCATATTTTGCCTCAAACTTGTGTCTCAACTGACTAGGCACATGCGCATAACAAATACTTCCAAACACTCGTAAATAGCTAACATTGGGCTTATGCTTCCATATCATCTCATAAGGTGTGAGATCATGAACCATGCCTGTGGGAGCTCTATTTATAACATGCAGAGCCGTATGACAAGCTTCTGCCCAAAACATATCTGGCATGTTATTTTTCATTCAACATGGCTCTAGCAACTTCCTCAATCACACGATTTTTATGTTCTACAACACCATTTTATTGTGGTGTGTATCTACAAGATAATTGACTTTTGATTCCATGATCACTTAGGTACTGATCAAATTCTCTTGAGATATATTCTCCCCCTGAATCTCATTGTAGGCACTTTATATACATTCCCAACTGCTTTTCAACCATGTTTTTGAATCTCACAAAGCACTCAAAGACTTCACTCTTATGCTTCAGGAAGTAAATCCATGTATATCGGCTATAATCATCAACGAATATCAAAAAATATAGTGAGCCACCAATTGATTTTGTTCTAGCTGTTCCAACCACATCACCATGGATTAGTTCTAGAGGTCTCCTCCTGTGCATTTCTGTTCTTGGAAACTTCATACATTGATGTTTTCCAAATGCGCATGCTTCACAAATTCTTTCAAAGTTTAAATGACCAAATCTTGGTAGTCCACGCACTAAAGTTTGCTTCTCCATAGACTTCAATTTCCTCAAATTGATATGACCAATTTGTTTATGCCATAATTCTGCTATATCTGAGTGTTCACTATTCTTGGCATACATACTTTGATAAAGAGGTGTGCCTATATCAAAGGTGAACAATCTACCCATCTTCTTTCCATGACCAAGCAATTTTCCTCTTTTTCCATACTTAAAATCATGTATGCAGCAACCATGCTTGTTGAAAATTACTTCCATGTCCTGATCCGTAAGCTGACCAACCGAAACTAGGTTCTTTGTAATGCTAGGCACATATAAAACATCACTTAAAGTGTTCCGAACACCATTATTTTGTATGAGCGGTGCATTTCCAACATCGTTAATCAGATGTAAGGTATCATCACTAGTTGCTACATATTCTTTAGACTTCAAGGGCTCTTTTGACTCAAACCAATCTCCTATGCTCGTCATGTGATTTGTGTAACCCAAGTCTATGTACCAATTCATATGATTTCCAGGTTTAGACATACTATTCAACACATGCTCCATTGCAAACATATTATCTCTGCCATAGTCTCTATATGAACTCTCAACAGAGTAGTTTCCATGTGACGCATAACGACCTCTACCTCTTCCTCTTTGGCTATTCTGCGTATGATATAAATCTTTCTCAAAATGTCCATACTTACCGCAATGATAACAATTCCCAGGTGCATGTGATCTTCCTCTACCTCTAGAATATGATCTTCCTCTACCTCTTGACATATCCACTGTATTTGTATTTCTAGAAGATGATCGTCCATGACTAGAACCTCTTCCTCTATTCTGGAAAAATGCATGATCTCTCGAATTTCCACTTCCCGATGCATTCAAACCAAGCTTTACTTCTTCTGTCATGCAAAGAGCTACTAGCTCATCAAAATCTGGCATAGTGCGTCTCACTGAGATCGAAGTAACTAAGCTCTTGTACTGTGGTCCTAGACCATTTAGCATAACGGAAACCATATCATCATCATCGACCGTGCAATTTATGGAAGCTAAATCATCAGTGATCTTCCTAATTTTAGCCACATAATCTGTTATGGACCTATTTCCACGCCATACGCTATGCAACTTTTGCTTTAAGTGGATTTTTCTAGCTTCTGTTGACGTACCATATATCTTATGGATTATATCCCAAGCTTCCTTTGGTGTGCTAGCTTTCATAATATGTGGAATCAGGCTCTCTGATATACATATAGAAATCCAATGAAGAACCTTTCTAGATTTTTCTATCCACGTTTTATATTCTTTTTGCTCTTCTGCATTCGGGTTCTCTGGCAACTCAGGACACTCGTCCTCTCCATTCACTAGTCCCCAAAGATCTTTTCCCATCAAGAAATTTTCCATTCTATAAGACCATATGTGGTAATTGTCTTTATTCAGTTTATCGCCAACTATTTGCGCAATATTATCACCCATCTTTGCAATTTTGACACTTCTCTATGTTATGGAATTTTTATGGCGAGGCCTAGAAAAAATTCGATAGCATTTCGACTGTTTTTCTAGATATGTGCACCAAAAACTGAATCTTCACAAGTAATTTGAATGATTTCCCTCTTTTCTCAGCACTTCCTGCCTCCCTATGCACTTATATGCTCAATTTCTACCTCTCCAAAAAAATTTCGGCAGAGTCTCCTTTGTCCAAACTATATATGAACCAAGTCAACTAAAGTCACTCCACTGAAAAAAACCAAACTCTGGGTAAATGCATCAATAAGAGTCCGTAACGTAAGCAAATATACTCTGACGGGAGGCCTCAAAAATATACATTCATCCCTTGATCGATACATGAGGTCTTTGGACTGTCTTCTCTTTGGTCTTCCACCTATATCACCAGAGTATCTCCAAGCATGAGAATAACCCAGTTAAGAACCTCACCACGTCCCTCAGTTTTTGTTTAAATTCAAGGTTTTCAGTAGGGTAATATAAAACCTCACAAGGCACGTGAGTTGTCCAATTAAGGACCCGTAATATCATACATCCGTCTCACAACGTGTGAGTAGTGTCCTTTTTAGGACCCGCAAAGAGTATACATGCACTCAAAAGAAAAAAACCAAATCTCAAACATGTACCTGGCTCTAAATAAAGAGCAACTTTTTGCACTATATCCTTGTTGCAGAAACTTTCTTTCTTTATTTCACTTATGTGCACTTCTATTTTTGATTCACTTCTTTACACTATCATCTATTGAGGAGGCGGCCTCCATAAAGTGTAGCGTTCGCATCATTTGTCCAATTGACTTCCAGAATTCCATTTTTCCATCAGAATAGCTTAGCTCAGATTGACGTTTGTCAGGCTATACGAAGCTTCTTGAATGTAGTCTTTTGCTCGCTGCTGTTTCTTCATATAAGTTTTGAATCGATTGAAAACATCAAGTCATGTCATAGTCTGTTATCATGGCGAGCTCGAGTCCATGAAGCATACTCTCTGTCAATTTGGGTACATCTATTGAGACAGTGATGAGTCTATGCAGAATGTCTTTGCTTGCACCTGTCGATTCCTCTAGAGCGTAGAGAGAGAAAGAATGGTCTGCATCATTCAACTACTGGCATGGCATGAGGTGTCTGACTCAAGTGTCGCTGCGCCCCTCGGTGTTCGAACATCCATAGACTAAATGAGAGAATCATGCACAGACTTGCGAATAGTCGTCTAGACTACTGTGTTCTGATACCGCTTCTTGGAGCTGCGCAGCTATGGCGGCTCCATTGAACCCCTTCGGGACACTCAGACGGAAGAGATAGAGAGAGCTCGAATCAGATAAGCTCCGCGTTGTGTGGCAGTGAGCCCCGAATGTTTCTATTACTTTAGAATACAAATTACAATATTTTTAATGCCACGTCATCAAGGATCCACGTATATTGTAAAATCCAATGAATTAGTGAATAGTCTGCAGTGGATTATATCATTGACATAAGACAAACTAACTAAGGTCATGCGCTGTTCGCTCTCTTACTCCAATGAAAAGCTGTCGCGAGGATATAATAGACTAGTCAGTCGAGTCGACTTTTAAAATCTATGATTCAAATTTAACCAAGCACTGAATAGTCTAAAGTTGATTATAGCAATCACATAAGAAGAAAGTTCGCACGCATTTAAGCGAATAGGTTGGGCTGTTGGCGTAGGCGATGCCAGATGGATGGGGCACGGTCTGATTGCTGGCGGCTGCGGATGCTCTCGATGCGTTCTGGACGTATGCCTCTTGGGCTTGTTGATTTGGGTTTGCCTAGAGCGGGACTTTCGCGTGTAATCCGCCTTCGGGCCGAAGTTCCTATTCTTTCCGGTCTTTTATCTCGCTTGAGGGCCATCCCTTCCTCAGCACTACCTTTCAGGCTCTGTATCCTGCGGGCGCCAGGCATTAAGTCTTCCCTTGTGATATGGGAGTCCCAGGTGTTATGAACACTTTCACTTGTACCTTTCAATTCATTAAGTTAAGCAAATTAAAAAAAAAAAAAATCGCATATGTCAAACCAATGAGGTAATACGCTGAGTACTATGTAAAACCAATGAGTACTCATGTGTCCACTAGCGGTTTTTGCTTCGTGCTTGATAGCTCATGCATATCTCGGTTAAGCAAGAAGCAATTTATTACGGCCACTTCTAGTTGTAAGGAAGAGTATAGGTTAGCTTTCATAGTGACTATTGAGTGTGTGGATGAGACACCATATGACTATGACTGATTTGGGTGTTGGTGAGTCTTTTGCCACCACCATCTTTACTGACAATCAGAGCACATTGAAGTTGTGATGAAGCCTATGTTCCATGCTCACAGTAAGCACTTTGAGGTGCACTATCATTGTTTTCGCAAAGCTTTGAGCTTACTTGCTTTTATGGATTGATTTGACATAGCTTGGCACTTCATTATACATGAGTGCCAGCTCCTTGTTCACCACATCACTCCCAGGGGATTTGTTAATATATTTAAGTAGTGATGTGTGTGAACACATTAGAACCACGGGGGCACTTTTTTCCATCTTTAAGAGGTTTTTTTCCCGGCTTGTATATACACCTATAACCCTAAGAGGTCACTAATCTTTTTAAATTCTCTTTGTAATACATTAAGTATTGTGTTTTGTGCTCCAAGCTTCTTCTTCCTCTTCCTTGTAGTATTCGCGTGCTTCCGGAGACATCAAACTCCAACAGAAATAATGTAGTGATCCAGCTAGAAGAAATCGACGCTGACCTAAGGCTGAGCCGTGAAGCTTGGACGTACTTAGGAGCTATAATCACAGTTTCCGTTACTATAATCACACAAGCCAATGCGACAAGATTGTCTGCTTGACAACTCACAGCTTTCTTTGCGAATTCGACACAATCGATCAGCTTCTTCAAGTTAACGAACGCAGTGACGTCGCAAATATCATCTTTGATGTGCAATGAATAAAAGCTTCCGATGCCTCATTTCTTGTTGATAAGCTTAGCGCGTCGATGGAACCCACAGCAAAACATATGAACTTAGATAACAGCTCAGGCGGGGATCTCATGGATACCCGCGGACTTTTTGAAGACAAAAGTTCTTGGATTTCTGAGTAGTCAAATCAGAGTAGCCGGCTTTATGAAAAGCTGGAACGGAAGCATTTACTTAATCAGTTAATCAAATTGAAGATTTATGTATATTGTAAAATCCAATTAAGTATAGAATAATCTGCAGTGCATTATATCAATCACATAAGACAAACTAAGTGAGCTGCTCGCACGGATATAATAGACTAGTCAGCCCAGTCGACTTTTTAAATCTAAGATTTATCCAAAACCAATGAGGGGTCGTTCGCACTGATATAACGAGCTAGTCAACCTCGATTACCTCTCAAATCTTTAGATTCATGTATACGGTGATCATCCAGTGAAATACTGAATAGTCTGCACTGGATTAGGTCATTCATATAAGACAAACTAAGTGAGAATATACGCTGTTGACTGTAAAGCCAATCAAAAGCCGTTGTCACGGATATGGTAGACTACTCAGTCACGACGACCTTTTACTCTGAGGGAGAATAAGAGACTGTTTCTCTCTCTCTCTCTCTGTCTCTCTCTCTAGACAGAGAGAACTGATAGCTTTATGTGATCCTGACTGTATCCCTCTTCTAGAAGCAGTCTAGCCTAGTTTGGAGATATAAACAATAATCCCTAGGAAGACAGAAGGCTCTAGTACCTGCATGTGTATTGAAGGTCATATGGACGTGCTTACCAAAGCTAATAGCCGCCATGATTGTAATCGACCATATCACAACTGGTCTAATTGATGAGTTCAAATGTTGTATTCGCTAATACACTATCGAAGTGTGATTTTGATTCTAACCTGCAATGGAGGTTGTGGTCCTTACAGGAAAACCAACCTTACATGCAATAACTACATCTGTAAAGCTTCTCCGAAAAAGGGGTTTGTCGTCGGACAAGACAAGCTGGAAAAGAAAAGCGCCCCATAATTTTCTTTGCACATCTTAACTTGTCTGCAATAATGTGAGATACATCTTGCTACTCCTCGAGAATGGGAAGAAAAGTATTAGATATACCTGTCAACGCTCCTTTAGAACTCGTGAAGCACATTCTTAGAAAACTTACCAATACAGGTGGGCAACTCAAGTAGACCAGTCCATTCAAAAACAAGGTTCAGTTACATTCCAGACGAGAGTAGAAAAAACTTATAATATTAAACATACAAATGTCCCACACCGTAATGTATTGAAAGAAAAAAAACAACAAGAATTCTGTGGAATGACAATGCATCTTGAACTCCACAAATTTAGCTTTCAATTTAATGTTCCATCAAATGAAAAATAATTGCAATATAAACACTTGACTTTTTCTTATTAGAAATTTCACTAGTAACCTTCGTACCGTTTATTGTTTCCCAATCTGAATCATGTCTACGAATGTTTTCATTCTTTTATGCTCTTTTGAAAACTTTTTTAATAAGCAGTGCAGAAAATCGTTTTCCCTATGAGATTTAAATTTAGGATGGATAAAATCTAGGCTCTTTCAAAATGTTATTCGGATGTACAATAATTCTTAATTTCGGATTCATGAGCCATGACCCAATGCCTTGTCAAAAACTTCAGAAATAAATGATACCTCGAGGCCCGTTGATGAGACATTTAGACAAATCTGTTGCGTGGTATATTTTATAAGTTAAATATATTATTATCATATTCGTCGACGACATAAAGCATACTTCAAAAAGACTGAATATTTGAAAAAAAACATGAACGTGATCCACATGAGCATAAAAAATCTATTGTTTCCATAAAATCTGTACAAAAAAATTATTAAAGTACATGTTCTAAGAAAGATATGAAAGAAAGGAGATGAGTACACGACAAGCGCCTTGTACGCTATTTTACTCTGAAAATATATCTTCAATTTCATTTAAAAGAATCTAGACAGGCTATAAAAAGAAGATATATTTATTTTCGTGTGAACTGTTAAAGTAAAGACGGAAGGATGTATGGATATTCGTCGTTCAATACTAACCATGCGAGACCCACCTGTTTTCCTCATAAATAATAAGATGGGGGTCATAACTTTCCAATCAAGGAAATGAAGCCAAGATTGCGATCATATTTAGAATTGAGAATCATCGTATCAACAATGTGGCTATGGAATGTTAAAGAATTGATATATTTGACATGTATAATATAGCAAACTTTACGAAATCAAATTTTGTAATGACCCACGCATACTTGACTTCCGCTAATTTACCTTAAAGCAAAGTCATGGATAAATTTTGAAGCAATATCTAAAAACTATTATTCTGGAGACATAATCTCTTTTGCTTATGGAAAACTATTTAGGCCTAAAATGTACCATAAGCAGGAGAGAGAATGAAGAAAACATAGGTTACTATAATGTAGCGTGAATAAAATTTGCTATGCTTGATTGAAGTTCCATCAATTTCTTCAAGAACTAGCTTAGTCCTGCAACAAAATAAAAATAGGATAGTCCATATTTATAGTTGGAAGGACATAGGGATTCTCACGCTTTTGTTCTCCCCCACCCGGTGTCCCCTAAAGGCTCTAGCCTCGTGTGTTCTTTATGGAAGAGTTGGAACAAGGCCAAACAGTTCATCACAATCAGTGATGAATGGAAGTGGGCGGCTGGGATAAGACAAAATGACTCTATCTGGTTCCCGATCGGCGGCATTAGGGGGGTGGAGTCTTGGAACCTCCAAATTGCAAAGCGGCTATGGAACAAGGGGTTCAAACAATGGAAAAAACTCTGGAAACAAGAGACCAGCCAGTGGATTAGGTTCGAAGACTTAGACCCGAGACTTAGAGTTACCCTAGAGGAATGGAATCTTCTTCAAGGAAGATGTTTAGCATGGGACCGCTCAACTATCCGCCTTCTCTGCGGTCAATATCTTCCTTTCCTGGAGGGCCTCAAATGGAGGAATGGAAAGAAACTATCCAGAATCCCCAACTTCAAAGAGAACTTAGATGTTCATCACACTCTTAACAAGAGATGGTGCCTTTCTTGGACCAGACTTCAATGGGAACTAAAATTCATGTCTATTTGGCACCCCCTAATTGAGATCAAAAAGTCCGTTCTCATGTGGTAGATCTTGCGTAAAGGTATCTGGTCCAATGCAAGGCTAACAAAATCTGTGGCGTGCTACCTTGGTGCAAGCGTTGCCATCGATGCATTGAAGATTTAGCTCACTTGTTCTTCGATTGCCCCAAGTCCCATGCTATCTGGCGTGAGGTGACCCGGGTATTGAGACTCACGAACCAAATCAATGTTGGGTGAGGCGGTCGGCTGCTCATCGAGGCTGTGGAATGCCATCAAGGGTGAGACGCTTTGGAAGATTTTGAGGGAGCGATGTGCTGTCAATTTTGATCAAACTCCTAAGGAATGGTCGATCAAGAAATCCTTATTTCTTCTAGGTAAAAGAATCTCCCGAGATATGAGATCTCCACCGTTTAGACATCACTGTATTTATCTCCTCGAAAACAACAAGTTGAAACCCAAATGGGTCCCACATGAGGGTGATGCCAGATTTATCCGCCCCATTTGTAAGGCCCTATAGCTTGCCAAACTCCTCCCCTGCATTGTGGGATTTGGGGAGTACCTTGGGCACTAGTCCCATTCACTTGTAATTTTTCTTCTTTATTTTAATTAAAGTCCGCGAGAATAGGCCAAGGCAGAACTTCCTTTTATTAAAACAAAAAGGAAAGGAGATGAGTACACTTCAAGCGCCTTGTACGCTATTTTATTCTGGAAATATATCTTCAAATTTCATTTAAAAGAATCTAGATAGGCTATAAAAAGAAGATATATTTATTTTCGTGTGAACTGTTACATTAAAGACGGAAGAATGTATGGATATTCGTTGGTGATCTGTGTAGACTACTACACATATTTAGGGTCGTTGATACTCGCAAGCTACCAATACTAACCATGCGAGACCCTCCTGTTTTCCTCATAAATAATAAGATGGGGATCATAACTTTCAATTCAAGGAAATGAAGCCAAGATTACGTTCATATTTTAAACTGAGAATCATGGTATCGACAATGTGGCTATGGAATGTTAAAGAACTGATATATTTGACTTGTATAATATAGCAAACTTTACGAAATAAAAATTTTGTAATGACCCACCCATATTTGACTTCCACTACTTTACTTGAAGCAAAGTCTTGGACAAATTTTGAAGCAATATCTAAAAACTATTATTCTGGAGACATAAACTCTTTTGCATATCGAAAACGATTTAGGCTTAAATTTACCATAAGCAGGAGAGAGAATGAAGAAAATAGGTTAGTATAATGTAGCGTGAATAAACTTTGTGTTTATAGATGTGTGCCTTGTGTTTTCTTTGTGTTTTCTCCAATGCAAGGAAGCTCCCTTATCAGACTGCACTCATAGTTGTTTCGGTAGACTACACATACTTCGTATTTAAACTCTGATACTCAGGACTTACGATATTCTCACCATATGGTATTCTTTATTTATCAAATCTATTGTAGAACTGCCACACACTTTAACGCATAGTTCATTAACATCCAGACTTCAATATTTGAGACAAATCGAGGAGCGCAATTTTCTTTGTATTCAACCACTTTAGGATGATATAGTATAAGATCACAAACACAGTCCCTTCTCTACCTTCACATATCGAAAAGTACTATAACCAAAGTTTCCATTAACTATGTTACCTTAATGGGAGAGTAACCAAACATCAGGCTACAAATTGTATAAGAAGTGAATAATTAAAATCGATTACACGCATGAATTATCTCCAAATCTTTTTTTAATTTGCATTTATCTTTTGGGACAAGCTGGAAAAGAAAAGCGCCCCATAGTTTTCTTTGCACATCTTAACTTTGCACATCTTGCTACGCATATGTCAAACCAATGAGGTAATACGCTGAGTACTATGTAAAACCAAAGAGTACTCATGTGTCCACTAGCGGTTTTTGCTTCGTGCTTGATAGTTCATGCATATCTCGGTTAAGCAAGAAGCAATCTATTATGGCCACTTCTAGTTGTAAGGAAGAGTATAGGTTAGCTTTCATAGTGACTATTGAGTGTGTGGATGAGACACCATATGACTATGACTGATTTGGGTGTTGGTGAGTCTTTTGCCACCACCATCTTTACTGACAATCAGAGCACATTGAAGTTGTGATGAAGCCTATGTTCCATGCTCACAGTAAGCACCTTGAGGTGCACTATCATTGTCTTAGGGAGAGATTCTCTTTTGGAGAGATCAGCTTGGCATATGTGCCCATAGAGGAGAACATTGCACACGTTTTCACAAACGCTCTGCCTAAGAACAAGTTTGAAGGTTTTCGCAAAGCTTTGGGCTTACTTGCTTTTATGGATTGATTCGACATAGCTTGGCACTTCATTATACATGAGTGCGAGCTCCTTGTTCACCACATCACTCCCAGGGAATTTGTTTATATATTTAAGTAGTGATGTGTGTGAACACATTAGAACCACGGGGGCACTTTTTTCCATCTTTAAGAGGTTTTTTAAGAGGTTTTTTTCCCTGGATTGTATATACACCTATAACCCTAAGAGGTCACTGATCTTTTTAAATTCTCTTTGTAATACATTAAGTATTGTGTTTTGTGCTCCAAGCTTCTTCTTCCTCTTCCTTCTAGTGTTCGTGTGCTTCCGGAGACATCAAACTCCAACAGAAATAATGTAGTGATCCAGCTAGAAGAAATCGACGCTGACCTAAGGCTGAGCCGTGAAGCTTGTACGTACTTAGGAACTATAATCACAGTTTCCGTTACTATAATCACACAAGCCAATGCGACAAGATTGTCTGCTTGACAACTCACAGCTTTCTTTGCGAATTCGACACAATCGATCAGCTTCTTCAAGTTAACGAACGCAGTGACGTAGCAAATATCATCTTTGATGTGCAATGAATAAAAGCCTCCGATGCCTCATTTCTTGTTGATAAGCTTAGCGCGTCGATGGAACCCACAGCAAAACATATGAACTTAGATAACAGCTCAGGCGGGGATCTCATGGATACCCGCGGACTTTTTGAAGACAAAAGTTCTTGGATTTCTGAGCAGTCAAATCAGAGTAGCCGGCTTTATTAAAAGCTGGAGCGGAAGCATTTACTTAATCAGTTAATCCAATTGAAGATTCATGTATATTGTAAAATCCAATTAAGTATAGAATAATCTGCAGTGCATTATATCAATCACATAAGACAAACTAAGTGAGCTCATACGCTGTTTGACTCTCTTACTCCAATGAAGGGCTGCTCGCACGGATATAATAGACTAGTCAGTCCAGTCGACTTTTTAAATCTAAGATTTATCCAAAACCAATGAGGGGTCGTTCGCACTGATATAACGAGCTAGTCAACCTCGATTACTTCTCAAATCTTTAGATTCATGTATACGGTGATCATCTAGTGAAATACTGAATAGTCTGCACTGGATTAGGTCATTCATATAAGACAAACTAAGTGAGAATATACGCTGTTGACTGTAAAGCCAATGAAAAGCCGTTGTCACGGATATGGTAGACTACTCAGTTGCGACGACCTTTTACTCTGAGGGAGAATAAGAGACTGTTTCTCTCTCTCTCTCTGTCTCTCTCTCCAGACAGAGAGAACTGATAGCTTTATGTGATCCTGACTGTATCCCTCTTCTAGAAGCAGTCTAGCCTAGTTTGGAGATATAAACAATAATCCCTAGGAAGACAGAAGGCTCTATTACCTGCATGTGTATTGAAGGTCATATGGACGTGCTTACCAAAGCTAATAGCCGCCATGATTGTGATCGACCATATCACAACTGGTCTAATGGATGAGTTCAAATGTTGTATTCGCTAATACACTATCGAAGTGTGATTTTGATTCTAACCTGCAATGGAGGTTGTGGTCCTTACAGGAAAACCAACCTTACATGTAATAACTACATCTTTAAAGCTTCTCCGAAAAAGGGGTTTGTCGTCGGACAAGACAATGCATCTTGAACTCCACAAATTTAGCTTTCAATTTAATGTTCCCATCAAATGAAAAATAATTGCAATATAAACACTTGACTTTGTCTTATTAGAAATTTCACTAGTAACCTTCGTACCGTTTATTGTTTCCCAATCTGAATCATGTCTACGAATGTTTTCATTCTTTTATGCTCTTTTGAAAACTTTTTTAATAAGCAGTGCAGAAAATCGTTTTCGCTATGAGATTTAAATTTAGGATGGATAAAATCTAGGCTCTTTCAAAATGTTATTCGGATGTACAATAATTCTTAATTTCGGATTCATGAGCCATGACCCAGGCCTTGTCAAAAACTTCAGAAATAAATGATACCTCGAGGCCCGTTGATGAGACATTTAGACAAATCTGTTGCGTGGTATATTTTATAAGTTAAATATATTATTATCATATTCGTCGAGGACATAAAGCATACTTCAAAAAGACTGAATGTTTGAAAATAAACATGAACGTGATCCACATGAGCATAAAAAATCTATTGTCTCCATAAAATCTGTACAAAAAAATTATTAAGGTACATGTTCTAAGAAAGATATGAAAGAAAGGAGATGAGTACACGACAAGCGCCTTGTACGCTATTTTATTCTGAAAATATATCTTCAAATTTCATTTAAAAGAATCTAGACAGGCTATAAAAAGAAGATATATTTATTTTCGTGTGAACTCTTACATTAAAGACGGAAGGATGTATGGATATTCGTTGGTGAACTGTGTAGACTAGTACACATATTAAGGGTCGTTCAATACTAACCATGCGAGACCCACCTGTTTTCCTCATAAATAATAAGATGGGGGTCATAACTTTCCAATCAAGGAAATGAAGCCAAGATTGCGATCATATTTAGAATTGAGAATCATGGTATCCACAATGTGGCTATGGAATGTTAAAGAATCCGAGCCCCCTCCTCTCCCCACCCTGCCAGCCCCCACCCCGCCCCTCCATGCCCCGTAGCCTCCTCTCTCTCTCTCTCTCTCTCTCTCTCTCTCTCTCTCTCTCTCTCTCTCTCTCTCTCTCTCTCTCTCTCTCTCTCTCTCTCTCTCTCTCTCTCTCTCTCCTCCCTCTCTCTCTTCCCCCGCCTGCCCACCAACCCCGCCCGTGCGCCACCACCTCCCACCTCGTGACCCCCCTCCTCTCCCCAACCCGCCAACCCCCACCCCGCCCCTCCATGCCTCGCAGCCTCCTCCCCTTCTCTCTCTCTCTATCTCTCTCTCTCTCTCTCTCTCTCTCTCCTTCCTCTCTCTCTTCCCCCACCTGCCCACCACCCCCGCCCGTGCCCCACCACCTCCCACCCCGCGACCCCCCTCCTCTCCCCACCCCGCCAGCCCCCACCCCACCCCTCCATGCCCCACAGCCTCCTCCCTCTCTCTCTCTCTCTCTCTCTCTCTCTCTCTCTCTCTCTCCCTCCCCCCCCTCCGCCCCTTGCATCTCTTTGCCCCCCACCTTCCCCTCCCCTCAGCTTCTCTCTCTCTCTTCCCCCTCCGCCCCCCGCACCCCACTGCCCCGCCACCCCCCCTCCCCTCAGCCTCTCTCTCTCTTCCCCCTCCGCTCCCCGCATCCCACTTGGCCCTTCCATCTTGTAACCCCAGCCCCTCCATCCCCACACCCCCGCCCCCCTGCCACGCGACCTCCCTTCTGACTTGCCAAAGGAAATGGCCAAACAGTTGCTCTCAATGAAGATATCCACGGGTGAAGTTGTTGAAGCTCTCGATAAGCTCCCAAGGATTTTGGATGACACATTTCGACCTGGAGGATTTGGAGGTGGATTTGGCAGAAGTGGATGTAGAGGTCCCAGCCGTTTCAACTCTGGGGCCTATTGACCTCGGTCAACATGGATCAAGTTGGGTTTTGTTCTTTTTTGGGATTTAGTGCATTATGATCAGTACTCGTTGTTTCCATTCAATATTTGAGAACATCCTACATGGAGAAGAGGTAGATTGCATGGACAGGCTGCGTTAGCCACTACTAAGACTGAGAAGAGTAGTTGAAGTTTGAGATTATACTATATGCGGATTATTCCAGAGTGGATGCAATAATGTGTTCCCTGACATAGTATAATTCATCATGACCCTCCCTCCTGCCCACCACCTTACCCCTCTCTCCATGTTTCTTTTGGTCACCTCAAATTTCCCTTTAGTGATCTCACTCGTTGCTCTAATGTCACATGAAGACTTCAAAAGGAGGAGTTGACTATGTGAAGGAACTATCATATAAGGGGTTGAGGCATCTTAGCATTGAGATTATTCTTTGAATCACCATCCATCAAATGTAAGGAATGTGCTTCTTAGGATCATTCAAATATGTTGAGCAGCACAAAATGTGGATCTCAACTTGCATACAAGAAGGT
This sequence comes from Ceratopteris richardii, assembly GCA_020310875.1. Taxonomy (NCBI): domain Eukaryota; kingdom Viridiplantae; phylum Streptophyta; class Polypodiopsida; order Polypodiales; family Pteridaceae; genus Ceratopteris; species Ceratopteris richardii. The sequence continues at coordinate 69,918,168 of CM035441.1, forward strand.
CAGTAAAAGTGTAGATGGTAAAAGTGGAAGTGGAGAAATGACTCTTGCCTCCAACCATTCATGACGACCACCTATTTGTGAGGACCCGATTCAATTTACTGACCTACCCCTTCAATTTTGGGCAATCAATCGGCGCATGATCAGTGGACGTGAGGAATCGGCAATGCCCTCTTGGCCTATTGGGGCCTATAAAAGCAATGGACTTGTGTTCATTTGGGATACATTCTGATACACACATTTACATACGGACATACATAGGTCCTCTCTTTGCACTTTGTGGCGTCAAGCCTACTGTAGGAAGTCACTCTGTGGTGTGGATACAGAGCGTGGGCTTCCCAGTGAAGGGCTAATAGCACTATAGTGTGAAGAGAGTGGCTTGGTTTTGTCATTCCGTGCAAGTCAGTGGTATTTTTATGCTCTTTTCCTTAGAGAAATTCTTCAGACTTTGTATTGATCAGTACTAATCTGCATCTAGTTGTGTCCATGGTACGGATTGGATGAATCCCTTATATTGAGGTTGTTAAGTTCTGGAGTGGCATGTTATCCCAGAGCGTGAACATTTTGAGCATCTCTTTGGCCTATATTGTAATCAACTGATTCGAACTAAGGAGTGGATGGTCTTCCATTATTGTCATTTTGTCATTAATATTTTCTTGAGTATTCACAACTCCATGCAATCATTGATATCTGCCTGCTCACAGAAGTGTTAAAGGGTATATTTCCCTAAGGAGAACATCCATTGAGTAGGTGAAGTACTGGAATGCTTGCTGCATGCTCCTGGTAAAAGTAGATACCCCAGTACCTCCTCTACAGTTTGGCATGCATGGTGGGACCCTTGCATTCTTGTGAGAGGCCCAGAGGATAGTAAAAAGTCCTTTTGTTCCGTATTTTTGCCCTATTGCATTTGCGAATAAGTACATGACACATACGCGAGCGGATAAGGAGCATCTTCGTGTACAAAGGAGCCTTAACAAGTTAGCTATAACTTCGACTAGTGAACCTACCTCCCCTCTACCCTCCTTGAATAAGTCTATTGATTTGGGTGTGACACCACTGTCAAAGGAGAAGCATAGGAGAACATTAGACTTCTCCTCAGATACGTTAGAAGAAGCACCAGTGCAAATGGAGGATTTCTCTCATTTACTCTCTAGACTCAATATCAAGTTCCCTACCTTCAAGGGACAAGCTTATGAGGATGTTGATGATCATGTGAGAAGGTTCATCTCCTTATGTCGTGGACGAGGTTTGCAGAATAGAGAGGATGCAATGTTGGCACTCTTTCCATCCACATTGGAAGGCCTTGCAGACAAATGGTACAATCAATATGCAGATGACCATTTTGATACATGGGAGGCTTTGAAGACGACGTTCTCATAGACATTTCAGCCAAGTGACTCCTCCAAAAGTGCTCTAGATCAGCTAGAGAACTTAAGGCTGAGACCAGGTGAATCCTTCCATGAACTTCACACTAGGACAAAAGCACTTGTTGCACGTCTTCCACATGCTCCAGGTGATTTCCTGGTTAAAAAATGGATAGAAAAAGCTTTGCCCAGGTCATCTCAGTAGAAGTTACGAGAGTCTCTTAGATTGGATGCAACCCTCAATGTTTTTGTTGGAGCAGCCCCACGCATTGAAGAAGCTAGGCAACATTTTGAAGGGGATACACAACCGAATTATGTTGCAGAACTAGACCCTATTGGGCAACTGAGGAAAGAACAGGACACATTGAGAATGCAACAAAATCAACAAGAAGAGAAGGTCTTGCCACCATTGCGTCACACTGATGATGAAGTAGCCGAACTTCGCCGTGAGTTAGAAGATTTGCGGACCACTCAGGATATCAAGAGGCAGATTTGGTGCACAATCTGTAACAACGATGGGCATTCCAATGCCATTTGTGCTAACAAGGTAAGCTATCAATTTTGTGGAAAGGATAGCCATGAAGCTAGAGATTGTTACTACCTCAAGGGTACACAACAATGAGATAACCCTCAAGCTTTGGATTCGTATTATTCTAGTACTTCAAATGCACCTAATAGAGAAGAGAATCGGCCTGTGAAGCCTAGATATAATAGGCCTTTGATGTGCTATCGTTGTGGTGAGTATGGCCATATGCAAAATAGGTGTTCCCTTCCAGAAGATGCACCTCCTTGTCAACATTGTCCAGAGGCCAAGGATCACTATACCAAAGACTGCCCAAGAAGCCGTTCTGCTCCAATCCACATGATTGCAGTCTCTCCACAAGAAGAAGGTATGACCACTCAGTCTTATGTTGTTTCATCCTCTACGATACCCATGATGACTAGAGCCAGACAAGCAGAAACAATCCATAGAGAGGAACGACAAGGATTACAGGATAAAGAGGAGGAAAAGAAGTCTAGGTGGAACGGCCAAGAAGAAATTGAAGGAGCTTATGAAAGGATGGCTACTTCTCTAAGGGACCAACCAACAACTCTGCAAGAAGACACTCATGAGGTAAACATTGAACAGATCTTGAAAGGTATTCATCACAAGGTTAGTCTATACAAACTTATAAGGATGGATTCAAAAATAAAAAGTGACTTATTGAAGATTATACACTCTACTCACTTGATCCAATCACCTTGTATAGATGGGTTCATGGTTGATTTTCCCCCTGCACCCTTGGTAGACTACCAAAGCTCAAGATTATCTGTTTGTATAAAGGATGAAGGTCTCACACGTGTGATCATAGATGGAGGCTCTCGCATCAATTTGATGCGAGATTTCACAATGAAGAAACTGAATTTGAACCCCACCAAGATGGCACCATTCACAGTTACCCTAGCAGATCAACATCGGGTTGCGCCTCTTGGCATTATTGAAAAGGTACTGATGATAGTAGAAGGTTGTCACTTTGTTCTAGATTTTGGTGTTATTGCACTTCCACAAGAGACTTCTTACGCTGTACTCTTGGGGAGACCTTGGCTAAGGCAAGCAAAAGCTTTGCAAGATTGGGGGAAAAACAAACTATGGATTTTGACAAGCACCAATAGCCAGCTGCAACTACATTTGGAAGAGGGATTGGACTCAGGGAAAACTACTGGATATACTGTGGACACTCACGTAATGCCCTCTCTACCCCAAGAAGAAGATACATTATTAAATTGGATGATGAAAAGTGCAGAGTGTTGTATGGTGGAAATCAATGAAATAGAGGAAGAAGTTGCAGATAAGGTAATTACAGGAAAAGGCCATGAAGATCACAAGGTGTTGGAGAATGAGAGTTTGTAGGAGAATACAAGCTTTGAAGAGGCAACAAATACAGAAGTATCTGGGATGAAAAGTTATGAGCCTGAGTGCAGAGAAGATCTTCCTTTTTCAGATATACCTCAAGGATGGACAAAAGAACATGTTGCAGAATATAAACTAAAGTCCACTCCTGCATATAGTGGAGATGATTTCTCAAACAAGAGTAGTCTTGAAACACTGGTTCAAGAAGTAAATCTAGGGGATGAAGAGAACCCTCAAGTAGTCCACTTGGCCTCTTGGCTATGGCATTATCCTCCTTTACTACAGAAGGTAACTTCTTTACTTTATGCTTACAAAAATGTCTTCGCATGGTCAAAGATCTAATAGGGATACCAGAAGAGCTCGGATTACATCGGATACCTTTAATTGAGGGAGCCGCACCTGCAAGAAGTAGGCCATATTGACTCAATCCAAAGTATGCAGAAGCGATAAAATTTGAAATTACAAAACTGGAAGATGCAGGTATAATTGTTCCAGTACAACATTCTAGGTGGCTTACTTCTATGGTTATTGTGCCCAAGAAAAGTAGTGGAAAAATAAGAGTCTATGTTGATTTTCGTGCCTTGAATAAAGTAACTGTTCAAGATGGATTTCCTCAGCCCTTCACAGAGCAAGTACTTGAGGAAGTAGCTGGGCACACTTTGTATAGCTTCCTGGATGGTTTCAGCGGTTACAATCAGATAGTGACCCATCCTGATGATAGGGACAAAACAGCCTTTGTAACTCCATGGGGCACTTATGTCTATACTCGCATGGCTTTTGGTTTAAAGAATGTGCCAGCTTCATTTAATAGAACAATGTACCTAATATTGTGCAAATGGTTGACAAACTTTTTACGCATTTTCATGGATGACTTTTCAGTATTTTCAGGCACAGATTGAAGAGCAGCAGTTCAAGATTTCCATGATCATTTGGAAAATCTAAAAGAAATTTTTAAGCAATGTCTCAAAATAGGTTTGAAGTTAAATCCTGATAAATGTCACTTTTTGGTCACCAAGGGTACTCTTCTTGGTCACATAGTATCTGCTGAAGGGATAACTGTTGACCCTCCAAAGGTTACTCCTATTCTTTCTATGCCAATTCCACAAAGCCCAAAGGAAGTGCAAAGTTTCTTGGGCAATGTAGGATATCATAGAAGCTTCAACCCGATGTATTCAGAAATAGCTAAGCCTTTGTCAAGGCTTACCAGTAAAAAGATCCCCTTCTCATGGAGCGCTAAAGCTGAGAAAGCATTTTGTGAACTAAAATTGATGTTATGTACTGTTGCACTTTTAAGTGTTCGTAACTGGTCTTTGGAATTTCATGTGCATACAGATGCTAGTCTTCATGCTGTTGGTGCAGTTCTAGCTCAACCATCATCACACAAGGTTGATAGACCTATCTCCTACGCCAGTAGACTACTCACCCAAGTAGAAAGGAATTACAGTACAACAGAAAGGGAAGGTTTGGCTATTGTATTTGTTCTTCAGAAGTTAAGACATTACCTTCTTGGTGTACATTTTATAGTCATATCTGACCATCAGCCCTTAAAGTACTTGATAAACAAGCCTAGAGTGGCTAGAAGGATTTGGAGATGGTTACTCCTGTTTTAGGAATTTAACTTTGACATTCATATTAAGCCAAGAAGAGAGCACTACATAGCAGACCAAGTGTCGAGGACTGCAATGAGCGAGAAGGCAACAGGTATTAATGATGAACTGGTGGATAGAAATCTCTTCCTAGTGGCAATTCGGACTGATTGGTAATATGGACTTCTCCATTTTCTCACTACTAGAAAGCTCCCAGAACACTTGAAACCTATAGAAAAGATAAGATTGCTCCTGAAAGCCAAAGCATATTCGCTTATAAATGGGAATTTATATAGATATTGTCAAGATGATATCTTGAGAAAGTGTGTTTGTCCAGAGTAGGTAAATCTTTTGCTAGAGGCTGCACACAGTGAAGGACATCTAAAGGGGGAAGAATTGGCTCACAGGATCATCCACAAAGGACTATGGTGGCCTCATATTTATAAGGATGCGATCAAGTTTGCTAAAGAATGCCACATCTGCCAGAGGTGTGCTCCTACGCCAACCAGATTGAATTTCCAACCATTAGTCATATCTACAGGATGGCACCCATTTGAACGATGCGGTCTTGATTTCATAGGACCAATTAGCCCAACTGGTCAACCTGGGGGTAAGAAGTATATTTTGATGGCCACATGCTACGCAACTAAATGGATTGAGGCCAAAGCTATTGTAGATTGCACAGCTTTAACAGTAGCTAATTTTTTGTATAAAAGAATTTTTTCAAGATTCGGTTGCCCACGAATTTGACAGGTACAAGGTTTTTCATAAAAAATCTTGTGCCTACTATCCAAGGGCAAATGGCCAAGCAGAGAGCTCCAATAAGATCTTGATTGGATTGCTTCGCAAATTATCCTTCGATCATCAAAGCTTTTGGCCACAAGCATTGATTAAAGGTACTAGATATTAATAATATGATTATTTATACATGCACATTGACATATACACATTGACACATACACACATATTCATATATAGACAACTACACATTTTGACATATAAATACACATACAAAACTATAAATTCATGATGTGTGTATCTATGTATGCATATGTGAATGCATATGTGTGTGTATGTGTGGATGTATTTATTATGTATGTGTGCATCTTTATGTGCAGGTATATGTATGCATGTATTTATTATGTATGGGTGTGGATGTACATGTGTGGCTATATAAGTGTAAGTGAACATATATATGTATGCGTATGCATGTATATGTTTGTATATGTGTATGTGTGGGTATGTATGTATGTGTATGTGTATGTGTATGCATGTATGTGTGGCAATGTATGTATATATAAGTGTATGTGTGTATGTAAAAATTTATGTATATGTGTATGCGTATGCATGAATGTGTGTGTATAGATGTATGTGTGTGGGTATGTATTTACTATGTATGTGTATATATGTATGTATGTATGTATATGTGTATGTGTGTGCATGTATCTCTCTATGTATGTGTATGTGTATGCATGTATGTATATGTGTATGTGTATGTGTATGTATAAGTGTGGCTATGTATGTGTAAGTGTATGTATATATGTATGTGTATGCATGTATGTGTGAGTATATATTTATGTGTGTGGGTATATATGTGTATGTATGTATATGTGTATTTCTATGCATGTATGTGCTTGTGTATGTGTATGTGTGGATATGTACGTATGTGTATGTGTATGTGTTTGTGTATGTGTATGTGTATGTGTATGTGTATGTGTATGTGTATGTGTATGTGTATGTGTATGCATGGATGTATATGTGTATGTGTATGTATTTGTGTGGGTATGTATGTGTAAGATTATGTATACATGTATGTGTGTGGGTACGTATTTACTATGTATGTGTATGCATGTATATGTGTATGTGTATGAATGTATGTTTGTATATATGTGTATGTGTTGGTATGTATTTACTATGTATGTGTGTGTATATGTCTATGTGTATGCATGTATTTGTGTGTATATGTGTATGTGAGGATATGTATATATGTGTAAGTGTATGTGTATGTGTATGTGTATGTGTATGCATGTATGTATATGTGTATGTGTATGTATATGTGTGGGTATGTATCACTACAACATATCAAGGGCATACCGACGTTGCCCATACCGACGGTCACGCCTCGGCGTCGGTATGACGGTTTAAAATGCTTGAAAAACCACAGTTGTAATACCGAGGGTCATTTAATCTTTGGTATATAGGCGTCGGTATGAGCGCCAGTATAGGCGTCTGTACTTTATTGTAAATTAACAACGCTTATACGGACTCTTATACCGATGCTTATACCGACGCTCATACCGATGCTTATACAGAGGCAATGTTTTAAGCGGGCCCGAGAGCAAAAATTTGACATTTGCTTGCATTTTGAACCAAAGTTTGCTACTGTCCAATTTGTGCGCGTGAACTACATTCTGCACCTATTGTGTAGACACATCTCTCTCTTTCTCACTCTTTCTCTCTTTCTATCTCTCTCTCTCTCTCTCTCTCTTTCTCTACATCTCTGTTTCTCTAGATCTGAAATTTTTGTAAGAATTGCACATACTATAGCACCCTTTCTCTTTCTTTGTGTTTTCCCTTTTCTAATTTCTCTTCTCTTTCGTTTTGCAGGAGCTTTTTGGCATCAAATCTTTGGAATTTGAGGAAGGGGAACATTAAGTGGACCTTGAGGACAACGATCCAAACAGTTACATTGATGTAAGTGATTATTTTGTTTTCGATTGATATAGAGTGAGATAGAGAGAGAGAATGAAAGAAAGAGAGAGATCTAGAGAAACATAAAGAGAGAGAGAGAGAAAGATAGAGAGATGAAAGAGAAGGATAGAGAGAGAGTGAAAGAGAGAGAGAGAGGAAATAGAAAGAGAATGAGATAGAGAGACAGATGCATACATACATACACACACATATGCATACACATACTCACATACATATTACATGCACACATGCATATTACATACACACTCACATACATATTACATACACACATGCATATACATACACATACCTATTACATACTCACATGCATACACACATATACATACATACATGCATATTACATACAAACATGCATATTACATACACACATGCATATTAGATACACGCATGCATATACATACACACACATATTCATTCTCATACTCACATACATACATACATGTATACACACATATACATACACACATGTACACACACACATGTATACATACACACATGCATATGCATACATACATACACACATATTTGCATGTACACACACATACATACATAAACACATGCATATTACATACACACTCACATATGTATACACACACATATGTGCATACACACATGCATATGCATACATACATACACACATATGCATGTACACACACACATACATACATACACACATGCATATTACATGCACACACACATATATATACACACTCACATATGTATACACACACATGAATACATGCACATACACATACACACACATCACATATACATACACACATATACATGTTTTAGGGTTAGGGTTTTAGGATTAGGGTTTATGAATTTCTCTTTTCTTTTGTTTTGCAGGAGATTTTTGGCATCAGTTCTTTGGAATTCGACAAAGGAAAACATTAAGTGGACTTTGACGACAACGCTCCAAACAATTACATGGATGTAAGTGATTGTTTTGTTTTCAATTGATATAGAGTGAGAGAGAGATGAAAGAAAGAGAGAGATACATACACACATATTTGATTGTACACACACATACATACATACACACATGCATACTACATACACACACACACATATAAATACACACTCACATATGTATACACGCACATATGTGTATACACACATGCATATGCATACATACATACACACACATATGCATGTTCACACACATACATATATACATACACACATGCATATTACATACACATGCACATATATATACGCATTCACATATGTATACACACACATGCATACATGAACATACACATACACACACACCACATATACATACACACATACACACATATACATGTTTTAGGGTTAGGGTTCTCTTTCTCTCTCTCTCTCTCTACACACACATCTCTCTCTCACACATCTTGGTAAATGATGTGTGTACTCTTTCACTCTCTCTCTCTATGTCTTCTATTTTTTAATTTCTTTTTTCTTTTGTTTTGCAGGAGCTTTTTGGCATCGATTCTTTGGAATTTTACAAGAGACGACATCGATTGGGCTTTGAAGAGAGCCATAAAAAGAATTACATCGATGTAAGTGATTGTTTTGTTCTTTTTTATAGAGAGAGAGAGAGAAAGAGAAAAGAGAGAAAGAGAGAGAGAGAGATGAAAGAGAGAGAGAATGAGAGAGAGAGGAGGAGAGAGGGAGAGAGAGAGAGATGAAAGAGAGAGAATGAGAGAGAGAGAGAGAAAGACACATAGAGAGAGAGAGATGAAAGAGAGAGAGAGTTGAAAGAGAGAGAGAGAGATGAAAGAGAGAGAGAGAGAATAAGAGAGAGAGAGAGAGAATAATAGAGAGAGAGAGAGATAAAGAGAGAGATAAAGAGAGAGATATAGGTAGATAGAAAGAGAGAGACATAGAGATACATACACACACATGCATACATATTTCATACACATATGCATATGCATATGCATACATACACACACACATATACATGTTTTAGGGTTAGGGTTTTAGGATTAGGGTTTTTGATGTTTACACATATACACACATCTTACATACACACATGCATATATACATACACATACACACACATCAAATATACATACACACATATGCATGTTTTAGGGTTAGGGTTTTAGGATTAGGGTTTTGTGCTTTTACATATATACACACATGCATACACACATATACACATATAAACACATAATACATATACACATACACACACACATACACATACACAGACACAAAGACACACACACACATACATACATACATATATACATACACACACACATCGATATATACACACATGCATACATACATACACACATGTGACATATACATACACGCATATTCATGTTTTAGGGTTAGGGTTTTAAGATTAGGGTTTTTGGCTTTTACTTATATACACACATGCATACACATATACATGTTTTAGGTCTAGGTCTTCAGGATTAGGGTTTTAGGGTTTTTACATAGATACACATATGCATACACACACATACACATATATATGTATATATATATATATATATATATATATATATATATATATATATATATATATATATATATATATATATATATATATATATATATATATATATATATATATATATATATATATATATATTGTTGGAGTTTATTGATCTCCAAAGTACAGCTAGAAGTAGGTGAAACCCAATAGGACCTAGTTGACTTTTTCACAAACTTTTATGCACAGACCAGTTTTCTTGCAGAGAAAACTGCTCTTTACTCACTTGGAATTTTCAAAAACTATTTTACACACATAAATTAGACTCTAAGATCTTTCCAATGAGCCAAAGAACACTCAATTTGGATAAGTACACAAGGAGATATGACCTCTACAAGTTGGAGGTTTAATGGAGACCTTCAGCAGGGATAAAAAACAGAGAGCACACGCTACTTGCCGAGAGTACTGCTCTCAGCTCACAACTCCAATGACTATGAAACTTTACAGCAAGCAAGTAGAAAATAAGAGCTTTCGAATGCGATATTAAAAATGTAATTTGAATATATAATGAGGGAGATACAAGCTCTGCAATCTCTGCATAAAAAACCACAGCAGCATAGAGATACACATATGACTCTCTTGGACATCCCACAAGATCACGACTTTTCTCCTCTTTTTATAGCATGGGAAACTAATCTAAAACCTTCCCAATACATCTAAATTCGTGGTAGACACTTGGATGGAGGTATTACATGACTCAAGTGCTCAAATAAGCAAAGTATTGATGGAGTTTGAGAACTAGCCACATCGACCTTCCACTAGAACACCACTGCAGCTCCCTTGTGACTCACTAATTTGACTCACCATATTCTAGAACTCACGTGGTATTTTTGCTACATTTTATGAATAATATGAGCCTTCTTGAAGTATTTGAAGACTTCCCAAAGGTATTTACATAATTTGAAACTTGTACCCTACATAAAACAAATGTTCGCAACATTCTCCCCCTTAAGTTTCAAAGGGTATTTCCTTCATGCCAAGAATATAGTTGAATCTTTGAAGCTTTGGTCCATCCAAGGATTTGGTGAAGATATCTGCAACTTGATCCTTTGTTCCCACTAAAGAAACTTGTACTTCATTGTTTATGGCCTTCTCTCGAACATAATGATAGTGAACCTCTATATGCTTTGTTCTAGCATGAAAAATAGGATTTGAGGTCATATGAATGCTGCTCAAGTTATCCCCATATATCTGTGGTACATCAACCTGCACATTCAAGTCATGAAACAACTTTTTAAACCACATAAGCTCAGTAGTAGCCAATGTTAGACCTCTATACTCAGCCTCTGTAGAAGATAAAGCAACTGTAGGCTGTTTCTTTGAACTCCATGTTAATGTCTTGTTTCTTGCTATTACCACATATCCACTCGTGGATCTTCTGTCATCTTTGCTTCCAGCCCAATCTGCATCACTAAAGACTTTAAGAGTTAGATCCGCATCATGACTATAAAATAATCCTTCGTTCATGGTACCTTTCAAATATCTAAGCACTCTTTTTGCTGCATGCATATGAGGTACTCTAGGTTCATGCATAAACTGTGACAATACTCCCACTGCATAGCATATAGCAGGTCTAGTTTTTGTTGCATAAATCAAAGATCCTACCATGGATCTATATGCATTCATATCATGCAACTCATCACCTTCCTTTGCACTCAACTTTACATTACATTCCATTGGAGTAGAAACAAATTTACATTCCTGCATACCAAACCTTTTCAACATATCACATATATACTTTCTCTGTATCAACCACATACCTTCATCACCATACACAATTTCAATCCCAAGAAAGTATCTAAGCAAACCAAGATCTGAAATTTTAAATTCCTTTCCCAAATTACCTTTTATCTCATCAATTGCTTTTGCATCATTCCCTATAATCAACAAGTCATCCACATAAATGCATACATAGACACACATGTCATCTACATGTTTTACATAAAGTGAAGGATTAGCATGACTCGCTGTGTATCCTTGCAGCATAAGATACTTTACCAACCTTGCATTCCATGCCCTTGGTGCCTGTTTAAGACCATACAATGCCTTCTTTAACCTTCATACATGATTAGAACATTTTGCATCCACATAACCATCTGGTTGTGACATATACACTTCTTCATTTAACTCACCATTAAGAAAGGCATTCTTTATATCGAGTTGATATATATTCCATCTTTTACTTGCAACTAAAGCCAACAAAGTTCTCACCGTTGCCATGTTTGCTACTGGACTAAATGTTTCCTCATAGTCTAATCCTTGAGTTTGATTATATCCTTTTGCTACAAGTCTAGCCTTATATCTTGACACACTACCATCACTATTTCTTTTAATCTTAAAAACCCACTTGCAACCAATTACCTTTTGCTTTCATGTCTTTGGAACTAAATTCCAAGTCTTGTTATCTTGTAGTGCTTCCATTTCTTCTCTCATTGCTTTCTCCCACTTTTCATCTCCTTTTGCCTCATCATAACATGTGGGTTCATTTTCTTGCTCAACTTTTGTCATAAAAGCATAATGAGTATTCATAAAAGATTCATAAGTATACCTTTGAGGTTGCTTACTCACTCTTGAAGTTCTTCTTACCTCCAACGTAGATGCTCTTCCTTTCTTATTAGGAACCTTTGATGATTCTCCGTACTCACATACATCACTAATTTCCTCTCCTTCATCATTAACTTCAACAAGTTTGAGTTTACCTTTACTTTTAACACTTGGAGGTGACTCTTGCCTTAATCTTCCATTGAAAGGTGATCCTCTTTCTTCATCCAAACCACTCCTTTCATCATTTAAACTTCCTGATGGCTGAACTATGCATTCATCTCCTTCAACCACACCTTCTTCATTTTCATCCATGACCTGCAAACAATTCTTATCTGCATACCATGAAAGTGATTCATCAAAGTTTACATCTCTTGACACAACAACCTTATTGGTATGAGGATTATAGCATCTATATCCTCTTTGAGTATCTGCATAACCAATAAATATACATTTTTTTGATTTCACATCAAGTTTAGATCTCACCTCACTAGGTACATGTACATAACATACACAACCAAATACTTTCAAATGACTTACACTTGGTTTCCTTCCATGCCATACCTCATATGGTGTCAAATGATGAACTCCAGCAGTCAGAACTCTATTCATAATGTAAACACTTGTGCTAACAGCTTCAACCCAAAAATAATTAGGCAAACACATATCATTAAGCATGCTTCTAGATGCTTCTGCTATGATTCTGTTTCTTCTTTCTGCGACTCCATTTTGTTGTGGAGTATACTTGCATGGAACTTCTCTTTTGATACCTTCATCATACAAAAAATTAGTAAAAGCTTGAGAGAAATACTCTCCCCCTCCATCAGATCTTAGCTTCTTAATATACCTTCCTGTTTGCTTTTCGACATATGATTTGAACTTCTTGAAACAATCAAAGACCTCACTCTTATGTTTAATGAAATACACAAATGTCATTCTACTATGATCATCAATGAATGATACATAGTACTTATTACCAACCAAGGATGCCTCTTTAGTAGGTCCCCACACATCTGTATGTATGAGATCTAGCAAACCATCACTTACATAGCTTGAATGCTTGAAAGGTTGTCTACTCTGCTTACCCATTTGACATGCTTCACAAAGATGCACCACCTCCTTTACTTGTCAATCCGCGGAGACGTGAGGACCGGTATGAAGACCACGAGCAAGTGAAGGCACAAGTGCGTGATTGAAAGCACACAAACATGCACACACATACACACACACGCGCACAAAGTAAGATCAAAGGGAGGAACAATGGAAAGCTTAGATTGCAAAAGAGTTCTCTTACAAAAGTTCTATTCTCTAACAAGCTAACCCCAAAAATGAGCTCTCTAGCTCTTTTTATAGTTTTTTGACTAGTTTTGGCCCTGTCCAGACCTAGTGTCCGGCCTAGTTAAAAATTAGGTTCCAGGGCTTATTTGAGGGCTCAAACGAAGTCTAAAAATTATGAAAATTGGTACGATGGTACTTCTAATACTCCTCAAGCTCGAGGACTCCTCGGCTTGAACAAAATGGAGTTACTAAAAATAGATAATGGTATTTACAATGGTTTTTAGTGATGGAAATCACTATTTTTGTAGGGGATTTTTCTGAAAATTTGACATACACTTCTTGGAGCTCCCTACTTGCTCTCTTTCCTTGTGTGTCCACCTTTTGATGTGCTTCCATGCTTTGTCCTTGACTTTGAGCTTCAACACTCCCCCCCCTCTCGAGTCTGTCGTCCCTGACAGACCCTTGTTGGAAGGCCTGTTCCATGTAGTGCTTTGAGAGGTGGTGTCCATCCGTTGTATGAGCTGGTTCCTTGGATTCCAGCAAGAATGTGTCGTTGTTAGCTTCCAAAACTGTAAGTTGCTCAAAAGAGGTTGTCGAGAGTGATTTGGAGCAACTACTGGCTTCAATTTGCTTCCGAGATATGGATGTTGTTCCCAAGATGTCCGCTAGCTCTTCCAAAGATGATGTTGAGAGCAGTCATGCCAACTACTCATAACCCATAATGAATGATGGGTAAGTGTGTTCGTGCCTGGGTTGAAAAAAGTATGTGCCTTGTGCACGGCCTTGTAATGTAGCCCTATGCATGCTTACTTGGAAAATGCAGTGGAAGAAGTATGGTGCAAAAATTGCGGGTCTTGAGCTAAGTGCTCAAGGGTATGCTGACGAAGAGGTTTCCTAAACTATCATGGTTATGGTGTTTCTAGAGTAAAGATACTTACCATGGAGAAGGTTGATGGATGTTTGTCTCTTCGTGTCGTACACTCGGCCTTTGGGATGGAACCTTGTTGATGAATGTCCATGTTGATTGTCCACTGATGAGATCTTTTGAGTGGTGGATCCCCTCTCCTCTTTTCTAAGCAACCTTTGTCAGTAACAATGTGCATTTCTGAGCTTGGGCTCATGCACGTTCATTTCCCTATATTGACACTCAGAGGAATATTGGACACGTGCCGGTTTCTAAGAGATTACCATGCTGATTGACATAGACCACTCACCAGTGCTACTGTTCCATACTGGTTCAGGAAATACTGAGAATTGAATTGCTTTATATTCCTTGGCAAGCAACATCGGGAAACTACACCAAGCTGAGTTTCACATATTCTCTTTAGCTCACCATATGCAGGAGTCTTCTCCTCTAGAACTACCCTTTGCAGATATCTCCTTGGATGTTCTGGTACATGAAGTAGTCAAGCATTACTCAAGTTGCGGACCTTCAAGTTCTTCATTCCTACCATGGTAAGAGAAAATCATAGTTGTAGATGCCATGTGTATGCCAAATGCTTGTCATCTACCAGATAAGGCAACAATAATCTCACTGCTGGCCGAGACACACTTCTATCCAAATTGATAAATGCCTAGTAATCAACAGTTCCACCTTCAACTAAGCATGACTCATTCATGTTTCATAAGCCAAACCTGGGAACAAGCTCTCTCCCGCTTTTCTTTCTCCCTCTCTTTTTTTTTTTTTTTTTTTTTTATTTTGGAGGAAAAGGATATCACAAAACAAGAACACAAAAGTTAGCACAATAGAAATATTTGACATATGTCACTGTGCTCTTGTGCGTGGGATTCTCAAGTGTGTCTATGCACGGCCATGTAATGTGGCCCTATATTAATGCATACTTTGGAAATGCATGACCTGAATGGTGCAAAAGACAGGGTTGTGCAAGGAGCACATGGTTGTTGCTCGTTCGAGGCTTTCGGTGTTATTTGTGGAGGTTGATGCAGACCTTGGTGGAGGTATCCATTGAGTCTCGAACTGATGTAATCCTCCTTATTGGAGTCCATTTTAGAACATCATTTGGCACTGTAGAGGTCACTTCAGGCGTCTTTCTCTTTGGATGCTTTCTGAACTGTGGTATCCAGTGTGGTTGACGCTTTGGTTCGGTGGAGGCTACTTGCACTTTTGGCTTCCAAACCCATATCCTTTTTGCATGTCTTCCTACTAATGTTGAAGAGCTGATTTGATCTTCCTTTGGTCTCTGTATGTGGTTCTTACCCTTTTCTCTTTTTGGCTTCTTTGTTGAAACCTTTTGCATGTGGGAGAACAAAGGTTGTTGTGGATGTAGGAGCTTCTTAGGTACCCACATCTGTAATTGCCCTTGTTGAGCTGCAGCTAACTTCTTAGGCACCCAAACTTGTTGGATACCTTGTGATTGAGCTTGTGTGAGCTGCTTCCTTCGTCTTCTGGCCTGGTTGGTTTGCATGGATGGAATTTGTGGGGACAAGGTTGGTGGTTGCTCTCCTCTACGTACCCATATCTGCTTCATGCTCGGAATTGCTTTTTTATCGAATGGTGTCTTTCTATTTGATGTAGCAGTTGTCGTGAACGGTTGCGTTTGCTTGTGTGGTGGACGCGCTACTGTGGCTACTTGATTCTTTGGAGAAGAAGAGAGATCCACCCGCCTTCGAACCTGGTCTTCCACGATTGACTCCTTCTGTATCATAGAGCTTCTGACACATACAACATCTTCTTTCATATGATTAGTCTTGGAAGAACTAAGAGAGTGTGTGGTGCCATGATTTAGGAGCATGGAGTTCTCTAATTCTAATGTAATGCATTGTTCATGTACCCAAACTTGAAGAATCTGACTTCTTAAGTTTAAGTTAACTGCATGGTCATAGATCCAATCTTGACCCAAGACAAGTGGTTCTGTAAGGTTCTCATCTTGACATACTAGCGCTTTGACTTTCATTGGAACATCTTGAAGGTAGATGGGAAGTTCCACCTCACCCAAACAAGGGGTTTCCACACCTCCCAATCCTATGAGATAAGCTTCTATGGGATTGATGTTCAACTGCAAGTCTTGGCAGTAGGAAAGTCTAACTGCACTACTTGCTGCACCTGAGTCAATCAATGCTTTCACCGTCCTTGCACCCTTCCCTTGTCCTATCTCTATGGTCACAAAGGGTCGTCGGTCAATGACCTGAGAAGTTGCTATGCCTGACTTCTGACACATATCCATGTGATATTTTGTGGCTTTTGAGTTGACATCTAGGCCTAATCGCCTTAACTTATTTCGCCTAATACGCTCTCTGGCCTCTACCTGTGCTTCTTCTCTCACTCTTAACTCTTCATCTTTTCGCTTCTTAGCAGTGTTGAGTCTCATTAGCATATCCTCAGTAAGAGGTTCTTGATATAGCTTGACTCTACAACCACTAATATAGTTTGGCAAGATATCTCCTTCTAGCGTGGCCAACTGAACTGCACCACTAGTGGAAATTCTATTAATGATCATGGGTCCGTATCCTCTTTTTTCCAACTTACGGGCATGTTGTTTTAGTGTGTATACCAACACTAGATCTCCCTCTTTCAATCCCTTATCCTTGATGTGTGCATCAAAGTAAGCCTTTTGCCTCTTCTTTGCAGCGTAGATGCCTGCTGCCGCTCGTAGCCTCGTCTCACCCAAGCGTTCGAGATCAAAGATCCTAGAGGACAATTCATGCCCATTCCACTCATACTCTTGTGCTACTTTTAAGGCAGGGATTAAGAAATCTAATGGTAGCACAGCGTTCTGTCCGAAGACCATCTGAAATGGGGTGGCGTTGAGTACCGTTTTGTAGGCAACTCGATAAGCCCAAACAGCATGATGAAGTTGTTTGTCCCAATCAGAGCGTTTATGATTTACCAGTTTTGTCAATACGTTACAGAGGATCTTATTGGTACTCTCGGCTTGTCCGTTGGCTTGTGGGTGATAGGGGGCAGATTTCTTATGTATCACCAAGAATTCTTGGAGAAGATTTTCAATGACTTCATTCAAGAAGTGTGTGCCTCTATCGCTCACCAACTCTATTGGTAGTCCATATCTCGTGAACACATTCTCGAATAAGAACTTAGCCGTAGTTTGAGCATCATTCTTTGTTGTGGCTTTGACTTCTACCCACTTTGTAAGGTAATCTGTGGCTACAATGATGTACTCTGCATGGGAGTTTCTAGCTGGGGGGTTAATAGGACCTATGAAGTCTATGCCCCACTTTGAAAATGCACGTCCTCCCATCATTGGCCTCAAGGGCATCTCGTCTTTTCTCACTGGATATTGTGCACGTTGGCATGTGTCACATTTCTTCACATAGGTATGTGCGTCCATATGAAGAGTGGGCCACCAAAACTGGATTATCGACCAGATTCATATGGCTCATCAGAGATGGTATAAGAAGCAAAAGTCTGTGTTGTATGGTTGTTGCGCACTTACAAGAATTGTATACAGATGTCTCGCATATGACGTACCGGTGCAGAGGGCTCTCGTTTGGTCCAGGGCACAGGAGTTTCAGCGTAGATTGTCAGCTGTGGGGCCTCCCTCAAAGAAGATGAGAGGCACTGTCCAGATGCCTTGTGCACAAGCTCGCGGTGCAACCCTAACGCCTGAAACAACCCCAAGACTTCCCCGACGAGTGCAACCATTTACCATCAGGTTACCCAGGCACAGCACAGATGGCCCGAATCTTGTGTTTCCCCCAGTACCGACTGATCTGGAATTCCCGCATGGATTCACTCTGGAGGATTTAACGGACGAAGAAGTGGCTAGAATCATCGATGCTGTAAACGCAGAAGTTGAAGCAGAGCAAGCTGGTGGACAGCCAACTGCCCCAGACCAACCCCAGCCCAGCCAACCGGACGTAGTCAATGTGGACGATGAAGAAGAAGAACATGAGGAAACACGGGGTGGACAATCAGAAGATCACTCGGTCAGGACCAAAATGTCCACCTGCAACACCACTGTGTGCAGTCTCTAAGACCTTTAAATAGTCTGATTCATGAACACATAGTCTTAAGTAACCATCTTTGCCTCTTCGGTATAGGTTGTCCCCTACTAAGGCGTAGCCTTGAGCCTCTTGCTCCATGCTTCGTCTTCTTGCTAGACTAGCCTCTTTGGGTAATCTTCCCGATCTCATAAACTCTACCAATGGAGCACTCCAATCTGGAATTAATGACACTTGATAAAGGGTCGCATGCTCCACTGGGGGTCTCTCTCTGCACCTTGGACAATTCTTAATCCACTCATGTATTTCTTTGTCCATGCTAGGCCAATACACTCCTAAACGCTTTAGATTCTGCAATGTTCGTTGTTTAGAATAGTGATTTCCTAGCATTCCTTCATGGGCTTGTTGCAGCCAACTACTATGTTCATCATCCTCCACACAACAAGCTAATACACCCTCAGTATCTTGTTTGTACATGCTTCCTGCTAATATGTGATATTTTTGTGATTTTACAATTTCTTCTTGTGATGTTTTCACATTCTTATTTGCAGGGCCAAAGGTTAGGACTGGTACCAACTTATTTGCCCATTTAGGAACAACTTCTAAATTGAACAGATAAGCATCGGGTAATTCGTCAGACACTCCTTGCGGTGACTCTCCGGAAGTGATGCGAGAAAGGTGATCTGCCCGAAGGTGGGTTCTACCTTTCCTGACAACCACTTCAAAGTCATATTCCATTAGTAAGAGGAACCATCTTACTAAGCGTCCAGTATTGCAAGGTTTATTGACCAAATATAACAAAGCTTGATGATCAGTGAAAAACTTGAACTTGTTGGCCAATAGATAGTGTCTAAACTTCTTCACAGCATATACCATGCCTAAGCCCTCTCGTTCAGTTGTGGTATAGTTCCGTTCAGCTGCAGTGAGCTGTCTACTAGCATATGCTATGGGCAAATCTAAGTTTCCTTCACTTGTGGGTTGTGCTAGCACACATCCTATGGCATGATTGGATGCATCCACATGGACATGGAAGGGTTTATTCCAATCAGGAGTGGTGAGTATTGGTGCCGTGCACAAACGTTTCTTCAGTTCGTTGAAAGAATTCTCGCATTCGTCGTTCCACTCAAAATTAGACAACAAGGCATAAAGGGGTCTAGCTATGATCGCGTACATGTGGATAAACCTACGGTAGTATCCACAATGGCCCATAAAGGCTTGTACCTCTTTAATATTCCTTGGCCTTGGTAGCTCCGCTATGGCTCGCACCTTATCTTCATCTGTTGAGATTCCATTCTTAGAAACAATATGACCTAAGATTTTACCTTGACGCACCATAAACACACACTTTTCTGGGTTCAAACACACCCGATATTCTCTACACTTGTTGAAGATTTGTCTGAGCTCAGGGATGTGAAACCTTCTTTCTTGGGAATGAGCACATAAATCATCCACATACACTTCCAAGCTCTTTCGCAAGAACTCTTTGAAGACATGACACATGAGCCTTTGGAATGTTGCAGGTGCATTGGTGAGCCCAAATGGCATCACACGAAATGCAAAGATTCCCCACTCTGTAGCAAAAGCTGTTTTGTGTTGATCTTCTGGGGCAATGGCTACTTGATTGTAACCTGAAAATCCATCAAGGAAGCTATAAACTTCCTTGCCTGCAACACGCTCCAAAAGGTGTTCTGTGATTGGAAGTGGATAACTATCTCTAATCGTAGCGGCATTAACTTTTTTAAGGTTAATACACACTCGCAACTTCCCGTTCTTCTTGGGTACCACAACAATGGGGGACACCCATTCGGTATGCTCAATCTCATAGATGAATCCAGCTTCAATCAACCTATCAATTTCTTCTTTTATTTTGGCTGCATAGGTATCATTATATGTGTAGGGCTTCTGTTTGGTGGGCTTAGCATCAGCAGTCATGGGGATAGTATGAGAGCAAATTCTTGGATCTACCCCTTTCAAGTCTCTATAGTGCCATGCAAACACATCCCTATATTCCCTTAATAGAGCTATGAGCTCCATTTCTTCTCTTGCACTTAGGTCATCTCCTATATATGTGCATCTCTCTTCGTTCTCTTCAATGGTCACTACAATCTTCTTGGTCTTTTCTTTGTTATCATATGATTCTCCTATGATGGCCTCTCTCTTAGGCATTCGTACCAAAATTTTGCGGTCGTCAACTTCATATTTCTTGAAGTTTTCTGGTACTTCAAACAATGATTCCTCCTCTTCTTGTTTCACTGCTTTTCTTTTCTTTTTCTTTTGACTACTCTCACTTCCATCCTTTGAGTTTACTGTTTTAATACTTGTGAGAGGTTCTTCTTCTTTCTGGGTGAACACTCCTATATCTTCTAGATAGTGCTGCTCTGAGTTAAAGCAACTATCCATCACAATAGATTCCAGATCATCGTCATTCTCTTCTTCTTCTATGACATCACTAGGGTCACATTCTTCTAGCAAGGGTTGACACATGAACACTGAGATATCATAACCCTCCTCATCACAATGAGGTGTCCACTGTTCCTCATTGACAGCAATGTCCATGGTGGCTAAGATTTCTGGCCAGCCATGAGGCTCAAACTCCTCATCTGGAAAGATCATCGGTGTGTAGGCTGGGTCTCTAACTGGTCTATCTCCTAGCGAAATTCCTTCTTCTCTTGCCTTTAAACGTTTTTCCTCTTCCTTTGCGACCTTGCACATCCACAAATGAGTATCTTCATGCAGCCATGATGGATCAGGTGAACTTTCAGAATGCACAGAGATGGAATCTTCTTTCGCTTTGTGGATAGAATTCCACTGTAGGGGTGGTACATCTCTGAAGGTGTAATCCTTCAAATTGACCTTGGTGGTGACCCCTAAGTGCTGTAAGTACAAGGAGTTAGTTCCCCAATCCTGTACTATTTGCAATTGTCGTAGGAAGGGTCTTCCTAGGATCATCTCATAGACATTATTTTTCTCAAAGTCACATATAGCAAATGTATGCTCAAACTCTACACCACAAGTGGTTAGAGTGATCCCTTCTAGCAATCCTAGAGGTCTTTCAAAATGACCATCAGCCATTTGAAGCTTCATTCTAGTTGGTCTTAATGTGGGCTTGCCCCATTGCTTCCACAAGGACGTGGTCGCGATAGCAACACCAGCACCTGAATCTATGATTGCTTTGGTTGTGTAACCTTGGTAGGTGATTGGAAGATAAGTATTACCTTCTTCACCCTCACACATGTCCCCTATTTTGTCTAGAGGTATCTCTGGTACCCTTTGCTTGGAGCCTGCTTTTGGCATGTTGGAATCAAGTTCTGGAACCTGATCCTTCACATGATTCCAAAGCTCAGGTTTTGCTTTGAGCAGCTCTTCTACAGTGAGATGACACTGAACCTTAGTGTTCTTCACGACATCTGTGTTCCTTGGAACCACTGAGTCTTCATTTCTTACTAGTATTGTGGGAGCTCTAATCTGGAGAGATTCAGATTCCCATGGGCCTGGAAATTGAGGCAGTTCTTCTAAGGTATTAGATTCAAAATCTAACCTTTCGTCTTCTTGTTGTTCTGCTTCATCCCCGTAAATAGATGGAATGTCTTGGGGAAATTGATCATGAAGATCATCAATCTCAGGAATAGGAGGGGAATTACCCTTCTCCTTGCCCCATTTCTCTTCTTGTATTTCCCGCAAGAATTCTTGAGAGTACTGTTGAATTGAAGGAGGTATTCCTGGATCTGTGGAATTAGGAACATAAGCTTCCATTGGTGGTGAGCTTCCTCTTTCAATAACTGGTTGAGCCTGTGGAGGTAAAGAAACTTGTGGTTTGTTTACCAACTGCTCTAATCGTTCTAGTAAGCCCTGGAAGTGCAATTCCCCTTTGACAGAGTTTGTCTGATTGAACTTTTGACTAGTCTCAAGTATAGCTTGAGCTTGTTCTACCATTTTCATGCACATTTTCATCCGTTCAATCTCTAAGTCCGCTCTAGGGTAACTCTTGTCTAGGTTTGCAGCTGTAGGCCCTTCTTGAAGTCGAGCCTGGTAGGCCTTGAACATCATGTCCAAGCCTTCTGGGGTTGGATCTACAAGGACAGACCCTGGTTGAGGTCTATTTGCAATGGGTGGTGGGGTGGGATGAGGTGGAGTGGATGGAGTTTCGGCATGCGAGGGGCTTTGAGATGCAATGTCTTCTATTTTTGTTTTCGCTTCTTTTAAGCTTTCTTCTAGTTCCGATAACTTTTTATTCCACTTGCGATTGGCCTTATCTCTGGTATCCTTCCATGTTCTTGTTTTCCTCTTACTAGGCTCTCCCGATTCACTGGACTCTGATTGTTCTACTGGTTTATCCTGTTTTAAGGCTTGCGCTCTAGTGACAGCTTGTATAGGAGCCACATTGCTACTACTTGAACTTGAATCTGCCACTAAGCCTACCACATTAATGGGTGTAATC
Organism: Ceratopteris richardii; assembly: GCA_020310875.1. Lineage (NCBI taxonomy): Eukaryota > Viridiplantae > Streptophyta > Polypodiopsida > Polypodiales > Pteridaceae > Ceratopteris > Ceratopteris richardii. Next base: position 69,941,386 of record CM035441.1, read on the forward strand.
TTGGGTGCACTGGAGGGGTTTCTTGGACAATCTCTGGGGAGATGGTCTTTGCCGCAATCAGGACAAAAAGCCTGTATTGTGATAGCCTGTCCTTGACTCGGAGATGATGGGTGGGGACAGTCACGAATGAAATGATCACCTTGACATCTAAAACAAGATCCTCTAGGGGCTTGTGGTCTCATTTGTCTCAACTGGGGCCTAGGGTTAGGATTTGTGTACATGACATTGGAGTATTCTGGCTCCCAATTTTGCTCTATAGGTGGTACCTCATATTGATACGAGTAAATCTCACTATGTTCAGGTGACTCTGTGTAATAAGCATGTGGACTACCTTCATGGGAGTAGTCTGAACAATGAGCATGAGAGTCATTATCTGGTATCAATGGGGTTAGTGGCACCAATGCTCTATTTGGATTCTCTTCTCCCCCAGCATATTTGACTGGAATCACGTTGGCTGGAGCTGGTGGTTGGTTTCCCAAGACAGGTTGTGGCCTATATGGTACCTGATATTGCTGTTGTGTTCTATAATATGGTTGTTGGTATTGGTTCTGATACCTACCTTGTGGGTAAGGTTGCTGAAAATTCTGTCTAACCGCCTGCCTATTGTAGGGACAATCTTGAGCCGTGTGGTTTGTGTATTTTCTCTCAATAGTGCAATATGGAGCATTCCTTTCTCTAATGTTTTGGTTTTGCATTGGGCATACATTGGCCATGTGATCGCCCCCACAAGTATAACACCGATTCACTGGAGTGACTCTCTGTGTTTGTTTATTTTGGACTCCCAGCTTCTTGGCAACCTGCTCAGCTATCTCTTCTATTTCTGTGGAGATCTTTGAAGTATGACTAGTAGAACTATCGGAATCTTTGTAGAGTTTGGACAATCCTAACTCCTCACCCAAGTTATCTTCTATGTCAATGCATGTCCGCACGCACTCTTCTATGGATCTAGGCTCTTTCAAATATACATATGATCTTAACTTTGTGCTCAGTAAGCCATCTAAGAACAAAGCCACTTGTTTGGCTGGTGTGGGTAACTCGGGAGCAGGGCATCTTTCTAGGTACTGTCTGAACCTTCTACCTGCTAGTCGCACTGTTTCTTGGGGAGTCTGCTTGAAGCTGTGGATCAAGGATGATGTGTTATGCCTGATACCACTCTTGGAAAATTCTACAATGAATTCGTCTAGCAGTTGACCTATATCGTGATAGCTGCTTCTACTCAATGGTTGAAACCAAGCTAAGGCAGTGCCCTTAAGGGTCAAACCAAATGCCTCGTACTGGGTGAACCAGTCCTCAATTTGTTCGGCTCTCAGCACTTGTTTGTACTCGGCCACATGATCATAAGGATCCCCTGTCCCATCGAAATAGTTCTTCATTGCCTTGATCACTTGAATGGGTCTAAGGGTTCTTGGGTACTCTCGGGGTCTAGGCAACGGAAAATCCTGATCATCTCTTTGTTGCCTATGTGCTTGATGTCTCTCTCTTTCAGGTCTTTCATTTTCAAATCCTGATCTATTCCTGCCCACGGTGTGTGCAAAACTTACCTCAGGTCTCTCTCTAGCTCTTTCTCTCTGGGCTTCATGAGCGTGGGAAGATCCTACACCTTGGAGGCCATGGGAAACATTGGATCTTGGTGGGGGGAAAATCAATTCATTCTTCCAAGTATATGCATGTCTATCATGTTCTGTTACCAAGAAAATTTTCTCTGATGTGTTATCCAAGTAGACCACTTTGCCTGGTATCTCTGGATCCTTGAACTCGTAGATGATGACTATGCCCAATTGGCTAGGTTGATCTGGCTTGAATCTCCAAAAGGCTTCCTCTGTTTCTCTATTCAAAAATAGTTCTATGCTTTTGTTGTCTTGAGGGATCCAGTCCGGAGTGATCACTCGGGTCAAAACTGACTTACCTCTAGGAGTCTGGGGTCCTTGTCCTACATTTCCTTGTTCTAGGTCTCCTATTTCATTCTCAGGAATGACAATTCCAAACTCATCCGTCCTATCTGGTAGGTTGGTGACCACATACATGGTTCCTTCCTTATCAATGTATGAACCCTCTTCGAACTTGACCACCGGGTGCTCAAGTCCAAAGGATTGATCTGGATTTTTGAGTTGGACCACTGATCGCCTCAGACCATCCTCATAGATGCGAGCACCTAATTGGTTGGTCCGAATATATTCCAATTGTGTCCTATAGGGACCTTCTGGTGTTTGTAGATGGGCAGTCCCTGAGCCACCTGCAGGTTTTCCCATACTAAAAGACATTTCTGAATCACTTGTGTCTGAACTTAGTAAAAGATGACTACTTATTTGTTGTGCCCAAGACTTGGATGTATGGTTGACACTAGCCTCAGAAGATCTAATGCTTTGTTTATCCTTGCCTAAGTTTCTACCAGATCTCAGGTTCATAAGCTTTACTCAAGAGTCCAAATTTTCCCCTTGGTATGGTTCAAAATTCTATGGAGTCCCCTTGGTTCCCAAGTCCACTTGAGGGTCTACTTCAAATTATCCTATCTCAAAATCAACGCGTTATTCTTGAAAAAAACAGTTGAGGTCGTGTAGGACTTGAAACGAGCTTTCTAACGAGCTATAGAGCTCAAAAAATGGACTTTGGATGAGAAAGTTATGCCAATTCAGGCTCCTGGGGGTCAAAACAGGCAAACAGGACCTTTGGAGAAAATCGCGATTTTGTGAACTTCCAGAGAATCGCGATTTCGTGAACTTTCAGAGAATCGCGATGTTGAGCACAAAATCGTGTTTTTGAAAATCGCGATTTTGACTCAGAGAATCGTGATTTACAAAATCGTGTTTTTTTTTTTTTCACAAAATCGTGTTTTCTCAGAATCGTGTTTTTGGCATGAAAATCGCGATTTTGAGCACAGAATCGTATTTTAGAGAATCGTGTTTTTTGACATGAAAATCGCGATTTTGAGCACAGAATCGTGTTTTAGAGAATCGTGTTTTTTGACATGAAAATCGCGATTTTGAGCAGAGAATCGTGTTTTTAGAAAATCGCGATTTTGAGCAAAAATTCGTGTTTTCACAGAATCGCCTTTTTTCACAAAATCGTCTTTTTGGCTGAAAATCGTGATTTGTGAGAATCGCGATTTTGAGCCCACTGAAAATCGTATTTTCTCAAAATCGTGTTTTTGACATGAAAATCGCGATGTTGACTTCAGAGAATCGTGTTTTTTTTTTTTCACAAAATCGTGTTTTCTCAGAATCGTGTTTTTGGCATGAAAATCGCGATTTTGAGCACAGAATCGTGTTTTAGAGAATCGTGTTTTTTTGACATGAAAATCGTGATTTTGAGCACAGAGTCGTGTTTTAGAGAATCGTGTTTTTTGACATGAAAATCGCGATTTTGAGCACAGAATCGTGTTTTAGAGAATCGTGTTTTTTGACATGAAAATCGCGATTTTGAGCACAGAATCGTGTTTTAGAGAATCGTGTTTTTTGACATGAAAATCGCGATTTTGAGCACAGAATCGTATTTTTTGAGAATCACGATTTTGACTCAGAGAATCGTGATTTACAAAATCGTGTTTTTGCAGAATCGTATTTTTGGCATGAAAATCGCGATTTTGAGCACAGAATCGTGTTTTAGAGAATCGCGATTTTGAGTAGAGAATCGTCTTTTTACAGAATCGTGTTTTTTGCTGAAAATCGTGATTTGTGAAAATCGCGATTTTGAGCACAATCACAGAATCGCGATTCTGAGAATGACCACAGAATCGTGATTTTTCAGCCAACTTTTAGGCGGGAAAACTGAAAATCGTGATTTTTCAAAAAATTTTGAATTTTCACAGAATCGCGATTTTCATCACAGAATCGCGTTTTTTGGCGGGAAATTCAAATTTCTGAGCGCCGGCTATGGCGAGCTCCGTATGAGCAAAAAATCATGAAAAAAACACAGCGCTTGCTCTCCCTTGCTTCTCCTAACTCCTTCCCACACAATAATGCATGAGAAATGGTATGAAAATGGTGAAAATGCACTAAAAAACAAGAAATTTCTATGAAGAAGAAGATGGAAGAAGGTGGAGATGATGATGATGATGAAGATGAAGAGGAAAAAACAGAAAATGAACTGAAATGACAGTTTTTTTACCTTCCAACGTCGCAAATCTACGATCTTACCGTCACAACGCTCGTCCTCGAAGCTCTCTCCCCGGCAACGGCGCCAAAATTTGGTGTAGCTCAAGCGTAAGCACCACCTCCTTTACTTGTCAATCCGCGGAGACGTGAGGACCGGTATGAAGACCACGAGCAAGTGAAGGCACAAGTGCGTGAGTGAAAGCACACAAACATGCACACACATACACACACACGCGCACAAAGTAAGATCAAAGGGAGGAACAATGGAAAGCTTAGATTGCAAAAGAGTTCTCTTACAAAAGTTCTATTCTCTAACAAGCTAACCCCAAAAATGAGCTCTCTAGCTCTTTTTATAGTTTTTTGACTAGTTTTGGCCCTGTCCAGACCTAGTGTCCGGCCTAGTTAAAAATTAGGTTCCAGGGCTTATTTGAGGGCTCAAACGAAGTCTAAAAATTATGAAATTTGGTACGATGGTACTTCTAATACTCCTCAAGCTCGAGGACTCCTCGGCTTGAACAAAATGGAGTTACTAAAAATAGATAATGGTATTTACAATGGTTTTTAGTGATGGAAATCACTATTTTTGTAGGGGATTTTTCTGAAAATTTGACATACACTTCTTGGAGCTCCCTACTTGCTCTCTTTCCTTGTGTGTCCACCTTTTGATGTGCTTCCATGCTTTGTCCTTGACTTTGAGCTTCAACAATGCACCATATGTTTCTTAGTAAGATCAGGTAATCCTTCAACACTCCTCTTCTTTGATAGCTCCTTTAACATGTGTACATTCATGTGTCCAATCCTTTTGTGCCATAGATCAAGCTCTGCTATTTGATGCATACCATAAGAGAAATAGTTTGTATGATTTGGGTTTACCTTGAATATAAACAATCTACCTTGTTTTTGACCTCTAGCAATTAACCTCCTTTGCTTTGGATCCTCAATGAAGCAACCTGCATGATTAAATCTTATTTGCAAACCTTTTTCTACCATTTGACCAACTGACATCAAATTCTTATTGATCGTTGGCACATAAAGTACATCCTTCAAGCAATTTGTCTTGCTCTTATCCTGCATGACAACATCTCCAACTTGCATAATCTTATGTGTTGTATCATCTCCTGTTTCAACATGACCTTTACATGAAGGATTATGCATATTAGAAAACCATGAAGCATCATGTGACATATGGTTAGAACAACCACTATCTACATACCATACATCACTATTGCAATTCATCTTAGTTTCTACATTCATCATAAGAAGAGAATCATAATCATCACTTTTACCTTCAACTGCATAATTTCCTTCTTGTTTACCTCTTCTTGAATAGCCTCCTCTTCGATTACCACCTTGATTATTTTCATTTTGATAACAATCTTTGGCATAGTGTCCATACCTTCCACATATATAGCAATTGTTGTTATCTTCACTCCTTTGTCTTTGATTGTAGTTGTAGTTGCCTCTCGTACCTCTAGCGCTTGATCTTCCTCTTCCTCTTGCATTGAAGAAGCTACTTGAAGTCCCTTGATCATCGCTCCTTCTTCCTCGACCTCTATTTGAACCTTTTCTTCCTCTGTTTCCACCTCTTGATGATCCTACATAAAGAGCTTATCCTTGAGATCCTTTTTTATTTGAAGTAGAGCCATTTAGATTCGTCTCCTCCGTGACCATAAGAGCAACAAGCTGATCAAATTCTGGTAATTCTCCTCTAACATAAACTGAAGTAATGAATGGTTTCCATCTCTCATCATCCTTGAGTCTGTTGAGAGTATGTGCAACCAAGTCGTCGTCCTCCACATGAGCTTGAATTGATCCTAGTTGATCTGCAATCTCTTTAACCTTCAACAAGTAATCATTGACCGATGTCCTTGTATCTTTCTTTATGTTATTCAACTCATTTTTGAGTTGAATCTTCCTTGCTCTTGTACCTGTAGCATACAACCTTTCCAATGCAAGCCAAACATCTCTACTTGTGTCTAGATCTTGTATGTGTCCTACCATTGAATCTTGAATATTTTGTGATAAAATGAATATAACCCTTTTGTCTCTCTCATTCCAAAGTCTAAACTCCCTCAATTGTTGCTGATTTGGGTCCTCTGGTAATGTGGGTTTGATATATGTGCCGTCAATCAAACCATACAAGCCTCTACCTTGCAAGTATGTTGTGATTCTAAACTTCCATGCTTGATAATTGGTCTTATCAAGCTTCTCTATATGTGCATGTTGGTCTCCCATAATACAAATGCTAAGCTTCCTCCTTTAGGCCTTCTTTCCAATGTGTGTGATGAGAAGAAATATAATATTTACCTTGTAAATGAGGTATGTGCACCTTTCTTTGCTTGGATGTTGCTTGAGATGCCTCCTTGCGATCTTCTTCTACCTTTGTGTAGTGTTGATGATGAACTACTTCTTTGATAGCTTCAAATTCTTCATCAAGGTATGATAACCTTCTCCAAGCCTCCAAGTACTTGTTCTGATACCAATGTTGGAGTTTATTGATCTCCAAAGTACAGCTAGAAGTAGGTGAAACCCAAGAGGACCTAGTTGACTTTTTCACAAACTTTTATGCACAGACCAGTTTTTTTTGCAGAGAAAACTGCTCTTTACTCACTTGGAGTTTTCAAAACCTGTTTTACACACATAACGTAGACTCTAAGAGCTTTCCAATGAGCCAAAGAACACTCAATTTGAATAAGTACACAAGGAGATATGACCTCTGCAAGTTGGAGGTTTAATGGAGATCTTCAGAAGCGATAAAAAACAGAGAACACACACTACTTGTAGAGAGTACTACTCTCAGCTCACAACTCCAATGATTATGAAAATTTACAAGAAGCACGTAGACACTACGAGCTTTCAAATGCGATATTAAACATGTAATTTGAATATATATTGAGGGAGATACAAGCTCTGCAATCTATGCATAAAAAACTATAGCAACATAGAGATACACATATGACTCTCTTGGACATCCCACAAGATCACGACTTTTCTCCTCTTTTTATAGCATGGGAAACTAATCTAAAACCTTCCCAATACATCTAAATTCATGGTAGACACTTGGATGGAGGTATTACATGACTCAAATGCTCAAATAAGCAAAGTATTGATGGACTTTGAGAACTAGCCACATCGACCTTCCACTAGAACACCACTACAGCTCCTTTATGACTCACTAATTTGACTCACCATATTCTAGAACTCACGTGGTATTTTTGCTACATTTTATGAATAATATGAGCCTTCTTGAAGTATTTGAAGACTTCCCAAAGGTATTTACATAATTTGAAACTTGTACCGTACATAAAACAAATGTTCGCAACATATATATATATATATATATATATATATATATATATATATATATATATATATATATATATATATATATATATATATATATATATATATAGATATATATATATATATATATATGTGTGTGTGTGTGTGTATATATATTCACACACATATATATACTCAAAAATACACACATACACATGTTTTAGGTCTAGGTCATTAGGATTACGGTTCTAGGGTTTTTAAAAATTCATACAAATATTTACACATATACAAATATACACACATAATACATATACATATACACATGTATATACATGGGCATACACACATATACATGTGTTCTGATTGTTGTTTATAAATATCATGTCAATGTGTC